>JAEAOA010002354.1:7029291-7469291 GCA_016746295.1 Potamilus streckersoni | reverse complement strand
CAACTTGTAAACAAGTATGCGGTGCATAAAATGAACTAATTTGGATTAAAGATGGAAGCATGTGAAAGCGGTATCTCCAGCTGTGCTGCGGAGAAAGTTACCGTTTGTCAATATTAATATTAGGACATAAGCAAAACAATCTAAACTCCTATCTTACTACCTTGTCATTTGGATTTTTTGTCTGTGGTCGCATGTTTGCGACCTTGTCCATATATATATATATATATATATATATAAATATATATATATATATATATATATATATATATATATATATATATATATATATATATATATATATATATATATATATATATATATATATCTCTATATATATATATATATATATATATATATATATATAGATATATAGATATATATATATATATATATATGTATATATATATATATATATATATATATATATATATATATATATATATAAATATATATATAGATATATATATATATATATATATATATATATATATATATATATATATATATATAGATAGATATATATATATATATATATATATATATATATATATATATATATAGACAAATCGAAATGAATAATTATCACCACACAATGACACTCTTCCCAAATTTCAGCTGATGGAGGTGTAATGGCTGCTTCCCTGATTTGGTAAAGGCCTAGCGGTGACATGTTGCCTGCCTATTGAAATGGCATTGCACATCAATGGTAACACTTTGATTGGAGCCGACATGCAAAATGTTATAGATTTTCGAAAGAGGGATATCAAGAATATGCGATTCCATATCAACCTCTAGATTAGACCATTGATGTTCTTGTTCCTCCATTCTAAAACGTAGATGGAGTAAAATGAACCTTGGATATCTACCAGTGCCAATGGGTTCAGCCTTTGTGATGGCCTAGAGATAATTGACAAGTAGGATATACACAAATGATTAACAAGAGATAATTGACAAGTAGGAAATACACAAATGATGAAAAAGCCTATAGAATCAACAGTTATCGCAATAATTCTAAACTAGACATTTCATACATTATTTGTTTGATTATAACATGTTACTTTCTTGCAATATAACAAAACGTATCTTGCCATCATAAATCTGGCAATGAAGGTGATATAAGATTGCTAGTTCAATAGCTCTGGTCTGAAAATCTAATAATTACCATTACATGCTTTTCTATATTGATATAATCGTACAAACAGAATTATTAATAGGGTAAGCATATTCATTATTTATATATCTGTTCCTGATAACATGGTATGCCAGAGATTTTGTCTCTAGATAGGCAATTTAGACGCCCTAGCTACAGATTAAAATATTTACAAACTCAGAATAATTAAAAGGGCTGGAAGGTGCATGTTCTAATATTTTGTTGAAAACATTTTTAGACCAAGTGTATTGTGAATACAACTTTTTAGTCACAAAAGTTGAACTTTTTAAGTTGAATTTGTAAAAGTGAAACTCTTTAAATACCTTCCACTGGAGAGGTATTTCACGAATATCAAAATACTACATTAACATAATATTAACCAAATAAAGCATGACAAGATCATATCCCTTTGTTACACTTTCATTAAATAGTTTAGCAAACAGTTAGATCCAGAGCTAACAGATGCCTTTACAATCATACGTTACAAGGAATTGAATGTTCTATTATTTACGTTTGCAAATCAAAGACAATTTATTTCCAGTTTAGACAGTTGTACGAACAAAAATGCTAGATTTTATTATTTGCTGTCATGACCAACTTGTGCTATGCATTTGGTTTAATAAAGACGTGCGGATCATCAAATGGAAAATGTATCTGACATAGACAATCAGAGCGACGTTTGAATAGATAAATGAACTGAGTACTTGAACTCTACTCAGACTGCATATATATATATATATATATATATATATATATATATATATATGTATGTATGTATGTATGTATGTATGTATGTATGTATGTATGTATGTATGTATGTATGTATGTATGTATGTATGTATGTATGTATGTATGTATGTATGTATGTATGTATGTATGTATGTATGTATGTATGTATGTATGTATGTATGTGTTTGTGTGTGTATGTGTATGTGTGCTTTCCTGTTGGGAACTTTCCATTTGTCCATATCGTAAATTAAACATATATTAATCTAAGGTACACTAAAATGTGAGTTCGCTTTGAAATGTAATTCACAGGACTGTCAACAAATCAACATATTTCAAATCACATATTTCACTTTCGGATTGCAGTAATGCCTCATTACTCACTGCGAAATACACATCCAAAGGGGGATCATTTTCATCATATTGCAATACATATTTTAAAAATAATGGCTATATTCCTGTGTACAAGTCATAAAGCGTTGTAAAAATGAATATTTAATGCCAGCTTCTTTTAAAGAATCGACTGCAGCTTCTCATTTCAACACATTCATCAAGAATTAATCATCTAAATCTTAATATATGATTTTTTAAAAGCTCACATTTCAGTTCTGCATACAAATTCGTCACTCTCTGTCAAGGCAGTAAAGAGTTTCTAATTTATGAAAACATTTCAAACTTGAGAAAAGAGTTTTTGAAATGAATGGAGGCGAAAATAATTATAAAATCCATTAAACTATTTTGGGGCTGTACCAAATTAATATATTTATTGCTCACATAAGATTCTAGTTTCCTTAGACATTTATCAAATCTGGCATTGTAAAGGTCTCTATGCAGATTCCGTGTCTTGCAGAGCATAGTGTTCTGCTATCAATTATATTTACGTTATTTGAATTATATTCTGTTATTTGGGATTACTAAGATTTAAGTCAAACGATAATAACATGTATCGATAAAGTGTCGAAAGCGATGAGTATGCGCATGTTACTGTTACATGCATTTCCATTATTTTTGTCTTTGAATATCATTCGAAGTCACTAATCATTGAGTTACATATAGCATTCCAACTAAACTTCATACATTCATGCATACATTCATTCATACATTCTTTCATACATTCAATCTTTCATGTATTAATTAATTTATTCTTTAAATTGTAAAAGCATTATGCCAATATATTTTGCCATGGAACATTACATGCATGATCCGTGTAACTTCTCTCAAGTTATTGGAGTAATATATCGCTGTCCATATTTTAACCGAAATTTGCAGAATGAAATCTTGCCCACAACGTATTATATTTGACCGAATGAGTCTTACACCATGTAAATTTAAAATGTTTTATCTATCAGAAGAGATGACATACAGATGGATAAAAAAAAAATGACAAAACATTTTAACAAAATCTCTTTCCCAGATATAAACCACATCGACCGAACTATTCTTTGTCTTAATAAATATTTCTTTCCTCGTTGTTCTAGTAGCCAGTCAGGCACACAAAACACAAAGCTACAATTATAGACCTACATCCACATGTTTAAATAGATATCATAGCAAACAGAAATACTAGTGTTTTGATTGACAAATAAATAGTAATTGTGGACATGTTCAAAGGGATACAACACGTGAAGAAACAAGAGTTCGTGCATTAACACAACTCAGCGATAGGCTTTATTATTTAACTACCCGTATGATTCAATTATTATATCACGAAATCCCAGCAACGATTAGACTATTCTATGATTCATTTCATTCTTATTGCTAACTAATCAGAGTTGCTACCTTAGTCTTTAAAAAAAACAGTTTGTTGTTATTAATGTTCAATTTCTTCAGTATTCAAATTAAATCTGACTTTGTCCTCGATAGTTCCGTTAAAAGAACATAGGCAAGTTTATACTGGCTCGATATGTAATATAGAGCTGACAAACCATACTCACGAAGATATATCAATTATATATATAGCATTATTTGCCACAATTAACAAAACCATTTGCATAATCAAATCTTTAATATACAATTATCTTCAGAACCTCGTATTTATTAATATGAATCTAGACCCCTAGAAGGCATAACATGGCTACAGGGCAATATGTCATTCATCCGAACTGCAGAAAATCTAACTTTGTATAATCATTTATGTATACATTTTTGGACTGGGATTATTGACTTGCTGTTCGTGCTGATTACTGTAGTAATGAGTCATTTTTCAAATCTTAACCATTGAAATGCTTTCATGTAGGCCCACAAGTTTTTTGTTTGTTCTGGGGGGATCTACTATAAATAAGCTCTTTCATTTAATATTGTATTTATAAGAATGGTGTAAACTGTGATAGCGAATTATTTCTGTGAATACTGATTATAAAAGAAATATTTAGAGTCATTGTTTTTACAACGGTAAAGATTTGGTTTATTTGGATATGCATGTTTATATGGTATGATTTGTGGATTATGTCAATGTGTGATAAACTACAATATGATGTGTGAAGTAATGTCGTTGCGGTGAGTGAGGTTATATTTCTAAGCAATATGAGTTGGTGATGTGTGATTGTGATTTTTATCGAAGCTTTAACAATGTTTCAGTCATATCGTTACGATGTCTGCAGTGTGGCAGTTTATAGTGATGTCTAGCACTGGGGCATCATGCCGCAAACATGTAGCATCAAATCCCACTCAGACACATTATTCTGACGCCATGCCGACCAGTCCTAACACTAACCTCTTAATGTTGAGCGTCCAGCGAGGCAACTGTTAGTACTGTTTCTGTAAGTCTTTGGTATGACTCGACCGGGGAACAACCCATCTGAGGCGGACGCTTTAACCACTAGGCCACCGGAACGGTTAATATGAGTTGTGTAATGTCGTTGAGTGAGAGGTCGTGGCAGAATGAGGTAGGACAATAGAATACCTTACACTATCCCAATGACATGATTTGAATAAACAGGGACTATGTCGAAATAATTTATGTACAGACGTTATAATGGTTAGTTCGCGTGCTGTCAATATGCACAATTTTCCTGATAGATTGAGAACAAACATAGCTGTAATTTCGTTCGTCTAGTTTTCTATTTTCCCACGTCATCCGAAATACCATATTGGCCAATGGAGGAAGGGTGAAGTAGTGGTCAATGAATCTTTTGGATATTGCATATATATGTGGATCAAGTATAACAAAATTGAAATATGCCTTATCGTTCCAGCGTGCTTGGATTTCATTGGGAAGGCATAAATACAAGAGAGTAGTTTTAGTAGCAATTATACTTAGTTCTCTGTATCATTTCTAATCACACCTCTGATTAAGCCCAAAATAGCCGCACGTTCTTCGTTGATTTCCAAGTAGTTTTATTTGCGTCTTCTAACCTTTGTGCTGTAGATTGAAGAATAATTGCAGTCTCCGTCTGGCTGGCTCTATGGCATGATTGTCGACGTAATTTTATAATTATTGATAGCATCACTATATTGAATGATCAATTGTGTTGAATGAAAGAATTAAGTAAGAATAAAGAAACAACTGCAAAAAATGAAAATCCTTATCGATGATGAAGTGTGTTATACGAATGGAAAATTGTAGGCATGAAAGGAAAGACGTGTGATACAGTCAAGGGTAGAGTTGACTCGACACATTTTATCCCTTTATTTATTTTGCACATAAAGTAATGAAAATCCTGTGATTTCTCATACAACTGAATATATCATTGATGCATATAAAACTAAATTAAATGGTATAGCAATAATTACAAGTGGTGCCATGTTAAACAACTGAAATGCGAATTAAAGTAAAATATCATCGGACCTTGTGTAGCGTGATGTTTTCCAATTGTGCGTGCACATTAAATCTGCTTTAAGTTTATTCTTGCCGTGTTTGATTTAAGATAAACAATTTATTGCTATTTATTCATTACTAAAGGAACTTATTTTCAAAATTAGCATTTGGTATTTAGAATTCTAATTCCGTCCTGCTGACTAAAAATCCTTTTTTCAACTCATTCGCTATACAGGGTCCCTACATAAAACATCAATTTATACACGACATTGGAAGTTCTCGCCATCCACAATAAAAGAAAAACATTGTAATCTTCGTTCCAATAATAACACTTGATTGCAGAAAACATTACATTGGCAATAATCAAAATAACAAAGATAAGCCCATCTAAATGTACTGTAACCTCTGAATTGGTGCATTAAGTACAGATCATAGCGATCAATAAATAAATAAATAAATAAATAGGCATTCACGAACACCGTATTTACTGGACCATCCAATAATTGACTGGTTTCGATAAGTAGATACATTTCAATGATAACGTCACAACATTACATTCAGAAAACGAGACTGATTTTCTCACAGCTCTGACACACGAACAGGATACGTGAGGTGGAATTCATGCATAAATAAAACGAAGAGGAATTATAGAGGATCTCAGATGGGTAATGATTTTAATATTGGATTTAAGAGACAATTTGAATACTGGCAAACTTTATGCAATCCTTGGCGAACAATTGCTGGACATTATTTAACGAGTTTCATAATTTTAATATTAAATCAATACCCATCTGAAATTCTTTTTTCACATAGTTTTTATATAAGTGGAAATTATTTAGTTAAAAAGAAAAATAGATATTTTTTTCTGACAGATGCACTACCATTCATTTCTTGTGCGTAAAAGATAGTCTCAACTAAAGTTGAAACAGTAAAAGTAGATTGTACATTTGTGCTAAATATGAATCGAATAATAAGCCTAAATATAAATAACAATGACATTTACAAACGACATCATTTTATAAACACCAATTGTTTAATGAGTACGAGGTCACATCGATTGATAAGGTGCAAAGTACATGTCTGAGTCGGCCTACACAACACAGTGCCAGTGTTTACCTTGAAATTCCACATACCAGATAAAGATTATTATTGTTGGGATATTTGTGTGATAAGGATATAACTGGATGCAAAATTACACAATATTTACTATAATGTATTAATGAACAGATATTTCCAGTATTTGAACTGGAATATAAGACTGTACAGAAGACGTAACCAAGTCTCTTTTTGAGTCGGACTTCATCGCATATTTACCGCGTAAATATGCTGTGGTTGGATAAACTTTTGTCAGTAGGATACCATTTTATGTCAAAGATTTTTCTGTGAAAAGTTGCTTTATTTATTACTGTAAGTTCACATTTAAAGCACGCTTGTATCTAGAGTGTATTCTATGCTACTGATACACCGATCCTCCTCAGGTTACTGAAAAGGAGGTCCATCATTTGTCAGATTTGTTGGAGCATGGAACCCTTATAGTTGTATCACTGCCTTGTCGGAATGTGCTGTCAGTAATATTAAGTTCTGCATGTTTAGCTAGAAAGTTTATATCCTTTGTTTATAGTTAAGATTTCGATTACCAGATTGTTGAATAATTCCTTGAGCGTGATATCTTGAAGAAAATAAAATTTCTCACGCGCTTTGCTTCTCGTTTACCGGATTTAAATAATCTTTTGCCATGCTGATTAGGAGTGCATAAACCTAAGGCATTGTTCATTGAATAAGCATCGATAATATTTACCCAGTCAACTGTACATGATATGAAGTAAGCGATTCTTTTATTTCGTCCTATGCGATCATTTTTATTTGCTAACATCCCTTTCGGAAGCATTGATAGATTCGTTCTATTTTTGGCCAAGTCCCAAAAATCAATGTAATGGTAGTATTGTCCAGGAAACACATCTTCATGTTTTGACTGAAGGAGTTAATGCAGTTATGTTGCGAAGAAACTACCAGCAGGCGATAACATGTTTATCTCTGTCACTCTGGATGCTGTGCCATTGTTGCGATTTATACAATTTCTATAACGTATATTGATGATTTTAGTCTCGAAGGTAAGCTTTTGCAAACACGAGCTAAAAGCGTATCAGCGCAAGGGCTGTCCGTCATGTTAATGCCCAAAAATTTATTTGTAAATCGAAGTTCGACCCAGTGGTACGAGAGTTCAAACAATCATAACGCTAATATAACTTTGAATGGCTAGAAGAGATAACACATAAAATTTCTAAGACATGCAGTGCACATAAATGTAAATAGCGTGCGCGTGTGTGTGTGTGTTTGTTTTGAAAATTTATAAAATCTTTAAAAATTTAAGTCATATCGCAAGGACGTCTGCAGTGTAGCAGTTTATAATGATGTTTAGCACTATGTGGCATGATGTCACATTATTTTGACACCAGGGAGAACAGTTTTCACAATATCATCTTTATGCCGATCGCTTAGCGAGGCAGATGTTAGTATCATTTTTGTAAGTCTTTGGTATGACCTAACTGGTTTTAAACCTGCGACTCCCGCATTCGAAGCCAAAGATCTGACCACTAGGCCACCCTTAAATTATTTCTACACTTTTAACGCTGAAAAAGTATTTAATATTGTTCATCTTATAATTCGTTTCTTATATCAAATAATAAATATCTAGCAATTTTGATTTGTTATCGGGTATTCATGATTTCATAAACCGAATATTCCACTGCCATCGTCTTTAAGTAAATAATATGTATCATATACTTAATATTATTGTTAACAACTTATGCTATTTTTTATCTTGTTTCCGTTTTTGTGCAACAATATTTTATATGGCTTTGAAGCTTTATCTTTTGCACATTGTTAGTTTATGATACTAGTTAATATTTTTTTAAAAATTTATTTCTGTAGTGGGACTACTGATATAAATCACACCAGCACAAAATATTCTGGAGTAAAAAATTTTGGTCAGATAGCATTTTCTCGATGCGAACGTGCGACTCACATCCTGCCCATTTTATTATGCCTTTGTTTTATAATTTAAAAAAAAAATAGCTAATTTATGTTACTTATTTAAGTCCGAGTATATTTGTACTTTTAAAGCAGAACTTAGCACCGAATATATAAACAAAATTCTGATTCCCTTGTTCAATTCATAAAATCCAGGAGTACTTTTTGAGAAGTACAAACAACATTTATACGGTTAAAATAAAGTTAATTTGGATATATTCCTGATATACAGAAGCAAAACCGACTTGAGCAGCATGAATGATATTATGTACAAAATCAATTGAACATTCGCAAGTTTCAATGTAATTATCAAACATGGGAGTGTGTGTATATATATATATATATATATATATATATATATATATATATATATATATATATATATATATATATATATATATATATATATATATATATATATATATATATATATATACCGTAAAAGATTGCCTCCTTACCTGATTTCACCTAGTTATTTTCTGGATAGAGATGAACAAATCGCTCTAAACTGGATGTAAAATTTGGTTATAACTCCCTGAAAACGGATTTTACAAATTATACTTGACAAGATTAATATGGTTATCTCCCCTACTCTGTTCCGTCGTGTATAATCTTCGCAATGTAGAGTTTTGTGCAATAAAGTATCATGAAATGTCACTTGCACGTGCATTAAATCACATTACCAATACATTTCAGAAGTTATATCAACATGTGCTGGGATAAAAACAAAATCTAGGCGAAATCCAATTTTTTTTTACTATGCATAACAAACCAATATCATTGAACATATCAAAGCCGCAAAATAATAATATACCAAGAAATGAAGGTGAAATCGGGACAAGGTTTATCTATAATTATATGCCAATCATTAAAGACAAGGCCTTGACAGTTATCGCTGATGGCTAAATCTGGTCAAAGTTCAATAATTACAAACTGAATAGCCATCGAGGCAAAATCTGGACAGGGAAAAAAATTCCGTACCTAATTAAATTTGGGGGCCCCGAGTGGCCGAGTGGTCTAAAGCGCTGTCCGTTACGGATCACTGCCATCTCACCTCTGCGAACGTGGATATGTGAGAAAGTTTGCCAGTAGTTTCTCGTGGGTCGGTGGTTCTTCCTGGTGATTTCCCTGTTTCTTCCTCCACCATTAATACTGGCCGACATGAATAGCCTATCGTGTGCTGAAAAATGGCGTCAAGCCCAACAACAACAACAACAACAACAATTTTGAATCGGTTAACGATAAGTTACAGATCAAGACCGGGGAAGGATGATGAATAATAATCGATGGTATAAAGGTAATGTAGGCATGATTAATAGAGCTGGTTGCAAACCCTGTAAGATCAAAGCAATCCATACAGTGACTTGTGTCATGTTTTAACAGTAATCCAAAAGACATTATAGGACTAAGTCAAACTAAACTAATACTAGCAAACACTCAGAAGTATAACCGTCAAACATAATGGTCATGCAACTGAAAATATAATATGATCATGGAAATTTTTGAACAAACCGGAAGAGACAGAATGGGATGAAAAATATTCTTTTCCGTACACATTTTTTTTTTAAAAAAATCAATTTAAAAGAACTACATAAGCATTACAAATAAATAGATTTGGACATAAAACTTATGAGAAAATTTAGAAGATAAATGTTTAGCATTTGTATCTAATCTTCTCTTGCATTTTGGCACTGGCAACATAATTTAAGAAACATAGAAGTTTAACACTAAGTTGCTTGTTAACGCAAATTCGAGTATGAAAAAGCCTTTCTAAAGAGCAGTATGCCAAAAATAACAATTTGTATATCTTAATTATAGGTACAATTCATTTCCTTATATATATATATATATATATATATATATATATATATATATATATATATATATATATATATATATACCATAAAATACATGCAGTTATTGCAGTTTTCCTTTATGGAAGTAAACCGTTTTTAACATAGGTTATAATGTCACCATTACAATGGCAAGAAAGAAAGCTTGTAGTCATGTACCATTGTTTTACCAGACGAAACTATTAGATGTGTGTGTGTGTGTGTGTGTGTGTGTGTGTGTGTTTTGCCGGCAAAGAGTGGGTATGTGTGTGTAAGAGAGAGAGAGAGAGAGAGAGAGAGAGAGAGAGAGAGAGAGAGAGAGAGAGAGAGAGAGAGAGAGAGAGAGAGAGAGAGAGAGAGTTGCAAAATGTGTGATTGTCCAGTAAAACGTGTGATACCTGGTCGGGCAGTTCGGAATATTGATAAATGCAAATCCATCATGTATATTATTGTTACAAATAGGTGTTTCCATTAAAACACTGCTACGCATAATGTGTCAAATTTCAGCTACTTATTTTTCGAATTGATACTGATCGGCGTTTCTCGTCGTGGCTGTATAATTATATCAAACCAATCATAAACTAGCCGAAGGTTCTGCCTCACCCCATTGACAATGTTTGTTGTCATTACGTGTGGTGGTTTTTTTTTTTATAGCAGTGCCTATGGAAAGATGCATTTTGCGATCCCCCAATATTCGGAGCTGTATTTTAATGGTATTTTATTGGTACATTTTTTTAGGGAAGTGTGTAGCTTTCAAGCCAAGTTAATAATATTAATTTCGCTCATGTTCTCCAATTTGTTTGCTTTTTATGTAATATTTTAAATGACGCGGAAAAGGTTGTTGATCATCCTCAAAGGGAATTTTTGGAACAATAAAACCAAATATCTATGAAGGGCATGCACATTTATTCTGTAGTTCTGTACGTTGACGGTGAAATTTCAAAACGTTTTAAATAATTATCTTGTATGTTTCACCTTTTCTCCATGATATGAGATGGTCTATAAATTTATATTCAGCATATATAAGGCGAACTACAATTGGTCGTATCTTAATGAAGCTAATGCAAACATATTCACTGGTCATGTTTGAAGCACATCAGTGGAATTACAATCTACATCACATACATGAATACAATATCGGTTATGTCAAAGCATATCAGAATAATTACTTTTCAACATGTCTTGCCTGGCCTTTGATAAATATTTTTTTTTTGTTTTCCTGACTTTAGTTAACATGAGTCATGCCCATAGTTCTTGCTAAGTATGATATCCATACGAATTAACGAATTGTATCAGAAGGTGCTCGTTTTGGTAGTATATACTGTCGTAATTAAATGACTTAATAAAGCATCCTACTTCAAGTGTATGATCGTAAAAAATGGACCTCATTGGGCCAAGCTTTGTTACCATCCGTGAAATGTGATATTTCCGGATGATGAATCTAAACAGGCATATTCATCCTCCACCAGGTGTTTTTTTTTTTCCATTTGCTGACACTTGACCTCATGTTTATCTAAACTGTGATCACTCAATCAACTAAACACAATTAGAATAGCAAGAAAACTATTTGAATAGGCAGTAAAAGGCCAATGAGTATGATGTGTTAAAGTGACCCAAAAGGTTACGGAAGCCACAAGCTGTGGCTTCATAATGAATTAAATCAGTGACTCGGACAAATGTTTGAGCTCAACGTCCGATAGTCTTTTTCGTCTGATGGATTGGCCAGTACTTAGGAGGCAGCATGCAAAATTCTTTTCAAAATAATTATCTGTCCAAGACACGAATTTTCACCACGGGGAAGATTCGTTTGCAGCTCCTCGCTGAACAAATGTAAATGAGATCACATGTATAAAATCGTATTTGGGTGACAGCTGCTGACGTTTCGCATCATATATCATTTCTTTATTAATTTGTGTGGTCATTTAATAAAATCATATGCTTCGTTTATGCTAAACGCCTACTAACATGAATTGATTAGTCAATGTTAAAGAGAGTAATGTTCAACCGTTTAACATTTAAACAATTTTATACATATAACTCCGATCAAATCCTCTCCAAATATCATAATGGAACCCTTAAATTCATTAATGTCTTTGAGTTTGTCTGACAAACATAATATTCATCCAGATATCACATAGCAGTTGCATGAAGAGTCGTAAATGATACCGTTCAAGGATCACAAACTTTTTTTCTTATTGAATCTTTCGCAGGACAAAACTGCCTCGACTTATCTGTAGTAATCAGTAACTCCTGTTATCATTATCAGCGAGAATTTCAAGTAATCAAGTGGCTCTCTTCCCAGGATTTTTCAACTATGTTGATAAAGAGAATCATTACAGTATTATCGCAACCCCTATATACACATAGTTATATCAAGGAAAGATACCACGATCTATACGATGAACACGTAAACAGAATGTTGGAAGTATATTCCCTTGCGCTGACTGCTTCTAAGTAGAAATTTCGACCGTACGTCAAAATGGCCGAATATTAAATTCTAGTTTCTCACATCGGCCGGAACGAAAATTTCCTATGAAGTGAGACGATTAATGATTATTTGATTCATATATATATATATATATATATATATATATATATATATATATATATATATATATATATATATATATATATATATATATATATATATATATATATATATATATATATATATATATATATATACATATATATATATATATATATATATATATATATATATATATATATATATATATATATATGTATATATATATATATATATATATATATATATATATATATATATATATATATATATATATATATATATATATATATATATATATATATATAAAGTTTTTAATTTATTGCAATAAAATGCTCGCTCATAAAGCTTAAGTAGGGGCTGATACTGTTGTATTAAACAGTTTAAGCAAATCGAAAAAAAAAACTAACCGTCAAATCTTTCAAATTTTAAACATGCAATGGCTGTCAAGAATGATCGAACTGTATCGATCTAGTGTTTGGTCTTGGCAATATCTGACACTGAGCCAATTTTCATCATAAACAGTTCATCTTGACAATAGCGTCACATGTTTGCTCTGTTTGACGTGTTAACGTATGATGTTTCTGATGGTTCTTTCCAATCAAATAATTGATAATTGACTTCTTGATTGTCACATGTGGAGGAATCAATGACGCTCTCTTGTTTCAATTTCATGAAATCGTTTATGTAGCTTGATAAAAATCCATGGACTCGAAGTGTTGTCTTGTTATATCTTAGCAATCAATGTCTTCGACTGAATTCATAAAAATGTTCGAAACTCACCCACGTTTCTGTCAATAAGTGTTCTTGATCGGAATGAGGTAGCACGTGATGGTACAAATTCTTCAGTGAAAGAAAATTACATTTGATTAACTCTTCGTTCGTTCCACAACATTCTTTTCTGTCGGCATAGCAGGATGCCCTGTTGTAAATCGAACATATTTACACCCAAGGATACAATGGACACACATCGATAAATTGGATTTCCTCTCTTTGAAATTGATGATCTTCGTTCAACAAGAGTGATGCATTGGTTCGTCCCCCACAACAACTCACGGAAACTTTCATGAGTATAGCCAATTGGTTTCCTTGTCATAAACAGTATTCGAAAATCAAATGATTAGTGTCTTCCAAAGTATAGTGAGAAATGACTGTAGCATAGTCACGACTAATCACGTAACGGTAAATCATTCCTTCGCTCAATTGAGACCATCGGCGGAGTTTCAAATTCACTTAGCAGTTACAGAAAGAGTATGATTAGTAATTGTAGGATTTCGGATGAGATATCTTCCTAAGCCACACCTCGTCGATTATTGATACATCATTAGGTTCGGTACTTTGCTTCACTTTCCTCTGCATGAAAATGCCTTCAGTGTTTATAAATTGCTTGCAATGAACCAGCAACTCCAACCCCAAGGATATTTTGACAATATTAATGTGTCAGCAACAAGCTGAAATCGCAATCGTCTGAAGAGGAAACGCTTCCAAAATATTGGAAGATGACATGTCAAACTTTTGGACAGGCAACAGTTTGAGTTATTCATCACAACAATGCCATAAATGGAAAGTAAGAGAGACATTAAGAAATTATGTGAACATAATACGCGCGAATTACAGCAAGAAATGCCATATTAATCAAATAACATTTAAACAAAAGCACAAAGACAAAAAAAACAAAGAAAAAAAATAATATTTATGCTTGAATAACCGTGCGATATATTAATACCACGAACAAAACCTTTTTACCACTACACCTTAGGTCCCCATACAATAAACCAGACACACACACACACACACACAAACACACACACATATATATATATATATATATATATATATATATATATATATATATATATATATATATATATATATATATATATGTATATATATATATATATATATATATATATATATATATATATATATATATATATATATATATATATATATATATATATATATATATATATATATATATATATTGAGGACCATAGGATAAAATCAAGCCTTGGATTATCTTCTTTTTATTATGCACTTGTTGTTTTGGTCTTCTTGAAAAAAAGTAAAACGATTTCAAAGACATTGTTGTACAAAGAGTAAATAAATTGCACAGTAATCCATTTCTTCAAAAAGAATATTTTTAAGGTTGCAGCAATCAATAGCGTATGTTCCTATGTGCCGTTAGCTTACTGATCATGTATATCTATTTAATATCCTGTCTGAAGACAATGCTTTAAATCCTCATACCACAATAATTGTTCATGAAATTAAATAAAATTGAAAAATGATGCTAATGAACATAAGACGTTTATGTTCTAAATTGAGTGTTTATTTTACATCTTTAAAGCATGTGTGTGAGTTACTTAATATTATGATCATGTTCGCATGATTGTCAATATAATTGAAATCCTTATGATTAGAATATAAATAAAAATATGCCACTTAATATGATCAAGTAATAAACATAAACGGAGACTATTTCTTGCCATCATTCAGTTTTAACGGACATTTGCAGTAGGAAATAGCATTATCAACGGCTTCTTATTTTTATGTGAACGTATTTACTTCATACTTAGCCGCTTTCATCCATGTGATCTCATTTCGGCCACAAAAATGCATTAAAATGTAACCAAGTACAGAAATAAAAATAAAATACAATCGCGAAATATCAATCAATATTTGAGGGTTAACTTTGTTATAAGAGACATATAATGGCATGGTGCTTTTCCTAAGTATGATGTCAATTGTATTTATTTCTTCTTTTTATGTTTAGAGTCTTCTTCTGATTTTTGGTTTTTAAAATAGGGAAAAGTGTATTTTACAGATAAACGCTTTTCAAACCCATAAAAAATATCTAGTTTTTCTTAGTTCGGGGAAAAAATTATTTTGAAATTAAACCTTATTTGCCGATTTCAGAACGTATGTATATGCGTGATAAGATATGCCTGTATAGTATGACGTATAGTACGATAATGCGTACAATGGCATAGTATTGTGTACTAATGCTTGAATAAATAAATGGACAATTTAACTAATATAGGGGTGGAGAGATATGAGGACTTTAAACATATGCTACTGTGGCAAAATTACTAAAGTATTAGGCTGCAAACTGTGTTGAGGTTAAGTAAATATTTAGCTTGAAATTTTGAGAGCTAAAACACATTCCAGACTACAATGCAATTGTAAAAGAGAATGCAAGACTTAAGTCGTTACGGAGAAATTCAGTTACCAATTCATAAATCAGCGTATATGATCACATAATGATGAAAGCATCCACAAATCCAGCTCTCAAGGTAGTTTCCCTATGTAAATTCAAAGCTTTAAACGCAGGAAGAAAATATGCAATCGTTAAAGTAATTGTTAACACACGATGTCACATGTTATGACTGAATAACATATTATGCTCTAAGAGAAGTTGGACGTTCAATGATACGGTTGCGACTTCTCTCTAGTATTAAAAACAAAGAAGAATACAATTCCCATTACAAGTCTTGCTAATTCAATAACATTCATGTGAAGCAAACTAATAACGTCGAACAAAAAAGTAAATGAAATAAGGTCTGGCCTTTTACGTGTTGGAGTAAAGTTTTGGCGACGGCTTCCTATTACTACAACTAATGTAATCTAAATTACTGTGTAGCTCACAAACATGCACATTACTTCTCTGTTTGAAAGCAAATGGTTTAATAAATTCAAATTCTTTGAAATTTAAATTACTCATTCAGCTAGTATTAATTAAGGCAAATATTAATACCTATTATCTTTCTATGGTGATGTTTTGAGCAAGGTCCATCAATCGATTGAATAGTTCTTAAGCATACATATGTATTAATTTGTATTTATGAACGTATTGTTGCATATATACGCACGTACTTACGTATGTACCAACATACCGACCATCCTAATTACCTATCTACCTACCTACCTACCTACCTACCTACGTACCTACATGCATGCATGCATACATACATACATACATACATACATACATACATACATACATACATACATACATACATACATACATACATACATACATACATACATACATACATACATACATACATACATACATACATACATACATACATCATATTTACGTTAAGCTAATAATTTTTCATCTTATATTTTTATATTCTTTAACACGTTTTCAGAATATTTCATCGGACATGCTTTAATGTAACAAGTTCTAATTGTCTCTCAGATTTTGCCTTCAGTACTTTCATTTCGCATTGTTTAGATAATTATCTCAAAGTGGTTGCATTACCAATTTTTGTAGTCTTAACGATGATTTATTTTTCATTCAAGTAAACCCAAGATAAATAAAACATTCAATTTTATAATATATCTGTTTTATAAACTTCCCATTCAAAGCAAAATTTATATCCACACACACACACACACACACACACACACACACACATATATATATATAATACAAAATTTGTGACAAGTTGTTTCGTGTAAGAAGCTTAGTAGTGGGTTATTTCAATCGGCAAGCTTATGCAATATTGAAACCCAGACTTATCAAACAGAATTGAGAAGTAATGAAACGAGGTGTCAAATGAAAGATTACCTTATTAGTCTCTGGAAAACCGATTTATTACAAAACCTGCCTAAACTATACCTAATTAGAGATAATTTGTAATGTCTGGTCAAGATCGTGCTAAAATACCGTCTCCAGACTGAGACAGTCAAACCCAACATTAACTAATAAATTTGCATACCACTAGCTGATGTAAAATCAAATCACTCCGACTAGATATAGCGCTGTTCTTGTGATAGCATGTGAATAAAGAGATGCAGGATCATCTAGTTAATACAATTTGATTTCGCTCTAATTGCTTTAATGACTAGTGCTTGTGATACAAAAATATTAACTAAAAACATTTGACTTACATTCACTGTGAATTCAGAGAAAAGAAGAACATTTTGGAAGTTATTATTACGATGTATTAATTGGCTGTTTTACATATCGTTTTTACAAGTTATCGGCACATTAGCACATCTGAGACAATAAGAAATCAACACATTCAATATAGTCATTAATTGGAAATCAACTGGAACTCCATACATTTTGACTTGTTTTTTGGCAGTATGTTCATTTTAATGTTTCACTTTTATTTTATTGAGTTAGTACATCTATTGAATTTAACAAAACATGATGGTTTTGCCCTTTTTCTATTACTTAGACTATTACACATATCATGTAATTTTTTGTTTCATAGAATATTGTCATTAAGGACTGGTAAATAGTAATAATCAAAATGTTTCTCTTAATGCTACGGAGCGAGGACAAAATCCGCTTAACATTTGTTAACATTTGTGTGAAGGGGAGACCCATTGTCTGTTATGACATTCGTACTCAACCTGAATTCAGAGATTACCCAAAGGAACTGAGACTCTTATCCCTCGGTGAGGTTAAACAAGTCGTGGGAAAATAATCCGCGATGATGGAAGACCGGAATATACTTCGATGCGTCATCACTACTTACGATGCTGGTAGGAAGATGGATATATATATATATATATATATATATATATATATATATATATATATATATATATATATATATATATATATATATATATATATATACAATATCTTACACCATGATCTAATTTTTCTAGCATGTACAAGCGACAGTCAATGTACTGGGAATTTAATAAATTATTCTAGTTGATGTGATGTTAACGGGTGTGACCTGTCAACTGAGAACTCACCTTTATCCGCATAGGCCGGAGTGAGTCTCTGCTAGACCAGTCACCATGTATAGTCCTTTGTCCTGTAAAATAGCGTTAAACTCAAAATAAATAACCTTTTGCGTGCTATAATCATCCATCATTATATTCTAGGAATATGTTAAATTGGTCATGTCGGCAATTCCCTTATAATTACTCGAGATAGTCTTCATTGCAGTTTAATCTGCAAGCAAACGATATTTGAAATGCAGTAGATAACTTTGGATCAAGAGTGATATAAATTCATCTTTGCAAAAGTAATCTTACACCATTCATCAAAGTTGCACATTAACCTTAATGGTAAACTATGTCATCAGTTGGCAATAGATTTACAATCGATGTAATACTCTCTAAGAGCACAACATCAACAATAAAACGTCATGCCGAGGCTGTTGGGTAAGGTCTCTTGCCCTGGGACAATCCTCGGTATCGTTGTCCTCTATGGCCTTGGATAGCTAGAAAGCAGTTAATGAAGGAAAACATATTTTATATTCTGTTAGAAGATAAATAAAGGAAAACATCAAAAGTGGATAATGCAAATTAGCATACACACAAATCAATATATAAAGAAATAAGGTCCAATGACAAATTGTATTTTCCTACGTCTTGACCACAGTTTAGTTCATCCATTTTGCGTCCTCACAACCCTTTGAAACTGAGTACATCCTCACTTAATAATCATTTTTTATTCATTATACAAACATGTTTCCAAATTAGTTTTATCTTCACTCTATACCATGAATTCTACAGAATGTTTGTTTTATATCAGTTCTGAATAGAATCGCTTGAGATATGGCTAATCGATCATCAATTTCCTTTAAGATTTAATTTTCCTAAATTACTATTTTATGCCACTTATAGAAACATTCTAAGAAGAATTGTCTTTGCAATGTATGGTTGTCATTTTCAGCTTTATATGTAATAGATCGGAATCAGTTACAATAAATATGGATCTGTATGAATGCATGGTGTGTTAAGAATTTATAATAACAAAATGTAACATCTATTCTTGCAAATCGATGACGCAATGGTATATTGAGTTTAGGAAGGTCAATTATGGAAAGAATATATGTAGATGCACACTTTTAACGCAACTTAATTGATGAGTCTCAACTGAAAAAAAAAACTTACTCTGGATTACAAAATATATAATCATTTTAAACATTAAAGACCTACTATTGTCCATTAGTACAAAATTTTAATCATGGCAAACAAGTTGGCTCTTGATAGTTTACCTTTTATGGAAACATTTAAGAGGAGAACTCTGTGGAAACAATTCAAAATCACGTGTGTGAGGGCTGGAGATCTATATGTCACCGGCTATTGTTGCTCGCTACTAATATAACGATTTTGCTGAAAGTACGTGACATTGAAGTGTTCTCGTGTTGTTGTTTGTCATGATGATTAAGCGAGAACACAACACCTATATTACTTGGAGGTTTTTAGTTGTTTTTAAGCATCCGCATATTAACTTGCTGATTTGGAATATAAGACTGTAAATTAGCTTTCAAACTAACTGGTAATACGACGCTACTTGTCTCCAAATTAGACCAAACATACCGATTAAACAAGCATAATGTCAATGCCATTTGTATGTTCTAAAGAAGGTGATGCGCTGTGTTTCAAAGCAATATGAATGTACATAAATGTCCATGATTTCATGGAGTCAATATTTCTTTCGAAGAAGAACTAACAATTATAAACGATATACTTATGTAATAAAATTAAAAACAACATCTAATCCAGGTACTTATCAGTTTGTGCACTTAACTAATGTTAATTTCACTTGGCAGTTTCCTTTTATGGTAAATGTGCGCTAAACGTGCCGTTGCAATAAAGATGCGATGGACTTACATTCTAAAATTTTCATTCTTTATCGATTGTCAACAAAGAGCATCTGAAGTACATACTTTATTTGTAATTATCGATTTAGTTCAATGCGTGTGTTCGTGTTTCATTTGTTAAACGAAAGTACATCTTTATAATGGAAAATCTCTTAAAACTGCATATTTCCTGAACTTCTGGCAAAACATGTACTGCGTTGTATCGAAAGTGTTTTTGTCGCTGCCATCACAAAATGACCGATTATGTTTACCAATGGGACATAACGTGATAAAAAAAGAAAAGAGACCATCGTTAATATCGCTAATCGTTAGGGCAATCTATTACCATAAACCAGATTTATCTAGGTCAATAGAATATAAGCGCTACGTTAGCTTTCAAGATCGGGAACAAAAACAAACAGGCAATGAGTTACATAATCACAAACAAATACACATACCATACTAGACTAGACAGAAATTGTGAAACTTTCAAAACTAAAGAAGAAGGTGAAAATAATTACCTACACATCGAAAGTTTGACCTGGTCTGCAAGTGTAAGGTGTATAGAGGAAACTAATTTCGACTCTACAAGAATGTGAACGTTGTATTGTTAACCATAACGCAGACGTTACACTGTGTAATGCATATCTGCAGGGATGAAAGAAATAAAATATTCATTCATTAATATCTGAAAATAATCATATCTTAATAATTTATTATTTATGTTTATGCTTTTATAGATTTCCTGTACAGCATATTTTCATTTTTTACACAGAAGACTTTATATAAACCAAGAAGAATATTGCGACCAACCGCCATATTAAGATTGATTTCATGCAAAGATGAAATGTCATATCGCATTCTCACCATGACACTCTTTCTAAACCCCAGCTGATATAAGTGAGACATCTGCACCGTCGAGTTAGTCAAGTCACAAAGGGATATATTGAAACGGAGTTGGCCTTCAGTGTCAAGCTGGTGATTACACTTGCCTTGCGAAACCCTTACAGCACACCGACAGAGAGGTCTGCAATATATATATATATATATATATATATATATATATATATATATATATATATAAATATATATATATATATATATATATATATATATATATATATATATATATATATGAATGTATATATGTATATATGTATTTATGTATATATATATATATATATATATATATATATATATATATATATATATATATATATATTCTTAACCTAGTAAAGTACGACAAACTCTAATCCAGTTTTTTCACTTTCATTTAAATATTTTTTCTAACAAAGAGATGCAGAAATGAACGGAATACTTTACAAACAAATGTTTATTGATATTGAACAGTTTAGTTCCAATGAAAACAATTTTAACACCAGATAATAATTGTTTTGTTGAGGTCTGCTGACGCGGTTAAATATACCATGCCATGGTTCTGTTGTGACATAAATGTTGCAACTTTGAATCTACCACACGAGACACGGTATTTCATATAAATCCCAATGAATTCGCGTGCTGTCAGGCAGCATTAGAGCTGCGCCAATAAATATTAGCCGAACTACCTCGTATGCTATCGCACATTTATGTTGACAAGATATATAATTAATACTAATAACAGAGTCAAGTTCGTTAAGTAGACACGTTTGATCCCTTCCAATTTTGGGCTGATAACCGTGGAACTCAAATATAGAAACGTTTCAACAAGGAATCTCTTCACTGTCTTAAAGGCTTTCAAAAGTGAGGAGACCATTTTAAATTTGACAAAATATTTTAGGATATATATTTGAGAACAAAACAAATTTTAAATTCTAATGAACTATTGTAAAGCTGTACCATTTTCGTTTATCATTTTTTGCGTATAACATAATTTGATACAATTCGTTAAACAATTTACATGACTATAATTTGCATGCTAAATTAGCTGCAGAACCCACCGATTTCACTGAGTGGTGTTAAATATATACGACATGTTTCTCTACATATATCATCTCCGTTACGTTTAAAAAACTAACAGTGACTTCTAAAAGGTAGATCTTTCGGTGCTGGCTGATTTCACACTTGGTGGATGGCAGATTACACATTTGAATTGAATTGCATGAGTTGGTTTCTTTAAACTATATTTAATGCAGTGTCTTAGTGAATGTATCTCAACCTATATAATCTATAAATAGTATATTCATTACATTTATTCATCTGAACTAGACCCCTAAATACTATAGAGTTCTGTAAAAACAGGTCTAAAGGCCAAACCGTATCTGTTGTTCCCAGAGATATCAGTGTTATCGTTTATGTCGACATTTTGAATTGGGTTTTATACATTTATGTTGCTGTTATTGATTAAGATGGTGATGGTGGTTTTTTTTTTAAAGCATACCCATAATTAATCGTTGGGCTGCCTTCAAAATTAATATGCAATATGGTGCGGTGTGTAATGCCATTGAGCTTTTAGTCGTCGAATCCCAATGCAACAGGATCAGCCCAATACCACCCCTATCCCAAGAGTAAACAGTGTCCATTCTTGAAATAGTTAAACTTTAGCCAATATAATACAAAGTTTGTGAACACTCGTTATGTATGTCCGAATACAGCCTGGTAAATGACAAACGATCATGTCTACCATTTGCTCATTCGGCAATATATTCTTCGCATAATCGGATCTCCATCTCTACTGACTGAGGTATGGTGTAGTAAAGATCAAGGATACTTTGGGATCATGTAAGGGTCTGAAAGTCACTTATGCAAACATCCGGTGGATACATATACAACAGTTGGTCTATATTCCCTTCATATTGTCTATTTAAACTTCTGAAGACGTGTGTGATGTTTTTACAAGACTAATTTCAATAATTACAATCTCTCTCTCTCTCTCTCTCTCTCTCTCTCTCTCTCTCTCTCTCTCTCTCTCTCTCTCTCTCTCTCTCTCTCAGCTAGAATGATTTTTTTGTCAACGTGATTATTTATTAATACTAACATAGTTATATCGGATATGCATTAAAAAACGTTTTAGTGAGTTGAATGAAAAATCACTCGATCTTCATTGTTTGTAAAGGGTCTTTTCAGGAATGACAATTTGAATGCATGAAACTACAGATGTTTGATAAATTCAAGGACTAAATGGAAATTATATCATCCAGACTGATCCCAAATGATTAACTCTTCTAATGCTATCCATTTATTTTAAAATTGCAGACCTAATATGCACATTCTGTGGTTTCTCTTCCGATGGAAGTTGTCACGGATGCATACAAATCCATTAAATGGGTTAAAAATGATTGAGATTAGTGTCATATAAAATGTCTGAATGTGAATTAGACGAAAGTTGGATGGAATCGTTGGCATACACAAGGGTGACATTTGTCAATTTTGCCTGTGCATTAGATCTGTCTCTCTTTGTCCTTGATTTTTTAAATTTAAGATAAGATATACATTTTATCGCCTATTATTCCATACTAATGCTAATTGATTCTCACCATACCATTTCGTGTTTAGAATTCTAATTCTGTATTGCTGAGTCAACATCCCATCTTTCAAAGTACATTAAGTACAATGGGTCCATGAGTACAAAAATTGATATAAAACACGTTATTAAATTATCAAACAAATTGCAAGTTTTGCTTCAGCAATCACACTTTTTGCAGAAAACATACATGGACAATAATATAAATAACACAGACGAACTCATCTTGATGTGGATTTCCATCTCAATGGATTTGATTAAGAGCAGAAGATAGCTATAAAAAAATCGACCGGCCTGCGTGATCACCAAATTTATTGCACAATTCAAGGATATTGTGCTTTGTTGCAATCGGCATATTTCATCTACTATGTCCTTGCATCACATTCCAACAACTAACCAAATTTTCTCATTAGCTATTATGTACGAACATACTCATACTAAGACAATACAAATATGAGTCTAATTGATTCTACAATCTCTTAAACTGATGCTAAAAATATTATCCAATTCAGCACCATTCGCAGTTGTTAGAATGCTTTTGGGAAGTTATACAATAGAAGTATTCTAATTCGAGATATTGCTTGCGTCCATGTATAAGTTCACAAACAGATTCGTTTAACATTAGATTGAGCAATAGCCATTGACACTAAGCTATGACCTTACAAAACTATAGTAACTGTAATTGCAATTATGGTCATGTTTTCTAACCTAATATACTCATGTATTGATTTATGTCCATGCTTTTATTTCCGCTACGCAGAAACTGTTTCTTTTTTAACACGAAACAAGGATAATTTAAGTTGAATGATGGGGGAGTAAGGAGGACAGGGGTTGTTTACCTGAGACTGACGAAATAAAAAAAATTTTCTTCATATTTAGTATTTTTGTCAAATCGCGCAATATTAGTGGATTGATAGATTTAGTGTGAAGGTGACGATTCAAGCTTATCAGGACTTATATTTGAAGATATGTATATGTACTGCATAGCAAAAAGTGCGTAAATGAGCTTGATTCAACCAATTAATTTATTGTTGCAGTAATCCTCAAAATGCATTGAGACTTATATCTACAAATTATCAACGATACGAAATTGAGACCGTAAGTACGCTTTAACATTAAGGAATATACCAACATATTTGATGTTTTCTTTATTATCAGGAAACAATGCATAATGCTCGCCGTTTTAGACTTCTGGAATAGTATGCATTCACCACTGAAGGAAAGAGAAATCTGTGTGGAAGTTTTACCTCTAGTTGATTCATGGAATACATCAGAATTTCGCATAAGGCGTTTCTATGGGGAGTAATAAAATAATCATTGTTAATTTGATAGGAAAATTTCGGACATCTTAGATTTACTTCATGATTATCACATGATATTGTCATTTATTCTGCCTCTGTGCATTTATATACATTTGTAATGAATACAAAATACACAATTAGTTTAAATGAAATTTTACTGAAGTCTATTCTAGGTAAACGTTTTATACTTATTTGTATCATTTTCTTTACATATGTTTTGTCAATATTTATTTTTAATGCTTAATAAACCGGTATTTCTCACACATCTGTAAGTTTACATTTTGCTTCCTTATCTTCTGGATTAAAACAATGTATCAAAGGAGATATAGAGAATCAGTGCATCTGCTTGCTTTTGTAGCATGTGGATTCTGTGGAGTTGAGAGCTAATTAAAATTACCTCTATTACTCAGCTATAGTCAATCACTAAAAGACTATAACCGTTATCGAGATAGAAAGCAGCACCACCGTCATCCCCCCAAAATAACCTATAGACGGGTATTTCCTAACTGTATTAATAAAATATAATAGAGACAAACAGTCATACATACAATTATTGTGTTATAAAAGATATACAATTTCACAATTAAAAAGAAAATTATACCATTTTATATAATACATTGGTATTAAGGCCATTAGGATACAAAGTATCTAGTTTATGAATCCAATAAGTCTCTTTTATAAGTCTGTTCATGTCTCCATGCACAATATATATTGGCATGAAAGAAAAATCGAGTAGACAGTGATTATGGGTGTTAAAATGTGTAGAAATATTATATGAAAACTGAGGATCTTTATAATTTTTAATATGAAAGCGATGACTCTTAATTCTTTTAGAAACTTGTTGAAGTGTTTGTCCAACATATTGCATGTTACATTTTTGACATGTTATCAAATAAATCACGTTAGTTGATATGCAGTTAGTGTTAAAACGTAGGGAAAATGTCTCTTTGTGTTAGCACTAATAAAAAACTACTTTCTCTTATGTTTGCACATTGAGAGCATCGATGTCTATTACATTTAGATGACAAGAATTGTCCTTTTTATTTTTTTCTGTATGTTTAGTTCTAATTAAAAAATCTTTCAAATTCTTGAGTCTCCTTTAAGCAACAATAGGCTTTTTGTTGTAAAGGGATTTTACGCTGTTTTTATTTGATAAGTTTAGGAGACTCCAATATTTATTAATTACAAGACCTATATTAGGTAATGAAGGATTGTATTGTATTGTAAAAGGAACTATATTTTTCTCCATTGTACAATTTGCTGTATTTAAAGCCTCATTTTGAGAAAGATTACGGGTTTTGTTCAGCGCAGAATCTATGATATGTACTGGATAATTTCTGTTTTGGAAGTATGTTTTTAAATCACTCAACGAATTTTGTAATTGACAATCATCTGAAATAATGCGCCGGTATCTTTTAGCCTGACTATATGGTATACCGTTTTTACATGACATTGGATGGCATGAAGAATATTCTACATACTGGTGGGTATTAGTTTCTGTGCGATGAATATTCGTAGAAAAAGTGTTATCAATATGTTTAATTACATTTACATCTAAAAATGAAACATGCGTATTGGATGCAGTATAAGTAAATTTAATTTCGGATGAAAATGATTTAGGCGATGAATGAATTTCTCCAGTTCTTCAGTTGAATGGTTCCAGATCATAAATATGTCATTTAAATATCTAAACCAGACTCATGGATTAAACTTTCCTTTGTTAAGGAAATCTTTTTCTAATTTACCCATGAAAAGAGAAGCGTATGAAGGAGCCATAAGACTACCCATTGCTGTACCCATTACTTGGATGAAATTTTTATTATTAAATTGAAAATAATTATTTTCCAGGATAAGTTTTATTATTTTACAAATATCTTCACTAGACATTACGCTGTTATTATGATTGTTATCAACAAAATATTTACACGCTTCAATACCATCTGTATGCTGAATGTTGGTATACAGTGATGCTACATCAAATGATACCAACATTGAGTTATCAGATAGCTGTGGAATAGACTTCAACTTTTTGATGAAATCAGTGGTGTCTTTAATGTATGAAGTAAGTGATTTCATCAAAGCTTGTAAAACACTATCAATAAATTTGGATATATTTTCAGTATATGAATTAAAACCTGATATAATTGGTCACCCTGGATAATTTAAAGGTAAATTATGATCAGGATTTTTATGAGTTTTGGGTAATATGTAGAATTGAGGTGTGCGTATGTTAAGAGGGAAAGTATCAAATTCTTCATATATGCAATTATTAGTTTTAGCGATCTCATTAATGCATGTTGAAATTTTTTATTTAATTTCCATTGACGGGTCTTCTTTAATATGTTGGTAGTATTTTTCTTCATTTAATTGACGTTCAACTTCTTTAGCATAATCTTCTTGATTCATAATAATAATATTGTTTGATTTATCAGCCTTTTTAATCACTATAGTGTCGTCATTCATTAGACTATATAAAGACTTAATTTCGTCCTTAGAAATATTACTAGAATATCGCTTTCGATGATTCTGATGTAATATCTCGTTCGTGATTGCGTCAATATAAAAATCTAAATAGGAATCGTGTCCATTAGGTGGTGTAAAAGATGATTTACTTCTGTTAAAATAACCCATCTTTTTAGAATGAAAAGAATCCAGTTTAACCTCTTCAGTGTTGTATGGTTTATCATAAAAAAAAATTCTTTTAATCTTAAGCGTCTAGAAAAGTTAAAAATTTATCCAGCTAATTTAATTTACTGAAGTTCTTATTGACGACAATTCTCGTCATCTAAATGTAATAGACATCGATGTCATCTAAATGTAATAGACATCGATGCTCTCAATGTGCAAACATAAGAGAAAGAAGTTTTTTTAGTAGCGCTAACACAAAAGAGACATTTTCCCTACGTTTTAACACTAACTGCATATCAACTAACGTGATTTATTTGATAACCTGTCAAAAATGTAACATGCAATATGTTGGACAAACACTTCAACAATTTTCTAAAATAATGAATAGTCATCGCTTTCATATTAAAAATTATAAAGATCCTCAGTTTTCATATAATATTTCTACACATTTTAACACCCATAATCACTGCCTACTCGATTTTTCTTTCATGCCAATAGATATTGTGCATGGAGACATGAACAGACTTATAAAAGAGACTTATTGGATTCATAAATTAGATAATTTGTATCCTAATGGCCTTAATACTAATGTATTATATAAAATTGTATAATTTTCTTTTCAATTGTGAAATTGTATATTTTTATAACACTATAATTGTATGTATGACTGTTTGTCTCTATTATATTTTATTATTTTACTGATTCAGGTTTTATTAGAGACTCGTGTATCTTTTAGATCCTGTCATATATATATATATATATATATATATATATATATATATATATATATATATATATATATATATATATATATATATATATATATATATGTATGTATATATGTATATATATATATATATATATATATATATATATATATATATATATATATATATATATATATATAGTTATTGTGATTATGCATTGTTTTTTATGACGTTACCTAATGACGTAATTTCTTATGAAGTTACGTAATGACGTAATTATTATTTTAGCATGTAAAAACGTTATCCGTTTATTTCAAAACATTTTGTGCCTGAAGAAGCATATATTATATGCGAAACTAGTTGCACGGAATTATGGGCATTTGTGTTGTTTTTTTAATCCCAATTCTAACTGTATTAAGGAATAAATCTCAAATGTAATGGACCTACACACCTTGTCTATTTGTTTCTCCATCTTTAGGATTATGTTAATGATCATCAATAAAACGTCTCGTCTTTAATAGTTTGTAATGCCATATTGGTAACCTACAGCGATATATCTTTCGTTTCTATTTCAAGTAGTAATATAGATGGCCCCATGCAACAAGACATGTTATCAACATCGGTCATCGAGTTAAAGAAAACAATCCACTGTCCATTTATGGGCGAAGTTCATGATGCAATATTGGCATTGTACAACTATATCTTTTTCGTTTCTAACTTGACCTGTTATGTAAATGGTAACATGACCACACGTTTTATCTTATATTTACGTATTGTCGTTTTCTTTCTTTTCAGACCACTCCATGGATGACTTTATCTCTGGACTTAGTTCGCTCTTCAGGGTATCAATACTATTATTTGATGAAGAGAACGTTTAATCGTTACAAACATGTTTGCATTTGTATGTTCATTTCGAAAAGAACGGTGGTTAATAAATAAAAGCCGGAAGAGGAATTTCAACAAAGATCCTTGGAAAACATTATATTTTTAATAACAAGGTATATGGGATATTACGTATAGAGGCTCGTTGCTTCCTACCACTTAAATATCAATACAATCAGATCAATGAATGGCCATGAAATATATAACTGTGTAGCTTACTTGATTGGATGCTATGAGAAACAAGATCGATTTTTTAAATCAAGCAAAAGCAGGCCGCTTTAGTTGCAAATATTCATAACTTCTATTGACATATCAGTTAATGTGAGGTCCGTCTGACATAAATGTATTGTGGGCCCGTGATTGCTTCCTGTAAAATGGGTACATCAATAATCATAAACCTGCTTTAAAAACATTTTTTTTCAAAAGTGTATCGTCAGGGCAGCAGCAGGCAGGGTGAACCCTACAAATTTTTGCTCGAATCCTTAACGAAAAATAAAGGTTCCTACAGAGGCTGAAAAAAGTCAATAACATTAAACCAAAGTCTCTAACTAATTATATTTCCATACGGTTACTTTAGCTCAATTTGTTATAGTATTATTGAAGTTTTTTGTCCTTAGTTTGTAAGGCGATTTTGTTTACTCGTAAGGCGACTCAATTGTTGTCCTTTCACCCTGCCTGCTGCTATGGACGGTCAAGGGGTACTAACCAAAGGTTTTATCTAGACCCACACGATATCTTGATCTAGGATCGTATGTATAAAGTAATATATAGAGTTTTGTTTCTTAAGTCAATAATATTTTCATCCTGATTTGTAAGTTTGAAATTCATTCTCGACAATAATGGATTATGTACACGCAGGTAGACTTGATTTATTGACTCAGATACAGTAAGCCACCCTGGGGGTGTTTGAATACTGGATGAATATATAATATATATATATATATATATATATATATATATATATATATATATATATATATATATATATATATATATATATATATATATATCCCTGCTGAGCCTGATTAGACTTAGAGAGGTCAAAATGGTAGCTATTATCAATTATATCGCATATTAAATTCAGTGCGATGGTGGATGTTATATTAACAATATTAGGCGAAATGTGACGACCTGTTCCATATGGGTCATTATTATATTTGAGAACTGCTGGGGGTGGAATTAATTTTTTTCCAGGAATTACATATTCTTTTAAAGTGTTCATCAGTAAGACCACTAACTGATTGTTTTAACTTCTCGGATTCAAATCCGGAAATTATAAATGTTGATAATTGTTGTTCTGTAATTCCATAATATTTCAGAAATACTGTCTTAAATAATCGCTTATTATTTGCATGTTGAATTGGGTCATCTTCATTAACTATATAATAACTAGAAATTCTATCTACTGACACGTTAATTATTTTTTCTCTGTCAACAATAGCCTTATTTACATATTCTATGTCTGCTGCAACTTGATTTCGATGTTGTATTGTTTCAATTATCTGATTTTTTAAATCGTCATTATAAAATATATTGATGCTGGAAAGTAAATTTTTAAGATCATTTAACACGCGTTCATGTTCAGATTTAATCGGTCTTGATAATGAGTTAATTTGCTCGACATCAAGTGTTAATGTTTTTACTGGATCCTTCTTACCTTGAATGAAACCCATAAAATAAGTATGAATCGTATAAGTTCTGGGTATCGTAGCCCCCTCAATAAATGGATTTTTTTTCTATATTCTGGAATTTGTATAAATTTCTTAACATCTATGATGAAGTCGGATCGCTGTGGTTCTGGTGGAGCCTGATAAACCGGTGCAACTTCAGGCCATCCTAATACTGATCTAATCGAACTTTGATAAATATCTACAGCACAATCAGGAGAATGTATTTCAATCACCGACGATAATGTTGGTTCATAAACAGCAATTGCTATCTTGGAATCTTCTCCGGTTAAAGACTTAATTCTGCGCTGGAATTCCTCATTAATTTGCTCTATCAGATAACTGCCAGTTGGAGTACTAACTACTTGCCAATCTGGAGTTTTATCAGACTTATTTTTATTTGCGAATACTAATGAATTATTTGGTTGTTGTCCACCAAATGGTTTTGATCTAATATTAGGCCAGCTATAATAAACACGTAACTGAGCTAATGCTATCTCTTTTACTGGAATTGCAGTTGGAAAGTTAACGCTAAATTCAGGATTGGTTGAACTTATTGATATCATAGTAGTTGTATTAGTGATGATCTGCTGTAACATTTATCTCGACTCAATATCCAAACGATGTTCAGGCGCTGACATTATTGCTATTATTATTGTTTAATTCTATATTTATTTTACTCTGGTTATTGTCACCAGGATCGTTAATGATTATGAATGCTTTATCGTAGGTTTTAATCATCATAGCAAACTCCTCATCAGATATTTTACCATCACTGAGATACGTGAAAATATATCCAGATAGTATATATATATATATATATATATATATATATATATATATATATATATATATATATATATATATATATATATCCGTATGCAACTTTATCATATACTCACGCAATTTATCATTCGCACATGTAGTTATCTTTTTAGCAATAATACTATGAATGCCTGCTATAGTAGTTGAAGTTGAAACAATAATTGTTATAATTCCTGGAGCTGTCATTGTTAGTGTCGATAATAGTAATCCGGATCCAGCAACAATAGCAGAAACTGAGTACACAACTATATCAATGACAACCATACGTCTACGATATTTATTTTACTTTTACTGTGTAATGGTCGATGATATTTTTTAGTTTTTTGGACAGACATTCACATGTTTGATTATATCTGTGACGTTGAACGTCGACAGATCACGTAGTCATTTGGTCCATTATTCTATAACGTTAAGTAATTAATTGAGCTACAAATTCCAAACACCACCAGTAAGCTTGAGGTAAATTTCTACTCGATGATTCCTGCGTAAATGTTCCTTAAGAATCTTTATCTAATAACACAGATATAGTTTTAGAAAAATCACCAGTTGATGGAGATGTAGTGGATATTTTAAAATCTGCATCGCTAAGTATGGACATCCTTTATATACCAGTGATCTTCGCAGAATGTTTGATGGCTTTATTGTCTGGTATCCACGATCCAAACCCAGATGCAACTGTATACATAATATTTCTTATCTGATTGTGAGGAATATTAATCAGGTTTATTTTGTCAATAATATCAGAAATACTGTGAACAATACCATAAAGTTTTATGTTAATATCAGAAAGTTTTATATCAACATTTGGTGGATTTCCAAAACATTCATTATTAATTCTGTTTATGTTTCTGCGAAAACTCAAAAACGTATTCACGTGACCGGTCAATTCAGTTTCGATTTTGACTATTTCGTTACTGATTGGAATCTGTTTATCATCGACGTATTTTTGTAGCAGCATCAAAATCAGATTCCGGTGTTCTTAAATTACTAATATTTTTATTGTTCATACTGTGAAATGCACGCATTATACCGCCATTGTTTAATACGTACTTTGAGTCTTGATCGTCAACATATTTTTTTTTTGTTGTAACATCACTCTCTCTAATTGGATATCCAAGATCTATAATTTTATTTTTGTTCATAATAACGTCTCCACTAAATACACTGCCAGTTGTCTTGACATAATCGTTAACTGAATTACCGGAATATTGTATTTTACGCTGATCAGTAAAAGTAACGATATTATCAGCAACTGCAGTAGGAATTCGTATAAGTACGTCTGGTAGCTGTATATTACTCGTTTATAATCGTCCTTGCTTGTCCTGAAAAACAACCACTTTATTTTGATCCACACTTGTAATATTAAATAAATCATCAATCTCATTTCTGAGTTGATCGAGGGTTACATATTTAGATAAATCACCTTGCTGCTGAGCTTTACCACGAGCAGATCTTCCGTAAATTTCTACCATTATATTTTACTGATGTCTGTTTACAGAATGGTATATTCATGCACGACTTTATGAGGTGGTTTTTCTTGCGGTGCTAGGGATAAAGCATTAAGTACATTACGTACTTCACGACCACATATTGGTGGATCAGTTAATGTTTGTGTTGGTATCCTTGAATACCAGATTGGAGCAGTATTATTACTGACAAAAAGAAGAAATTATTTTGGTGGCGCTAATCCATATGAATCAGAATAGATAATCCCACGTAGATCAATTGCATATGCTACCCAATGCGTGCCAGTTCCAGAGTTTTTATCGAAATTAATAATACCTGTTTCAATATTGTTAGGTTGTTTTGGTAAATGATAGCGCATAAAATCACCTCTGAAATTTTTTATATTTAGTTTTTTAGCAGCATCAAGTAAATCAAAATTAGACATAGGCGAGATCAGTAAACTGTCCCTGGAAGTTTTAGACCTTTTTCGTACCATGAGGGCGGGGTCCCTAGTAATCTGAGACCTTTTCCTTTTTTTTTTTGATTCCTTGTCCAGTTGCTTTCTCTAATGCCATTTCAGCAGCGGTTCCAACAGCGCCTAATGCAGCAGCTTTTGCAACCGCAGGGGCTGCAGCGGTTATTAATGCTGGTATAGCTGCGATAAGGGGAAAAATACCACCCGTTTTAAAAGCATCTTTGATAGCGCCTGCAGAAAGACTAAGTTTGACGCCTTTATTTGATTTTTTTGCTTCATTAAAGTTTTTAAATTGACGATCGATCAACGAAAATTTATTTGAACCGCTTATCTATTCCTTTTTCAACGATATTTTTATTCCACGATTATTGTTTGATGCTGATTGCATCTTTTTATCTGACCAGGAGTCAGAGTAACATTAACGTGATTATATGACATTTATATTACTGATGAATAATCTAATTACGTGTTACATATTTTCTATTGGATCATCAATGACTCTCATTCGTCCACCAACACATTCAAGGATCATTGATTTATCGCTAAGTATAACAGCAATTGCTCTATAATTATTGATAGCTCCTCTTGTTACACTAGCTCGAAAATATATATATCGACTACCGATTGTCTGGTTAAATCTAAATGTTCGAGTAAAAATTAATAAATCGGATACAAGGATGTAAGCCCTATAACAATCATTGATCATAATACACAAGCATGGACTGATGCTGTAACAATATTCCCACAAGACAGAATGATTAAATTTTATAATGGTCATGTATTTGATTTTATTAAAAATATAAGTAAAAATGACCCTGTATCTGTTTGGTTATTTCAAAGTTCGGAACACGATTATCATGATCAATTTGTACGACCCAATGGTGATATCTATCGTACAGAATCTCTTTATGAAGAAATGAGAAATCTTGCACTAAAATATACATCTGACAATGACAAAATCAGACAACTACTGAATAATTGTTTTACCGTACCATCTTTTCGCTCAGGAAAAAAATTCATGTAAACCTACAAGATCAGAATTTATTGAGGATATACAAAAAAGTTGCATAGAAAATGGGCACGGTAGATTATGGAATACTAAATACGATTAAAATGATGTTATATCAGTCAATATGGCTGCATGTTAACCTGGAAGTTTTCTTGGATATGGTGAGTGTTCTAAATACTTTAACAGACTCGGACATCCTAAACATGACATGACCAGAGTTTAAATATATAGACCCTTACGCGATTTTGACTTAACAGGATTTGCATATATAGAATCATTCGAGTTCGCAAAAGATCTCCATCCGATTACTTATGTTTGGCGAACACCTTTTAAAAAAATGTTGAGCACCAATAGTGTTATTAAGATATATGATTGATGCTGGAGTATTAGTATCGTTTAAAGTAAATGAAGCGATTATATCCTATAGTCCACAAAAGCAAGTTTGGTTACCAAAACCGGACAGATTTAACATAGAAGATGCCAGGAAAGAATTTCCTGATCTTGCCGAAGATGACATAACTAAAATTATTAATAATATACGTAAATGCGGAGACGAGCACGATGAAAAGCGTGCAAAAGATCTCGGTAGAAAGATAATTGGTAAGTTTACTCAAGGTGGTTCATACGGTTATAAACGACACTGTACAAGATTGATTATGGACGATGCTGAGTTAGATTTTATAATCGCTGATACAACAGAGAGAAACACATTTATAAACCGAAATAATGCTTATTTATCGGATGGGACCAAACTAGGTACTATTGTGAGCTATCTTGATGACGACTCACCTCAGTTTACTCATTTAAGGTCTTCAATGTTAGCTTATGTTTCTATAAATCTACTGTCGATGAAAAATATATTTCCTCCTCACGCTGTTAGAGTCGCTACGGATTAATTTTATATAAACAAAAAATATAAGGATTTATTATATCCGTTACTCGGTAATGGTGAGTGGGGAACATGGAGGATAAAGCAAGAAAATATATTTAGTTATTCTGAATTTGCTGAGGTTGAAATTAAGGAAATATATTACATATATAATAAACAAATATTAGAATCATTTGCACCATCTGTGTACGATCCTGTGGCTAGACATAAGACTGTTTATCTTAATGGGTGTGCAGGGTCAGGTAAAGCAATTCGTGTGATTAAATTATTTATGAACAACAATTCAGATATGATCGTTTTGACATCTACACATAAACTAGCCATAGAGATAAAAGAACGAGGTGTAAAAAAATTTCACTTATCATAGTTTTTTTAGATGGTGTGGAGATACATGATCTTCTGAGCGAATGGGTGAGAAATATATACCTAAGTATATATATATATATATATATATATATATATATATATATATATATATATATATATATATATATATATATATATATATATATATATATATATATATATATATATATATGGGACGAAATAGACACGGTGTCGTTAGAAACACTAAAAACATTCCTTGAATGGTTATCAAAAAAAAACACTGCTGTGATTATGTATGGTGATCAAAGTCAACCACCGCCTTTTGTTGGTCAGTCTCCACATGAATGGCTAAAGAATAATGTGGATTATTACGAAGAAATACATGATGATCATAGAGCTATGGATGAACCGCTGAAAGATCTTAAAAGATTAATCAGACTACAACCAGATAAAATACAATGTGAGATAATGAGTGAGATGATTCCAGAAACTACCATGAATGATGTTTTAACTTTATGCAGACCTACTGATTTGATAGTCGTAAGTAGAAAGATAGTTCGTGATGAATTGCAGAAGAAATTATTTACGTTACATAAAGAAAGGTTTTCACATCTACCTGTACCCTTATATTATCGCCCAGCAGATACTCGACGACAGAATATTGAAGTTAAAATTCCTGGTGGCGGAGTACAAAATCTAGTATTGAATGACATTATTTTGGTAAATATTAATATAGTTGAAGGAGCATTGAATATGGATAAATCACCGTGGACGTTAGGATACGCTATAACGATTCATTCGTAACAGGGGTTATCTATATCTGATACAAATATCTGGATTGTAGATGACCGGATCGAGTGGTCAAATTTAGTATATCTTGCAGTATCTCACGTCAGAAGAATAACTCAACTACATAGAATTGTCATAGATTATGTGATAACTGAAACAATTACTAATGACGATGTTGTGATAAGGAAATAATTATTGTCTTATAAACAATGTGACAAAAAATAAACGTGACTTTGATATTGATACTGAATTTATTATAAAACTAAAACAACTACAGAATAATCACTGTGCAAGTTGTAACACAATAATGTTATGGCAAAATTCGAATAATAATCCAAGACAATTTACCGTAGACAGAATAAATAGTGATCTTGGTCACACACATGAAAATGTAATGTTGACCTGTCTTGAATGTAATCGACGAAGAGGTGCTAATTTACATAAGTGAAAGTAGCGGTAATTGTGTATCTGTAGGAATTACTTGCAATTGTTCACGCACAAATCCACGTTGTGGGGCTGTGGAATCTAGTCTGTATATGGCAGATCTTCCAGTGGATCTAACCACGCTAGAAATTGTACGTGTGGTCACACTCCAAATAGGGTCAGTAGCTCGTCTTTTGCCACCCTCCAACTCCCCTGGTTCGTATAAATATCTCACAATTACATTTCCTAATACTGGTTGTTTACCTCGTTTTCTGTATTCATCGCTACTTGGCATATATTTTTTTGTTATTGCATTAGAAGGTTTTATGGAATTTGCACGAGTAATTTCATTATTTAATGCAGATATCACACTTGTTAACCTTGCAACTCGTTCACGAGATCGCTCACCGGACTTAAAGTCAGCAGATATTTCCTTCGCATATTAATATCCAAATAACTGCTCAGCAAGTGTTCTATTAAATCGTTCAACGATTGCTTGATCACGATGAATTTTAGTATGTCCTCATCTGATTGTAACGTTATGTTTTTTCATCAAAGATGATACTGCACCAAAATATTCTTTACCAGGATCTACTTGTAATAGTTGTGGCCATTGTAGACCACCACGTTGATAAATTCGCTCAAACGCAGATGTAACTTCAAATGCTGTTTTTGTTGATAATGATTCAGCTTCTTTATATCTACTTGCAATATCAACAACAGTCAATGCGTATTTGTACGTGCGTGACTTTCGTCCACGTGTTTTATTAGTATCGTGTGGAAAAACAAAATATCTGCTTGATGAACTTCGTTAGGAACACTGACATCAAAATGTGCATATTGAATTTTTTTGGTGGTAGATCAATTTGCCATATTGCTTGCCTGTCGTGCTAACCAATTATCAACAACAGAATGTGAAACTTTTGCTGCTTCAGCAAGTTTAGTAATCGCTGCTTTACCTTTCCAATACCATCTTGGGCTATAATAAATAGATTCCATTATAATGATTACACAATTAATTGCCAGCCCCTAACATTATTTTACTTTTCATAGCGGATTTTATTAGAAAACTAGCGAGTTTCCCTCTAACAGATTTTTTTTAGGTATAGAATTTAATACATGAATCAATTTTACATCTGCAAGATGCCGCTGCTGCAAATCTTTACTTTTATAAGCAACGTCATGAACATGACATGCTTGATCAATTTTATTTACTGGATACTCTCTTGGTCTTGGTTGATCCTGATCATCAAGTCGGATGTCTAGTCGAGTTCCACGACCACAGTAATTATATCCTGGAAGGTATTTCTCACCAATATACTTAGCCCATAGTAATCCAGGTAATTTTCCTAAAGAAGCAGCAATATCCCCACCTATCTTTGTTGTCCCTGAGATAAATTTATATTTTTGTGTAAAACATTTTACACATTTACCTGTTAATGCACGTCGCTAATTTTTCGTTATTATTGTTGTCAGTCCAGTGGTGGATGTAGATAATCTACATCGAACACAATATAGACTCATGTTATTAATAATATGATTTTTCGGCGACACGAAAACAGGAACCAGTGAAGCACCATTCAGCATTACCAAATTCGATAATAATGATTACAATAGGTCCATCTGGATCAGGTAAAACACAATTATTATTAAATTTAATAATAAGGTGGTTGAGATGGAACAAACTATATCTAATAGCACCGTCTGTAGATGATCAGCATTGTTGCGAAGTACTTAAAGACTCTAACGAGAAAGCATAATCAGTTAATAAAGACGGTAACGATATTATTGACTTTATCACATATATATAGATGAAGCCCCGTCTGTAAATGACTTAGATGGATTCATTAATAATCTCGTGGTATATGACGATATGGTGTTGGACAAACAATCTAATCCAGCTAGAATATTTTCTCGAGGTAGACATAAGAACACAGACGTGAATTATGTTGCTCAGAGATACACACAGATACCTAAAGTGATTAGAGATAACTGTGATATTTTGGTTGTGTTTAATGAAGTAGATAATTATACTCTACAGAATATTTTTAATACTTGGTGTTCGGGGGACATGGATATGAATAAATTTAAAAATTTATTTTCTAAAGCACAATCTGTTCCATTTGGATTTATAACAATAAATCTACATGATCCTAGATCAAGATATCGTGTGGGTCTAGATAAAATCTTTGGTTAGTTCCCCTTGACTGTAAATATCAGCAGGCAGGGTGGAAGGACAACAATTGAGTCGCCTTACGAGTAAACAAAATCGCCTTACAAAGTAAGGACAAAATAACTTAAACAATATTATAACAAAACTGAGCTAAAGTAGCGTATGGAAATATAATTAGTTAGAGACTTTGGTTTAGTTTTATTGACTTTTTTCAGCCTCTGTAGGAACCTTTATTTTTCGTTAAGGATTCGAGCAAGAATTTGTAGGGTTCACCATTCCCCCTGCTAGGGCGGTAGCACATAACTTTTCGTAGCTTCAACGTTCTTTCGTGCAAACGGGATTAATATTAGTGCACATAATGTTATCTGTGAATATGTTCGAATAGATATCAAAAGTCAACATCTCTTAATAGAATTGGTACTTAAAACCTTGGGATTATTATTGGGACCTCAGCTCCTGGCGTTTTTTTTTTTATCTGATTTCGTTCACAGCATTAATGATGTCGCTTCTCTCGCAATATATGGTACATTGTAAATATCAGGAAATATTATCTTAAAGCCACACTGGAAGTGTAGTTAGCCATTACAATCACTGATTTCATTGTCAGAATATATACTCTTTGTTACCTTTATGAGCCATCCTCGGTATTGGTGTAAACATTGTTGTAGTTATACTGCAACTGTGTCGGAAAGGAATGCTTTGTAGATCGATTGTGTTCATTCAGGTTGTATCGTAAGAATGTATAATTTGCTTTTCGTTAATATTAGCTATATATTGTTTAATAGATTAACGTATGTGGCAGTCAGTAGCACTTGATGCATGTACAGTTATTCATATATACATACACAAATCAAATACTAAACACACAAAAATAATAAAATAATAATAAAAATTGTTACATCAAAACTGCGTAATTTCTAGACAAGCTAGGTTTTAAAAAATAAACAACCTCTAATTGACCTAGGTCATAATTAGCATTTGCCGAAAATACCAAGTATACTTCGCGGAATTCTCTATTTTAGTACATTACAAGTTCTTCAAACGGTAAAATCTGTTAATAAAATTATAATAAGAATATGGTAAACAGCGGCTAGACTGTGTATGCGGGAATTGGAATGTTCTAGACTAAGTTTGAAACAAACAGGTTTGCATTAATAATGAACCGAATACTTAATCCACATACTTTGGAAAATATCAGTTGTTGTTGTTATTTTGGGGCTTTACGCCATTTTTCAGCACACAATAGGCTATAGATGGCGGCCAGTATTAATGATGGAGGAAGAAACCGGGAAATCCGCGGAAAGAACCACCGACCCATGAGAAGCTACTGGCAAGCTTTCTCCCATATCCACAACAACAACAACAACAACAACAACAACAACAACAATAATAATAATAATAATAATAATAATAATAATAATAATAATAATAATAATAATAATAATAATAATAATAATAATAATAATAATAATAATAATAATAATAATAATAATATTATTATTATTATTATTAATACTGCAATTGAATTAATTTTTTAAAATTTTTTTACCATGTCCAGCAAAATATATTCGAACTAATTTGTTCGTTGTGCAACATTTATCCAACTCTTGGCAACTCCAACTTTCCTGTTATATGGATCTGCTTGTGAAATGAGTTTCTATATTTTAAATGATTGAAAAGTTTTCACTGGGTTTTTATCGGAATTCATTTTATAACTAATCTTCCTAACACACGGAAATATAAACAGATTTGTGATGTCCATTTTCTCCAATTTATTTACATGGATAAAAATGAAATAAAATAACAAACAACCATAATACTGACGTGTGCTCAATCTCTTCTCTTTACATTGCAGAGAATCCTACACGCGTATTTTTTTTTTCTGTAAAAGACGCAACTATTTAATGTATATAATAACCTTAACCCGAATAAAAATCTGACTAATAAATTAATACACAATAGATATTTAGCACGGTTATTTGTTTAAAAGAAGTAGTGTGTAAATTTAACGAAATGAAGTTTGCAGTTTGCTGTTTCTGGTCTCTTTACAGATCATACAAAATTAAATATTTCTCATTTTTCTAATATTTGAAACTGAGCACGATTTTAGTACCCACATTGAAATAATTTACAGCTGAATAACTTAAAATCATTCTATGACGAGACTATACATAAACAGATTCAAGCGAAATAGCAAATGAAAAATGCATCCACTGAAAGTCATGAACCTTATAATGAGAGATTTATTAAAATGTCAACATATATTTAATCTATTACTAGAATCTAAAAGACGTTCTTTGTCATGGATATGGAATAATAGAAGCATGTTTCTTAGTTCCAGCCTTATTAACCTTTACGTTTACGTTATTTTGAAGCTGTTTGTCATTTGCCTCCACCTGTCCTTCGGGCAGGTTTACTACTCACGTTTGCTTGTTTTTTGTCATTCTGCTCTTTTAACTTGTTTGATAGGTCAATAACCTCTCCTACTGCTACATGCTTTGAGACTTTTCAACCAGAATTTTAAATTACTGATTATGAAACACACACACACACACACATACACACACACATATATACAGAGAGAGAGAGAGAGAGAGAGAATGAATGAATTATAAAAATAAACTAGACGGAACGGAAAGTGCTATACATGGATTATATAGGAGAAATCCTCAAAATAGTATTTATTTAATATAAATAATACTATCCTACAGGTTAGATAATTTTCTTAAGTCGAACTCTACGGAGATTCGAACCTAAGTCCACAGGTAAAGGATGGTGATGGGTACCGTTTACCCGCGGACTTGGGTTCCGATATCCGTAGATTACAAATTAAAAGTCCTCTACGATAATAAGGCAATAATAATAATAATAATAATAATAATAATAATAATAATAATAATAATAATAATAATAATAATAATAATAATAATAATACTGATTATTATTATTATTATTATTATTATTATTATTATTATTATTATTATTATTATTATTATTATTATTATTATTATTATTATTTACAATTAATACTTTACTTGAAATATCACTATTTTGGTCAAGCTAGCATGGTCCATAATGTTTGATTGTCATGTGACGGTGTGAAGACACCTTTGACAGCAGTTTCTTGTCTTGTGCTAGATAATATATTGGGTTTCTTTTCTTTTTCGAACTTCCTCAAATAAACAAATCGCTTCCTGTTCTTTAGTTTCTTGATTTTAGCTTTAAAACAAATTATTATGAGAGTTTTAGCTTGATGGAACATGATAACAAGGAAGATACATTTTGTGAATTTTTGAATTTGTATATAGTTTTTTGGACCATGTCAGAGATGCTTGTCTCTACATTTTGAATAATTAGTTTTAATATTAGAAACGCAGACTAGATTTGTGTTGATTCATGCTGGTCAGAAGATAGACCACACACTAGTTGATGAGTAAAGACGTTTGGATCAATGGGACGCGTGAAGTGACAGGAGTACTATAAATCGTAAAGGGAGATAATTTACAGAATCCTCTGTTGTTGTTGTATGGCCATTTTCCAGGACAAGATTGGCTATACTTGGCGACCAGTATAGACGGTGAAGGAAGAACCCTGGAAAACCCCGGAAAGAACCACCAACCCACGAGGAGTTACCAGCAAGCTTTGTCATATACTCACATTAGCCGAAACCGAGACTCGAACACACGCAGACAGAAGCGAGATGGCAGTGATTCGTAATGGTTTGCTCTTTGAGACCACTTGAGGCCCCCAGGATCCTCTGTATCTCCAAGATACTTTATCAGTGATACTCTAAATGTGAGCTATCTCACGAAATATCTGCTTCACTAAGATCCCCAAATGAAGAAATGAAAACACATTACATGGAAGCTGTACCCTAGCAGTTACATATATTAATTTGGAATAACAAAGTAAGACAGGAAATTCTCACCTATACTTACAATATAAAGTGGCATATCTCGTTTGTATTTCTACAACATATCGACTCCATGAATTAATATTCTGGCGATTGATCATTTGGCCTGATGGCCTGCATCGTACATGTATAACACATGCCTTAAAATCACATATATGTTTCTATAAAATGCCTTTTGGACCGACATACCTATGCTGAAAGGATTATCCCAATTGCCATGAGAACTGTAGTAGCTAAATGTCTTGATTTGATGTAATATCCACGACATACCCTCTCTCTCTCTCTCTCTCTCTCTCTCTCTCTCTCTCTCTCTCTCTCTCTCTCTCTCTCTCTCTCTCTCTCTCTCTCTCTCTCTCTCTCTCTCTGCAATAAGCCCACGACAACAACTTTCTTGTCAGTTTAGTATGATTATCAGAAGATATTTGGCAATAAGAATGTATCAATAGTCCTTCAGGCAGTGAAACAAACAGACCAATAAAATATATCATTATTTTCATTGCTATCTATGATGGGTCCTTAATTAATTTTGCTAATAAAGCAAATAGACAAAACATAATTGTGCTGTTTCAACTCTTATTCCCAATTTATTTTAATGTATAATTGCGATATATATATATATATATATATATATATATATATATATATATATATATATATATATATATTTATATATATACATTTATATATTTATATTTATACATTTATACATTTATATATTTACATATATACATTTATATATTATATATTTATATATTATATATTTATATATATATATATATATATATATATATATATATATTTATATATATATTTATATATATATATATATATATATATTTAAAGACGTGTTTCAATCATAATATTTCAGAATAATATAATTTTATATTTTAATAACGATGGATATGCAGGTATTCGTTACCGATTAAAAATAATCCAAAGTTTCTGCAGCACTCCACTCATGAGGCCTGGTATCACAGCTAATGGCGGCTTCTGACAGAACAGTCTATGAAAAAAATTTAATTTGATATCCCAAGTACTAGGAGCGTTGTTTCAATGATACTAGAACGTACTCAAATCCGTTTGAAAGTATCCAGCTTCCATACCAAGTATTTAAGACACTTTGCTTCATTCATATCTTCTCTTTTCGGATCAAATTTTTTAATAAAAAAAAACGATTTTGTTACTGACTTTGAAATAAGTGCTGAACTGGAAACAGACACAAACTACCTGCATGAAAGTCGTACATATCATTTGAGATTTCGGTTAGAAAGAAAAGACAGTCAAATGTATCATGTGAGTTGCTGGCAAAATTTCGACACTTTCAAAAGAATTATTTCTGACGTCGCCCGTCTTTGTGATAGCTGAGGTTCTTGTATATCTAGCAGATCGCCTATAAAGTTAGATTTGGCAATTTTACGTAGAGCTATAATTGAATGTACATTCATCAGTTCAAATAACAGTAATTATGTGCTTAATTTATATTCGGTGTTGTATCAGTAGTTGTGTATATTATAAATATGTTAGTGACGCGCAAACATGCATATCCACACACAATATATTAAACACATTAATGCAACTGCAATTTACATTACAGACATGAAGAAGGAACTGCTGTAGCTAATTGACATGCGTGCTGGACATACGACCGACAGGAAACCCATTATCTGAGCAGTCTGAATCAGCTATCGTGGTGTGTTTGTTGGCAAGGCACTCTACTCCAATCGTCTCGAGAGTGTTAATGTGTCATAAAGCACCAAACCAAACCAAAACCTTAAAAAAAGAAAACTGTTGATCGAAGTATAGTATGATTAATAGATAGCGTTTCCTACAAGTTTTAATCAAGACTTTCTAAGCCATTCATGAAATTATTTTACTTGATATCTTTATATTTTACTTGAAGTTGAAACGATAACAATTGCCGATATATTTTATATAGTGTACAGAATATCAGTGAATAATTTCAAAATATTGATGCGACTAGTAACAATCGAACTGTTCACCAGTAGTGAAAGACAGAAGCTACTCCTGTGAAAATGATTGAGCTTCCTCTTTTCCTCAGACAAAATGTGGTTGTCGTGAAAAATAAAAAAAGGATTTTGGGCTAAAGTAGTGTGTGTGTGCGTGCGTGTGTGTGTAATTTGTATTTGTAACCTAACTGCAACAATTTTTTTCAGTCATAACTCTACGATGTCTGCAGTGTCTCAGTTTATAGTGATGTCTAGCATTGGGGCATTGTGCTGCCGACATGTAGCATGATGTCCAACCCAGTCACATTATCCTGGCACCAGGCCGACCAGTTCTAGCACCAGATTCTCAATGCTCAAAGTCAGGCAGTTGTATGTACTATTTTGTATGAGTCTTATCATTCGACTGGTCTTCGAACTCACGAACTTACGCAAACGAGGCGGACGCTCTAACCATTTATACACCAGAACAAAGTAGGTTTCGTCTGTAATATTGGTCTGCTTAGAATACAATTTAACTCAATCACTGTCTAGCAAATCTAGACCGCCAATGTTTATTATAACTGGATAGCTAGCTATCGTCTCTCCACCAAAGTGGAAGCAAGTCAAGAGTCTTCATTGCCTTGGCTTGAGGGATTGGCCTTATATCACATTAACATCTGACATACTAGAGGTTCAGCTTTACATGGAAAACTCTTTCGATTTTAATTTCGTTATAAGCAGACCGTATATATATATATATATATATATATATATATATATATATATATATATATATATATATATATATATATATATATATATATATATATATATATATATATATATATATATATATATATATGAACTGAGAGATGGTTCATGGCACTTACGATATCCTGTTGATCCCCTTCAGGTAAAATTTTTATCATCGAGGAATGCTAATACGTCTTCTTGACAAGCATAAGCCGTAGTAAAATAAACTGAAAAATAGTGACGAAACTGCACGTTGTGTTAGCTCGACCTATATGACTTGTATCTGGTGTGGCTGAAATGACGTGGAGGTGGGTTCTGTAAGAAAGACGTTCTGTACATAGGCTCAATTATACTATAATTAGCTATGCCAGAACCCAGAGTAAATTCAATTTTTGATACTAGGCCTAAACAAACTTCCAGTATGTAGGAGAGATATTCGACTGTACCTGCAACCTCACTTCTATGAGTATCGAAGACCGATGAAAGGTAGCGTTTAGTAAGGTTGATGGCATTAAACTTGTGATCCACGGAAAATGCAGCTGTAACGACAGATCCACTATAAGGCAGGTGAGTTTGTTTCGTTTGCTGATAAGTTACCTCATTTTGTGTTGAAGCTTGGATCACTTGATCCTGCAGACACATCCTAAATTTGGAACCGATACAAGAAAGTTGCATATTTCTCATAAAGAGACTGAAACAGACAATGAAATATGCGGCATGGACTCGAGAAAACGACAATAGTTATTTTATTTGAGAACCTGCTGGTGATTTTTAGCTAACAGTTTGAGCAATTTATAGGAAGCAGACAAAATCTAGTTCGAAATATTGTCTATTCAAGGCATGACTTCTGGTATCTGAGAAGATTTACTTGCAACTCCTAGTCGTGCATATCACTTGACGTCGGGCTACATTGCAGTTACACAGTTTTACTTGATGTTTGGTGACACTGAATCATCATATATTGACCAATTAAATGTGTGTATGGTCAGTGAAAGAGCCCCTTTATCTTCACAGATCAGGTCTCTACTAACATGAATTGTTTCAAGAATGGTTTAGAATATATTTCTCCCTATTTCACATTGAATGAGTTTATTTCTCTTCAAATATCATACTTCAAAACATGAAACTCTCAGCTTTATGGATGTATGTGATTTCGTCTGATGAACATTGTAGTACTTCAGACAAAGCTTCAAGTAACGTGCAGAGTAAACCGTTGAATGAACACAAACTCTTAACTGTACTTGAAACAGTCGAAAGATAAGTTGCCTCCCTTTATCTGTTGCGGTCCCAGACACTCTTGTTATCATTTTCAGCAAGACATTCAAGTAATAAAACTTTTGTCTGCCAAAGCGTTTCAATGATGTGCATAACCTGAATCGTATTCAGCACTAATATCCACAAAATTTTATAATGGAAGATATAGTAATAAAAAGACTCAAATACAGATGGTTGAGGAAATATTCCTCTGCAAAAAATCAGCCAATAAGTATAACAACTGAGTGTTCATGATTAATAACAAGCTAAAAACGTTGAAATAAAGATTATCATTTCTGCCTCCATAAAGAGTTCCTTTGCTGATTATTTGACATATCATTATATAGTTTGTTTTCATTGTGCATCTTAAAATGAATGTATATAGAGTTCAGTTAAAGGCATGACTGTCATAAACTTTTCCCGGTTCATTATAAAAAGGTCTCTACAAGCAATGTGTAAGGAGTGTACAATACTATTGTCTTATAAGGTGTAAAAGTTACAAATGAATACAGTTTAAAGACAGTATTGAGAGTCAAGTAAGCAGCCATAATATCATTGCCAAACTCACCAAATGATCAAAATCCTGTAATTTCATTATAATTCACCAAGACCAAATCTGCATGCATGATTTCCACATGCTTAATGAGTGTTCCTATATAAAGAGAGAAATAGCACTAGAGCCATTAGGTCCAGCTTAACTGATGTTTAGCATTGGGGAACACACATGCACACATACACACGCACGCACACACACACACACACATATATATATATATATATATATATATATATATATATATATATATATATATATATATATATATGTATATATATATGTATATATATATATATATATATATATATATATATACATACATACATACATACATACATACATACATACATACATACATACATACATACATACATACATACATACATACATACATACATACATACATACATACATACATACATACATACATACATACATACGGGGCCTTGAGAGGCCAATTGGTATAAAGCACTGATAGTTACGGATCACTGCCATCTCACCTCTGTCTGTGTGAGTTCGAGTCCAGACTCAGCTAATGTGGATAAGTGAGATAACTAGTCTGTAGTTTCTCGTGGGTCTGAGGTTCTTCCCGGGGTTTTCCAGGGTTCTTCCTTCACCATTAATAAATGCCTCCATTTATAGCCTATCTTGTGCTGAATCTCTATAAAAACAATAACAATATATATATATATATATATATATATATATATATATATATATATATATATATATATATATATATATATATATATATATATATATATATAATTTTCCAAAATTATTTTCATTTGAAATGTTCCATCCAAAACATAGTTGTAATATAATGTATTCAGTGTGTTTGTATGCATCACGACAATGTTATCATGCTAAATAATTATAGATTTCTACCTATACTGTTTAGAAATAATGAGGGTTGGAAGATGTGCGTAATGGCCATTTTGTTGCTTAGCTACTTCAGTCCTAAAAAAAAACAAAAAAAAAAAAAAAAAAAAAAAACAGAGGATGGGAAACAAAACAATATATTCTCTCTCCGCATACAGAAATCATTTTTAAAAATGGTTTGATTACTTTTCCCAGAAATGCTTCATAAACGTTAAGTAACACTACATCTGAGAAATTGTTCCAATCTGTATGAAATCTGTTATTATATTACTTGGTAGTTTATCATCAGTAGATATAATTTCTTAGGAGTAGACAATATAATATATATTTTTTAAATATTGATTCCTCAGTCATTTGGAAATGTTTTGGTACAAGGGAGGTAAGTATTAAAACTCTCGGGCTTTTTAGAAATGGATTTTAGCCATCATTTAAGACATTCGCAGCACACAGTTCTTTTTGTCCATGTGTTAAATTGGGGGGGGGGAAATACATTCACTGAGCCTTAGTTTGTCTAGTTGTACTGAATGCTATGGTTATCTGTGCCCTCCTCCCGTTACATCCTAAGCAGTGATAAACACAAATAAGCGATATGAAACTTGTATAATTGTAATTCTTTATAATCTTATTGAATGATTTTGTTTTAACTTTGCTATTTCAACAAATGTTTTGTACCTATTATAAACCTATGTTTCAACGTCTGAATAAATATTGCGAGCTTCTAGCTATTTACAGATCTGTGCCAGTATGAATAAGCAGTTATATCAATTGTAGCTGATATAAGGTTTTCAACATTCCCACAGAACGTTTTAAAAATTCTGTCTGCATATCCTGTTTAGAATGAGTAGAAGCTCAGAATTTTAAAGCAATTTATGCATTCATGGGAGCCCGCCGTATTATTTCTGCTGGTGTGGGTGGGTGGTTGTGGGTCAGTATTATTTTGCACGGGGGAGGGGAGGTCAATCATTCACGGCCGGAAGAATTATATACTATTATATACTATATTATATACTAAGCAGTCTAAAAGTTAAAGCTTATATTTGCTAATCGTTTTGAACAAAATCTTGTCACACACACACACACACACACACACACACACACACACACACACACACACACACACACACACACACATACATACATACATACATACATACATACATACATACATACATACATACATACATACATACATACATACATACATACATACATACATACATAAATACATACATACATACATACATACATACATACATACATACATACATACATACATACATACATACATACATACATACATACATACATACATATATATATATATATATATATATATATATATATATATATATATATATATATATATACCTATATATATATATATATATATATATATCCATATATAGATATATATATATATATATATATATATATATATATATAATGTTTGTGTGTGCAGATTGATTTCAGGGGGGTTGTTCACGTGATCTTCCTTGACTTATACTGCAGACGCTTATGGATGCATTGCTTTGTTGTGCATTAAATGATTCTGGTTTGTTATGCTTTCATAGACGTTTACAATGTGATTTGGCCGATTGTCCAAACTTGTCCAAACTCGTAACTGATTTCTTTTGCTATTAAATCAAATTACTTGTTCATGAACATGCCCGGCTACACTACAGGGTCTCTTTACAACTAAAATTAATTGCTAAATAGTTATAGTAATGGGAAATCAATAGTCAAATAGTCTTTCGAGGTAAGACATACGTCATGACAGTTATGAATAGGTAGGGGCGGGATCTACCATCCAACTTGATATAACCTTGTGGGTGGACGTCATACAGTCTTCGATTAGTGGCCCAAGTAATATAGTGTGTATTTCTGGATATCTAAATAGACCCAGTCATAGTTCTGACAATTCTTCCTCTTTGAAAGATATAAATCGTTTCGGTTTGAGGTCGACTAGCAAGTACAACAAATTTAGTTGGTTCAATTGAAATACTTGATATCTCAGCTTGTGAGTGAGTATTATCAACAACTTCAGAAGGCAAGTCAAATATTTATGGATCAATGTGTTTAGTGTCTCCATGAATAAATTTCGCTGATACGGCAAAAGTAGCGAAGAGTTTAATAATTGTGTCTTTTCAGACACAACTGATGCATGTCGAAGACCAGCATCACAAAAATTTTGACCTTGCGTACATGCAAATATTTTGTCCATATTAATCGCAAATAGAATCATATTTCAAGATAAATTTATAAATTTGGAAATTAGCAAAGATTTAATTGGCAAAATCAATGCATTTAATTTCCATAGAAGGTAAAGTAAAATCTACTTAAATCTACTTAAATCACGAATATAAATATTACTATCAGTCTAATTAAAATTTTACTGTCGTTATTATCTTAGACACAATGTAAATATATAATGAATCTAACTAAAACTGATTTCTAACTATTACCTTAAAAATCTCTCTACTATGACTAACAATATAAAATATACCCTCTCTTAATAATTATAAAGCAAACTGACTAAACCAAAAAAAATCTATCAGTTACAACAATTTCTTTGTCTATAAGTAAATAAATACATGCTCAGCTACATTTATCTTGGGCAATATTATAAAACCACACCAACATCCCCAATCATTATCTTAATACTACTCAATAATATAAACTCTCCACAAAAAAAGATCCCTAAAACTTTAATAGAAAACAAAATTAAACATTAATTTTCGCCCGCCAGACAAAATTCTCCCTTCCCCGTGCCGGGTAAAATATTGAACCAGCTTATAAATTAGGTAATACAATATAAATAAGCCTTCAATCTAAGATTGCATTTGATTGGCCGAAATTTAGACGCGCTTTTCCCATACAAAAAATTCAATATCGGGCCAGAGTAGGATTGAAAATTAAATCTACAACAACCAATAAATTATGGCATTCTAATGACGTAAGCAGGAAATTCACTATTAGCCCAACGCTCCCCACTTTTTCACAAATTCAAGAATTCTGAGAATTATGCTCACTTGTTAAAACTTATACAATATAAAGCTAAAAACAATAATTTAGATCTATTGTTATAAGAACCCTAGCAATTATTACTCCTTACCTTTAGTCAATTTAGCCTTAGTTTTAAGCATAAATAATTAAATCATAACAATAATCAAAACTATTTATAACATACATTTACTGTATGTGTACTTTAATTTTCTTTATAATAATTATATATACTCTAATTAGTATTGATAACCATCTATAAAACTACAAATAAGCACATAATAAGAATGAAATACCATAAAACACATAATTTTATTATAAAACCTAAATAGAAAACAAAATTGAACTAGAATAGGATTGAAAATTCAGCTTTAATCATCCAATCAAAACCGACGTGACAATAACCTTATAATTTTGAATCATCCAATATTACTAAATCAACAATGCAAGAATAAAGAAGAAAGGATTCAAGACCTCATAGGGAGGAGGAGTGAAAGCAAATATCAAAAGAAGATGCCTACAACAAACCATCAATAAGAACAATTCATCAGTATCAAATAAAGGGATTCAAAAAGCCTTTATCGGAACCCTAATAACCCCTCCCGGCATACAAACACGAACATACTTGCAAGCACCATACCTAGTCCATAACATAAAACAGGCGCTAGGATTCATACTAGCACATGCCTGGGTGGATCCTGAAACATATAGCTCTATATATAGGCTAAGATTTCCCATCATGACAAGGACATATAGGTCACGACTGATAGCGAAGGTAAAATCAGGAACCTCCCACCTGATATCCCTAACTCCCAGGAGCGGAGTAGTCCGATTAGCCGGACGCACACAAAGACCGAAAAGTAACCTGGTAAAGGCTACAATCACAAAAGTGAACGGAACGGACAAACAATTAGCGATGGACAGTCCGGGCCGCGCGGCCAACAGTTCGAAAATAAGTTTGCAAACCTATGTCTTCACTTTGGCCTGGAAGACCCAAGATTAAAACAAGATCCTTTGGAAAGGCGGTCAAAATTAAAAACCAAACATTGTCAAAGCGGTGATAAATGTCAAAATTAGGTGACATACACCTAGATATTGATTTCTTTTTAGAACCATATAAGTACGCTAAGTACGCAAAATTCAACCTCATCAAAATATATTGAAAATTCACAACTCCGGAACATTTGGATAATTGAATAGGTGGCTAGCACATCATTGGTATAGGGACACCCGTAGAAAAAAAACTGGTTAAATTTGACACAATAGTCCACCTAACTGAGATAAAGTTAGGTGGACTTAGACATTGAGGACTTTGGAATAGGCGGGAGTTGAGGCGGAAAGCCGGTACGCTCTGTTACAATACGCTTCATAAGGTCTTTGGGGGGGGGTCTCTGACCTCTAGGGGTCAGGTAAAAGGCCTAGCATCAAGGCCAAGTGCCCTTTTAAAATGACTATACAGTCCACGTCCGGGACTGTATGCAGTCGTATCAGCCTTAGAGCAGTAAGCGACTTAAAACCACTCAAACTCGAACTGGCCATCCATGATTTACTCGTGTACCTATGAACATGCCTTCCAGACTAGCTAAGCTGAACGAACTTTACGTCCAATTATATCGAATCAGGCTAAACCTGATACCTAAACCTCAAGAGATAGAGAATATCAGGATGTTCTCCATAACCCAAGACCTGGTAGAAGAGGTATTTAGAGAGGAACTTAAGAAAGAACAAAAATCGACTGAGAAATACATACTTCATAAGCAGATAAGATAACCAACAGCAAAAACAACAACAGCAGCAACATCAAGAACCAGACAGAGGTTTTGTGGACTGTCGAGTACACGCCAAAGAAGTATCTTTCTCTTTTCGCAGAAACAGGCCGTATCGTATAGGAAAACCTGCTACCAGACAGGGACGCAATCTTAGACAGTAAGAAAGATTGCCATCACCCTCCGTCAAAAAGCTCTTTTCAGGGCTACCCAATACTATCGAAAGGCATACTCATTCAATTTACCAAAACTTTTAAAGTTTCAAAAAATAAATAGAAATGTGTTTTTAAGCACTTCGTTTCTTTGGTCAGTAAAAAACCACCTTTTGTTTTCTGTCTTGTTAATCGTGCATATCTGTGGTTGTAAGTAAAAAGTAAAATGTCAACGTGAATGCTTCTTTTAAGTCTGCGCGTTTCATGTGATGGTAAGTTAGGGCGTAATGGGGATGTTTACCATCACTTTTTTGCTTTAAGTACATGAAGCGGCACAATCGTCAGCCTAGCCACACATCGTTGACTCGTCAACTTAATAAATGAGCAGTAGACTACAAAATCTGTTGAAATTCCAGATGCACCTGGAAAATGCCAGACGGTTGCTAGATGAGCTAACCATAGAAGCTAAAGAAGAAGAAGTCGGGATAAAATAGGAGAAAAGGGAGAAAAAGAAAGAAGAGGAGATAAAGTCCGGGATCTTGCCTCACCTCATGGAAAGACCGGTGTGAGAGGTCAAGCCTGAGGTGAGGACACCTCCACAGTCAGTACCAGCACAGCAGCCATTACCATTACCACAACCATTGCCAGCACCACAACGAGCGAGAGATTCTGTCCCTCAAATTGAAAATTGGAAGCAGGAGGAGTTGGAGAGACAGCGGCTAGACCGGTAGCTGGAGAAACCTCACAATCCCTGAGTCTGGCACAGGAAAAGACAGAGAGAACAAGTCTTCACTATCCATCGAAATGAAAACTGGGGTGATGAGGCCACTCTAGCTCCCTCTGCGCTCGAAGCCATACACAATTATTGGGAAGATGATTGGAGCCGGCGGTGCGTAAGTGATGCCATGCCAGTAAAGTGCTACCATTAGCTAAGTGCATTTGGAGTCTTTTAAAAACAGCCCTTCTCAGGGCTAGCCAGATCTCTAGAAAATAGAGACTATTCAATTTGCCAATTCGTGTGAGTGTAGTGATGCGTGATTATAAACACTCACTCCTTTATTGATGTGTGTGTTTGCATGCGAGTTCGTTGGGTATCTGTTGATTTTCTTCTCTTCCTTCGTTGGTGTGGATAGTATAGTGTTTTATGCTTGCTCGTTCGTTGGTGTGGATAGTATATAATGTTTTTCTTCACTTCCTTCAATGGTGTGGATCGGACATGGGTGTGTTTTATGCTGGCTAGATTGTTGGTGTGGATAAAATATATGTTTTATGCTTGCTCGTTCGTTGGTGTGGATAGTATATGGGCGGTTTGTTCTGGTGTGGATCATATATAATATGTATATTTTTGCCACCTGTTTGTGTGGATAATATATAAAATGTGGAGTGTAAATGGTGTTTTCCTTCATGTCCGTGCTTGAAGTATTTAAAATATAGCGTTCACGCCATTCAACACTGAATAGTTAGCAACGGCCAGAAATTGGGAAAGAAATGCTCAGATTGAAAGCGGTGGTGGACACAATAGCTATGGTAGAGGAAACGTTAGTCAGAATGCAGTTTAGGGCATACATAGTAGAACTTAAATGAAATGATTAGGCTTGAAAAAGATGAAAACGAAGATATAGAAGGCACAGAGAGGATGAGGGAATGGAATGAAGAGATAGAACAGGAGAAAAAAATGAAAAGAGGAAGAAACAAAAAGAAAATGAACAGGAAAAACAGGAGAAATAGAAGAAGACCAAAAGTGTAGAACATAAAAGTGTAGTACAGAAAATAAGTTGGTGGAGGAAAAGAAGAAGTTAGCAGAAGACAAAGAAGAAACCCAAAGGCCCTTTTCAAGGTTACTTCCTATGCCTCAAAAATATATTAATTTTCAGTTTATGATATGTGTTATCTATGTATTTATCCATGTCTATGTCTCTCTACTATATCTGTCCCTATCTGGAGTAGCTGCGTGTATTTGGGTCAGCAATCACCACATTGTTGCAAGTGTCCAGTACCGTGACGTCATGACACCTTTGCCATTTACTTGCCCGTATACAAAATTCCCAATAACGCTATAGTAATAGGGTGTGCCTTTTGGGCCTATAAATTTTGGGACCATATCGTCCCAGGCTGTTTTTACTATTACGGTCTACGTGGGACCAAATCGTCCCCATATACTATTGGTATTGTTAAATATTTATACATCCAGGAATTGTCCGAATCCCATTATAATCTGCAGAAATCAGCAAATTAAGGCTGGCATGCAGTCATATTGATTTGCTGAAGAGATCTCTTAGTCAATCGTCCTATGTGGTTATCATTTGTCTATTCTAACTTCTAATGTTGGTCCATCTTCCCTGTACATTAGTACACCTGAATGTTGGCTAGATCCTATTCAACATCTCATTACAGATTGAAATCCAATTAAAAACAACAGAAAAAAGAGACTATGCATGCAGCTCAAATGTACTTCACTTTGATGTCAGAGATGTAATGTGATGTCAGATGTGTGCCACCTTGTACCTTCGTCATCCCCATGGTCCATCATTACAATTAAAAAATGACCCTCCTTATCTTGCCAAGTATATTCAAATTCTGAACAAAAGTCATAATAAATATGATCACAAAAGATGTAATCTATATAAATTGCGTTACTGTCGTCAAAGAATATTGTTTTCTCCTAGTGACATTTTACCACTCAAGTTGGGACTCCGGGTGGTCTAAAGCAATATGTGTTATCTACGTATTTATCCGTTACGTATCACTGCCATTTCACCTGTCTGCGTGGGTTCGAATCTCGGATTCGGCCAATATGGGTATGTGAGAAAGCTTCCAATAGCTTCTCGTGAAGTAGTCGTTCTTTCCATGGTTCTCCCTCCACAATTAATACTGGCCGTCGTGAATAGACTATCGTGTACTGAAAATGGCGTTAGCTTCTTGAGAAATTTTATTTTTATTGCATATGTGAAATTAATACTCATAAGTAATTTCAGTATTATAGAACGATATGCAATAATAATGATATTGCTTTTGCAAGCTTCAAAACTCACACTGATGGTCAAATATTAAGCAAAATTACTGAAAGCAATCCAAAAGTCAAACATTTTAATGCTACCGGTTATATGTGCATAGCACTGTTAGAATATCTTTTATTGTGAATGATACTATTTGAATTTTATTAAAAGTAATTAGTTAGGTTGTCAAAGTTAAAGAAAAGCCCCAATACACGTTATGAAGACTTTTTTTTTTTTTTTTTTTTTTTTTTTTTTTTTTTTTTTTTTTTTAAATAATTCATGTCTTGGTACAGGAAATGGAAGCTCGACCCTACATTTAGCTGCTGTAACTAGAGGCTCAACATTAAATCTAGGAGTTGGAACTAAAGGTTAAACCCTGTTCCTTGAAACTAAAACTGACCATCGCATCATACCTCATTAAATGCATCTATCAAGTTTATCATCCAGAAAACGCTGCTGCGTTGATATTCGGTGTGGATCTGCGGCTAAATAGCAATCCAGACGCCCTACACGTGTCTTCGTGCGCATGTTACACTGTGATGTGTCGAATTTTGAAAACTCTTAGAAGCATTGGTTAAAGGAATTGTATCAAAGTCAACTTAAAGTAGAAAGTGCTAGAGATAGATGATTATTTTCATTTCATCTCTGAACGTCAAAAGGGACTTCGTTCCAACAGACATAACTTGACAAGAGTCATATGCTACGGTACTAGAGAATGACATAAGACCCTTTCCCAAAATCGACCGGGTAAAGGGGGAAGCTTGCCATAAGTGATTGTTCAAAGGAACGTTAATTACAGCATGATTAGTTGTTTAGTTGTCTTGTCAATCCAAAAATTCTACGGAACAGATTTAGGAAACAGTCTATTCTGATTGGTTAATATGGATTTATGGGCGTAACTCTGTAAGAAATTAGAAGGTTTACTTTAGAAAAATTCTTCAGTCTTCAATATTTCTTGAGAGAAGTTAGACGGACTCCGGGAAAAGCGTAAAAGACGTTATCTCGTGATTTGGCAGTAAAGCGCGAGTTTTCTCGGCGAGTAGACAAACTCTACCTTCGAATTCGTAAAAAGTACGTTTTCGTTATTGAGTAAGGGGCCAGATAGTTGTCTCAGTTAGGAGACGGACTATACGTGAGGTTCGTGGAAACGAATAAAGAAAACGGCAAACGGTACGCAATCTTAGTTTCCCGATTTTATTATGTTATTTCATTTGTTGATCTATTTGCAAATGTATTTTTGATATGATGTATGTATGTATGATTTCATTTTGCAGGATTTTAATGAAATGCTAGTCATGACATTTTATTGAGTTTCTAATTATCAATTCATTTGGAGAATTGGCAAGATTGAACGTAATTAAATTTTCATTAGATTAGTTGACAAGATTGCATGTAATTGAATCTTTAATACATAGGAGTGATTAGGAATTTTCATGTATTAAGCTTAAGGAATGATGGGTAATGTTTCATTGTTTTATGGATTAACTCTGTCTAGAATGAGTATGACCTAATATTAAATGTATATCCATATACTAGTTTGTAATATTTAATTGATCACTTAAGTGTATATCTATATGCCAGTTTGTAATATTTCATTGGTCGAGTAAACTAATTTAGAATAGTAAGATCTGAGGGTCTAAGCCATATGTAACTTAACACTGCTAGATTGGTAGAGTAAGAAGTCAATGGGGGGGGTTACATACGGGTTCATACGGCTGAGTTGAATTTAATTGACCACCCCTAGCGTGACCCGAATTAAGGTCAGGACAAGCATTGACAGTCTATGTAAACATAGGAGTTAGGGAGCAATGAGTTACTGCGGCAGAATTTATGCCTCTTGTTTCTGAACCGAATTAATGTAAAAATATAGATATACTTGGGAATGTGACCTATTGTCTATTGCAAGACATGTTATTTATTGAAGGAAACAGCTTTTCTGGATTCACCTGAGAAATCCCTGAACCAATAACAGGACCAGAGCAAATTCTAAGCAGAAATCTAAGTCCAGAGACGATTGCTAAATCAGCGTTCGACTGACAAGTCCAAGACCAAACAGCTAGACAAAGATCGGTAGAGCAGGGACGAACGGAAGTCTTGATGTCCGCATAAAATAGGTGAAGTCTCTCATCGTTGCACTCAAAGGTCACATCTTGTTGGCAATGAAGATAGAATATTAATGTTGAAAGTAATTGTAGCCTTTAAAGAAATTTGTATTGTCTTTTTATTTGAGTACATGTTAGTACAATTTTCCTTTCTTGTAACCAAGTAATTGATTTCTTTTCATTTTAAATTCTGTTGATAAACTGATTAAATTTTATATTTGTTCATTGAAAGGGGGTTCGTTGTGTTTATTTCTTCAATATACTTGTTCAGTGATCTGCATTCTTCTTTCTATCTATCCACACTGGGTAAATTACACCGCGGAGGTCATTCCCTAGCAACGAACCGTAGTGAAAGAGGTTGGTGTGTTTTGAACGCCGCCAATTTATCACAGACACCTAACAGTGTCTACTCTTGGAATATTTGCTTTGTAATGTGCCAATAGCATGCACTCTTCACTCGAGTATATCATTCATACATATTTCCCACATCAGTCTGTACAGTATAATGTTCTTCCTTTCACTGCGCTGCAGCCTGCCCCTCGTCTTGTCGCCACCGTATGCTCAACACAAGCATATCATTGTAAAGGTCCACATGAACCGCGCGCCAATGTTTGAATGAAGACTGTCAGGCTCTTCTCAAGGAGTATGAAATATCTGAAGACCCAGACATATCAGATAATCTGATCGAATCTCTAAACACTGCCAGGTGCACTCGCTGAGACGAAACTACAGGATCACTTAACTTTATGCTATTCAGCAAGCAATAGTGGAGCTAGATTCAAAACCTTGACACCAATCAGCAGCCACCTGTACAAGCTAACTATGTTGTCAAACCAAATTACTGTAGCTAGTCATTTATTACAAGTGGCAAAAGCACCCCTAGAGAAACAGCAGTGACGTCAAGTACGACATGAGTGGCGACAATACTGCCGTCTTAAGTCAGATGAACTAGATCAAGATACTCCAGATAAATTAACAACAACAGAACCTAAACTGTGTTAGGCATCAAATCAGTCAAAGCAGCAAGATATAACAACATCCTCTCAGAGTTCGTAAGGCATCTTGACCCGAAGGCAAAGGAATGGCTTGCTACATTTTACATATGGTTGTTAGGAAAAAGTGCATGTCGACTCTGTCGCAGAAGACAAAGATTTTTGCGATGCCAAAGCTTAGCAAAAATATCCACTATTGGACAATCTATCTGCCAGTCTCCTTGCTTTCAGTATGTTCTAAGATAACGGAGCGCCTGATTCTCCAAAGAATTGGTCCTGACTTGAAGATTATCATAACTGCTGAGCAGGTATGATTCGGACATGGCAGTAGCACTTTCGTTCAAGTGCTTGCCCTGACTACGTTTGTTGAAAACGGGTTACAGAGGTACCTTAAAACTGGAGTTGTTTTTCTGAACAACAGCATAAGACACGGTCTAGCATGCAAGGGCGGCTACTGAGTATTGCCACGCTGGATATTTGAACTGTTCCTTCGCAACAGACGCTTCAGAGTGCACATAGGAGCTGCAGCTCCTGGAGGCGTCAGACTATTTGACTTACCTGTAACACAGTCGCGGAAGTTCATGTGTGCAGATGACATTGCTCTCGGAATCAAAAGTCGCTCATTTACTGAGCTTGAATAGGTACCGAACAAGGGCCTGGAGGCTACGATGGACTTTTCCAAGAAATGACGTCTACAGCCAAGTGCAACAAAGACAGCCTCAAGTGTCTTCCACCTCACCAATGCAAATGCTAATAGTGAGCTTTGCATTCTCCTTAATGGTCAGCAAAAAAAAAAAAAACACGACCCAACAATATAACTTAATGTGCCTCTGGACAGATCACCAACATCCTACAAACACCTGAAGAAAACTGCAGCAAAACTTAGCACTCGAAACAATCTACTCAACAAACTGGGTGGCTCAACCTGGGGTGATGGTGCTCGGACGCTCAAGACATTAGCAAAGGCCTTCAGTTATTCGACAGCCGAGTTTGTACTCATGTCTTGGCTCGAGCATCCCACACTTTGGTGCTGTTAAAGGGTTTTATGCCATTTTTCAGCACAAGATAGGCTATACATGGTGGCCAGTATTATTGGTCGAGGAAGATCCCTGGAAAACCCCGGAAAGAACCACAAACCCACAAGAAGCTAATGGCAGGCTTTCTCACTTACCCACATTAGCTGAGTCTGGATTCGAACTCACACAGCGAGAGGTGAGATGGCAGTGATCTGTAACGGTTGGCCGCTCGCTCCCTCCACTTTGGAAAAGTTTGTCAAAAATACTTATAAATGTAATTTTTATGGCATGGCATCATAGCTGTCAACATTTCCACCAACAGATTATTGCTGATGACATTTGACCATTCAGAATGCACTTTTGTTGGTATGATTGAACATGAACTAAATGTATAATAGAGGGATCTTATTATTTCTGAATGGACAAGTTATTTGTTTCTACTTCTTTAAACCATATATTTTCACATTCAACTAAATAAAAATCTTCCTGGGATTATCAATACAGATATAATATAATTTCAAATAATCTTAAGTCATTAATCTTTAATATACAGTTTCCATCAGTTAGGTTCTAAAGCAGCTCTCATCAAACCATCTTCAATATTGGAGACTGTAAAAAGCTATTCAATGTACACCATTTGAATACAATGGAGATTAAATTATTCAAGTTACTTTATTTGACTAGAACACAAAAGTGGTTTGAAAAAAAACAACACAAAGACAAAAGAGGAAAACGAAAGAAATCCAAAATCGGTACTTAACAGAAATTACAAAAAGAAATAAAATAGAAAATAATCATGACTAAAACAACACAAATTACTTAATCAGTAACAAAGATTATCAGCTCAGCAAGAAATCTTAAACTGAAATATGAGTATAAGATATATATAGAGAATGGGATCCAAGCATTATCTATTAAACCCTTACTCATAGTATGAAACCAAATAACGAGTCTGCCCAGGTCTCAATATGGCTGTAAATATGAGCTTCAGTCATATTCAAAACTACCCATCTACTCTATCAGTGCCACTTTCCTCAGAACTGAGAGCTATTCCAACACAATTATCATCAATTTGTGTCATTTTGATGTAACAAATTCTGCCTAATGCAGAAAACTTCTAACTAATCTTACTTCACTGGCAAATTTATTTTTATGTCGAACTTTTATTGAAATTTTTAAATATGAGAATTACTGAAAACATTCAGTTTGACAAAATAACTTGTATGAAATTTGGGCCTTACTGGTTTTTTTTCAAGGACTGTGTATATTAAAAAAAACTATATAATTGAACTTAAGCATGGTAAGTTGCTTGTTCTCAGATGGAAAGAGTGACAATAGAGTCAGCAATCCAGGTACTGAAGAGTATTTGAATGTGTTGTCAGCTGCCATGTTTTGATCAATAGGAAATATTCATTCACTTGGGGTGAAATGAAATGAATTCATGTTACAAGATTCTGTGTGAAGTCCTGAAAAATATGTGCAATTTTCAGTTTCCACAACTGTACATTCAACTTTAAAAGACTTCAGTTCTGCATTTGTTGGTGAAGGGGATTTTGAATTTTAGATCAAAAGTAATAATGGGAATTTAATTTTGTTTTAAAGGATTTACAGCTTGTTCCATTCTATTTACAGATTTAAGCATTTGTTGACTGGACATTTCTGAGAAACAGAATCTTTCTCACCATAATGGGGCCATTTTTGCAAGTTCATATTTGACTAATTGTTCACATGAAAGGAACTAACTTTTGTACATCAAAGAAATATTAAACAATAATATTACTCATAGTTTTCTAACTTATCTTTCAAGTCCTAATTTAAATGTTGTAACAATGTTAACTGACATTCTTGTTTCATTCGATTAAAAAAAGTAAACTACATTCCTTACAATGATTGCACTATTTTTTATTTGTTTAAGGGAGGAGCAAACCTGTACTTCCAAAGTGTACAAGTCAGATTAAAACTCACAAGCTCTGCTATCAAAACTATTCTGAAATATGAAATTTAACACAATACTATCATCAAAGCTACCTACAAAGTCTCAAATTACAAGCTTGATGATCTTCTGCATCAGTTTTATGATATGTTAAAACTCTGCAACCACCAAAACAAGAATGACCTCAAAACATGACTATGCAGCAACGAGTTCAATAAACAAATTGTATTCATACTGACTATCAATTAAATATATTAAATCTGACATTGTGGATAGAAGTTTAAAATATTTACATTGTTTTGAACAATCTGAACTGTTTCAAGAAATTTCTGTTGCCTCAATTTGCCTCAGTTTGTTCCACTACAATCCATATAATATTCATTATTAGAAAGCTCACTGACACAAATTCAAATCAGTTAATAAATCTTTTTTGTTCAAGCTAATGTCAGTGAAAAATGTCACTGGTAAGGTTGTTATACAAAACGTGAATATATTTATCTGATTTTCAAATATAAATGAAATGCATCAATGTCAGTAACAATTGTAGTAGGAAAAAAGATTAAATGGATCATAAGTATCTGAAAACATGATAACATTTCATTTTCAAGTATCCAGTCTTGATGTTACAAAATATGCTAACTGTAACAGCCTAACAGGAAAAGAAATTAACTTTTTTTTATATAAAATGTGTTGAAAATTTTAAAAAGATTTGTTTTGTTTGCTTTCTTTACACTCCTAAATGGATTCATTTCTTCATTTCATTTCCACAATTGATGACTTTTCTATCATACAGGATGTTGCCATATTTGTAAGCTCTTTATTTCTGATAGTAATGTCCTTAACTGTATACTAGTCATTCAACAACATGACTGTTGAAACGTGACTCAGTTTTTTTGACAGTTATTAGCAAGTTTGGATTTAAAAAGGATATAATTTGAGAAAGTGCTCATTTCAGCAGTATTTCAGGTTATCTTGATAAAGTTATTAGTACATGACAATTTATTTATTGACTTGTTGCTGCAGTGGATAACTATATGTTCTTGGAACAATCTGTACAATTTTGAGAGCCTTAAACCAATTCTATTTTATCACCAAAATTCTGTCTAGCTTTTTTCAAGTTCTGAAATGAAAATTATTGCAACAGCAAATATGTAAATCAATGTATCATAGACTAATTGGCATTCAAACTATATCCATCATGGCAAACATTTGTTGCCCATTCACATGCATGTCTGATTTTAATTAGCTGCATCTTTAAAACTGTTCACTGGGCTTAATAACATTTTAGAATACATTTCCATTAACTTGACATGTTCACTCAAGATACATATGAAAATAAATGTTTGCTTTCCTTTAAGTAAAATTTATCTTAACATCTGATTAATAAAGTGTCTGGCATTACCCAAGTCATAGTCTGTGGGTAACAAAATTTGAATGTAATCTTGTAGTAAAAAAAAATTCTTTCCACTTTAAATTCATACAGAAAATATTCAAACTTAGTGACATTATTGCAAATACATACACATAAACATCTAAAATCTATCCCTACAATTACTTGTGTCAAAAATACTAAAATGTCACACTGAAAACTCAATGCATATAAATCTGTACAAAAGAAAAACAACTTTATCAGAAATGTTACTTAGTTACACATGAAAATTTTATACAAACTTCACAATTTTAATGATTGTCAGAAATATGGAAAGACACAATGACCATTACTTATCCTATCGTCTTGTGAATTATGTCAAGTTTAAATGAATGAATCTGTCTTGCTTTTTAAAAGTTTACCTTAGAACTTTAACAAGACAACATTGATAAAAAGCAATAAAATTGAACATGCAATGATTTGACTAGTCTGGACTTGTGGCACAAAATGTCTTGAAAATCATATAAACGAAAAATACAAGTAGGCAGAATATGCTCAAAAAGTCATAAAATAATCTCTCAATGAGAAAAATACACAGCAAAAAAAGGAAAAATAATTGACTGCATAATGATCTACCCTGTACTGTTTACATGTACAACACAATTTCTTTCCTAATAATAAAATATATTATGTAGCTGACATAATCTACCAAGAGACATACAAATAAAATCATTAAAAACTAAAAATTAAAGACAACATAGTTGCTTCTGCCACCAATCTACTTGTATCAGTTTACATAAGAGAAATATTTCACTTATTTCCATGGATGCACTCATTAACCTTGAATAAAAATGCACAAAACCTCCTGGAATCTGCTTTCTTAAGGTGATGTTTCCATGTTTGTGAAGTTGGGGAAACTCCACATTTGTGTGTATGCTCTGGAACTGAAACAATTATTTTAGAAATCAAAACATTTGAAATTATAGCGCATCTTTGCAAAAGCAAATCTATACAGGCAATTTAATTTGAAGAATTTTTCCCATAGTAAAATTTATGCTTAGCAATACAATGTTCTGTTTTTCACACCAAAAATGTTTTCAATAAGAATTATTAACTTTAAAACTTTTTCTTGAAAATTACATTAAGGTTAAAACTTCATCACGTAAAAATACAAACTTTTAGAAATGCTTTAACCTGAAACAGATGTGCAGTAGTCCCTAACATATGAATGATTCTGCATAAATCCACATATTTTATTGAAAGATTGTTAGGCAATTCAAAATTTATAATGTATATTTGTCACAAGACTGATAGAAAACATTTGCAGCAGGAAACAAGTAATAATAGGACTAAATATAAAAGACACTAATCAATTAAAAAAATACAGCAGTCCAGGACAATTCATTTTCATATCCCGAGATACCTACAAGGTTGAATTGTGAACTTCCCTATGTAAAATGACTAATTTTATTCATAAAAGTCACTTGTTTGTAATAAACTGCAGCATATAATTTAAATATACATTTCTTCAACTAATCAAACTTGGAGGAAAGGACCAGCTGAAAAGGTAATTGTGCAAAAGCAAAAGGTGTGCCATAAACAAGTGTAATCATAGGAAAATAACTAGACACATCACACTGGTACACAACCAATACTGTTAAATTTGAAAATTAAATGTACACTGGAAAATACAAAAAATCCAACAACAAAAAAAGCTACAGAACTATATAATCTCAACAAGAAAAGTCTCATGGCAGTATAAATGCTAATTGTGAAAACAAAATAATGGAACATGTTAGCTAAAACAGTCACTCAAATAACAGATGCCCTATGATGTTTGAAAAATACCTGATTGTCGTAAGATACAAATCAAGCAGTGATTCACACAATATTTTGTCCCTCATGTTAACTCCACCCCCAATGAAAACATTTCGCTCAATTGCCAACCCCAAGGTTGCTTACGTTGTGCTTGGTTTCATTATTTAAAAAATTAACTTAACCAAATTAGATATGTGCAAGACAAACACAGATGACAGTCCTAAACTATGTGCTCAAAAGCCCTGTGACTGTCATCTGACTTGTATGATACAAATGTGGCAGTGATCCATATTATACTAAAATGTTTGGTTTTATAGTCATCATGAAAAAATATTTCCAAGAATCAAACTAGACTGCATTATGTGTACAAGTCTGCAAAAAAAAATTTAGCAAACCAAACCATTATAAGATACATCCAAATAATGTAAATCTCACAAGGTATGCTAGAAGACCCAAACTGATCTGAGAGTGGGATTGTAACCACATGATTTTTAGTCATAGCTACAGCACTCTAGCCACTGAGTGGTTCTAATGCTGAATTAAGTATTGTACAAGTTCTAGGTATAAAAAAAGTTTGTATCCTTGGTGTAAAACTAACACAAATCTTCTAATAAAAAGACAGTGAGCCTATTTTCTAAACTGCAACGCAACCCCTTGGCAGTCGTTTGTGACCATCTGATAGCAATCCAATATACATGATCCATATAACTCAAATTTAGGATCTCAAATTGTTTTCTACTATGCATGTTGATATTTGGACATTTTAAAAATGTAATGACAACTACAAGATTTCCTCAAGGTTAATGATTTATTTAATTTGGCAAGATGTTCATGGATTAGATATGTAACTACTTTTCTGTTATCTTTTGGGGGTATATATATATATATATATATATATATATATATATATATATATATATATATATATATATATATATATATATATATATATATACCCCCTTTAAAAAGGTAACAGAAAAGTGACCTAAATATAAAACTTAAGTGAACTAATGGATGAACAGATGAACATGCACAACACTATGTCCCCTACCACTATTACAGTGGGGAACAGCAGTGATCAAAAGATGACAACTACAAGATTTACTAAGGTTAATGATTCATCTAATTCAGATGTTCATGGAACAAAGGTGCTTCTCTACAGTCCCAGAAAAGTGACCTAACTACAAAACTAAGACAGACCAATGGATGAACATATGGACACACATAACACTATGTCTGGCACTGCTACTGCAGGGAACAGAAATGATAAAATGATGCACAGATATTAAAAACAACATGACTTTAGGTAGTAAACCAAGATAAATAACTTTATCACTACCTGTATCTATCAAACCTTACTAATGAATCATACCAATAAACATGTTATCATGATCTTTACAGACCTCATTGTTACCATTCCTGCAAGTACTATATAAAAATAAAATAAGTTGAGGTCAGTGGGTAACTGAATGGGTCTACTTTAACCATTATCATTAATACATATCCTAAATGAATGACTGAGACTTAATTATTGATTTCTGAAAATTTCTTTAAGTAATAACTATGAAATAGATTTCCATTCTAAATTAAATATGGTCTTGTACATGCTTTTCACTCAAATTTGGTAAAACGTAATAAGTTCAGTTACATAGAAATCTAAATTTAAACACTTACAGCAAAATAAAGAAACAATGAGTCACTTAAAATACAAAGCTCAAGTTTTTTTTATACATCTTTGAAGAGAAAAATGTAACACAAATAAATAAGCAACATTTACTACATATTCTCATTAGGCCAGAACAGTCATGTCTAATGAATTACTTCCACACTTCAATACAACAGAATTATAAGAACAATGAACCATCTAAAACTTTGTACCGGCCATCAACAAAATTTGATTAATGAAGTTTGCTCTTAAAACAAGTACCATATCCGAAATGATCATACGAGGGATTCATATGATAGTGAATTATGTCTGAAAGGTATTTTGTTTATTTCTTGCTGACTGACAATTTCAGAAACATTCCAGAATGGGAAGAATCATATGATCAAGTATATGAATAAAAAAGTATGGCTAGCTCTGGTAGCCATGTGTATGCCAGAAAGCACAATCTTTACTATTTTTGTACTTCAACAAAATTCTATATAGATTTCTTGCACTTCTCCCAAAAGATATTCAACAAATACAGTTGTTAAAATAATGAACATATCATGTGAAATCAATCCCATAAGCCATAAGAAATCAATCTCATAGTAAAATAATAAAAAGTATATTTTCAACTTATGATTCTAAGTAGGATCACCTTATATATTATGTATAAATACTTTAATATACAACCAAATACCAGTCAACCCATTATGGCAACTCATTATTTAGACAAAATAGAAGAATAAAAGGCACCCTCCAAGGTGCATTACACTACTATGTACAAGACTAATCAATTAATAACTTCAAGTAGTACAGCCGAGTATGTCACCATCTTACTATTACTGCATGTTACCTTCAGTCCACTTATAACACTACAGCTTTTTGTATGCCAAAGTTTCTTTCTGAGATTAAATAAAATGATGTAATACAGAGAACCATATTTTTCAATAGTTATTTAAACTTTTGCAACCTGTCTTACAAAAAATAACAATCCTGTATGTTAGCATTAGAGTAGTCTGGGCAAGATGACATGGCTACACTGTCATATATATGTTCCATCTACAGTTCCAGCAGATAAAACTGCCACAGTACATCCGGGTTCAACTATTTCAAATGTCTACATATTATATCATGTCATGTATGCATACTGCAAGCTATGAAGAAGTTTTGTAAGAACCTGTTGAAATTTAGTTGATTTAGAGCACTTGTGATTGACAAATTACTTCTGACACCCTAGTGCTACCATATATACACACACATAAAGTGTGTGTGCAAACTGCAAAGACCCAGATCTGTCATCATATAATAAAAAAAATAGGTCTATACAGTTTGTTAGGAGTAATCAGTAAAACAAATAACACAGACCTTGACCTACCTACCCACAATCTTTGCAGCTGAACTCATAAACAAGTCTGTGTTAAATACAAACTAAGATCATTAATAAAAACATCTTTATAAATTAATAATATGGCATGACTGTAAAATTGTAAGTAACGAGACTTTTCTGAAAGTGATTAACCCTCCAAATGTACTGGTACATTTGCTTAGCTTTCAGTTTTAAAAAGAATTGTAATTCAAACTCTCAATTCTTATAAAAATGAAATTATGTAGTGATAATAATACACTCTTAACTACATGACATATATGCCACTACTTAAAAAGGTCTAATATGATAATAATTCCCAATTTGCAAAATGTTATTGCCTTTTGTAAAATAATATATCTTCTCTAGTACAAATGACTCCAACAAATTTCCAAAAGTAAGAAGCAGTCAAATTAGTGAGGAGTTAGATGGTGCAAACATTTTCACACTTTTTTACCCACCTTGACTTGAACTCAAGGTTGGCCAGGATGGGATAGTGGTGTTACAGCATTTTAATATGTTAATATCACCACTCATACAGGAGTAGAAATAACAAAATGAATATGACAGTCACTGTGGCAGCTATATTAGACATATTTTCATTTAGAAATAACTAGACATCATATGAAGTCTTCTGGTAAAATATACAAATGATTTTCTACTGAGAAAACATTTTTTTATGGTGAAAACCCCATATCAATAAGACTTGAAATTCAAGATCAGTAGCAATAAGATTTTACAGACGGTTGCATTGACAGCCATTCTGGACATCAGATCTTCAGCAATTTCTTTTGGGCTTGATTTGATTTTGTGGGATTTAACACAATTGTTTAGCACATGATATGCTATACATGGTGGCCAGTATACTTTGATAGAGAAAGAGAATGGGAAAACCACATAAAGAACCACTGACACACAGGAAGCAACTGGCAAGCTTTCTTGCATACCCATGTTGGTCAAGCAATGCTGGAATCAATGATTACAGAGGAAAGATCTATGACTGATTTATAAGGGAAAGAACTTAGACCACTTGGCCAACTGTGTCTCCTTTGTCTCATAGAACTAATTATACATCATAATAAATATTTTAGTGAAAATACCTCCCTCATTTACAATACCACTTAAATTATATCTAATGTATTCTCATACAATTACAGGAAATAATATTAACCAAAATAATTGATATATATATACTTTCTATTTGTGACTTAACATAATACAAAGGTAACAAAATATATGTAAATACTTAACAAACACAATTCCTTCTAAAGCAATGGAATGAACTATATCTTTTAAAATTTTTCCCAGGAAATTCATTCCTTACAGTTCTCCCATTAAAAATTATATGGACTGTAGATGAGTATTAAGTTGTTTTATTTCCACAGGATAAATGCTCATTCCAGAACCTTTTGTGAATCTTTAATGCTACTACAAGTTCCTGGACAAATCACTTTTGCATTACATCTTGGGGAGCTAATTCCTGCACCAATTTTAACAGTGACCATACTTTAGATGCAACTGTTTATAAACTATGCCATAATTTTAAATGAATAAACAATTTTGTGTTTTAAGGTAAAAAGGGAATTAAAGTGCAAAAAGAATCTTCCTTATCTGACCATTAAAGTCTGTAATTAATTTTGTCAGCTGATTATCATGAACATAAATCCTCTCAATCTAAACATGTCATCAACTCAAATTATCCCTGTACACAACTTTCATACAGCTCAATTCATAAACATTTTCCTAATGTTATTACTTCAAATGACTAGCTTGCTACACATTTTAAGTTAAATGCCATGTTTCTTCTATTATGTTCTAAAAATCAGATGTCCATGTGCATTAACCAGGACAGACTATTTTTTATCAAACAGAAGATTTATTAACGACAAGACTAGGTTCAGACATTACATCTACAATGATTCAAGAAAAAGATGATTATCCCTTAATTTTAAAAATCACTGATAGAAAATGAATTAAATGACAGCGGAGTGTAATAATCATTTATACATCAGACTTGAAACATTTATCTTGACAGTGTGGTAAATGTGGATACATCTGAGCCGGAATTAGAGGTTGGTGATGAGGTATTACGTACTCTCTCCTGATCCACTGACAAGGTATGGATGTTATTTGCTGAGACATCATGCAGGTCTTTTTCTGTTGGGGAAGAATCTCTCTGTGATGGAGATACTGAAGATATGGAATCTGGTGTACTAAGTAAAACCGGATGAAGCCGGATTTCTTCAATGAGGTGGTTAACTGATCTCTGTATCGAATCGAAGCAGGCATGGACACGATGTACTAAAGATGGGTTGGTAGAATCGTGTATATATTCTCTAATGGCTTTGCATATCTGAACACATCCAGACACTATGTTCATGCATGGACCTGCAATTATATATATATATATATATATATATATATATATATATATATATATATATATATATATATATATATATATATATACTCCTATCTCATTATATTGGCACAAATTGTTTTAACCATTCAAAATGTTTTACCATTACCATATTTACTTACATTAACAAGGTTATTCCAACTGCAAACAGTTGTTAGATGTGTCAGCATATAAGGGTTTATACTATATGCTAAAGACTTGCAATTTCAAATTAACAAAAAAATCCAAATATGCAAACAACTTACCAAATTTATTTAGTGCTGATGCAAACACCTGGTATTGTTGAAAATCTGGCTGACCAATATTGGAAACTGCTTATTAAGAATTTGGTGTCATTTCCAGAAATTCAATCTATTTAACTCTGATCATAGTAACAAAACACATATAGGATCAATGTGAATCTGACAAACTAGACTTGGGACCAAAAAATGTGAACAAAATTAGACAGGGACTCAGTCTGCAAACAAACTTAGACTAGGATTGAATCTGCAAACAAAACATGACTGGGACTGAATCTGCAAATGAAACAAGACTGGGATTGATATTTACAAACAAAACTAGACTGAGATCGAATCTGCAAAGAAAATTAGTATGGGATTGATATCTGCAAACAAAACTAAACTGGATCTGAATCTGCAAACAAAACAAGACTGGGATTGAATAAGCCAACAGAATTAGTATGGGACTGATATCTGCAAAATAAAACTAGAATGGGATTGACAACTGAAAACAAAACTAAACTGGGACTAATAACTCCAAATAAAATGAGACTGGGATTGATATCTGTAACAAAACCAGACTTGGACTGATATCTGCAAATAAAACTAGAAACTCTTTGAAGGCAAGTCCCCATGGTATTTTATTACATATCCCCCAACTGCAGACACATTTTGACACCATCCCACATGTACCCCTTCCACATGGACCACGATCCAAAGTTGGCTTGGTGTGGTTTGGCAATTTATGACAGCAACAGAATTAGTTATTGAATGCTGAGGCAAAAGAAGTAAACTGTCTTCCCCAGGGACCCACAACAGTAGTGTGTGATTTGGATTTTTAACACAGCTTTAAACATTTTTCACCAAGAATTCAGCAATTAATAAATCATTTGTACAACCACAATTACTGATTGCAGAAAAAAATTTAATACAGAAAAACGTAATGGTATTTGCAACTTTGCATATCAGACCTTTGACCTTATCAAAGGAACCAAGTGAGGGGCCTAATAAACAAAATACTTCTCAAAAATAACTACCATAAGGGCCATCTGTTTACCAAGTTCGGTTAACAAGAGACTGAACACCACCATTTATAAATGGACAAATGGTCTCTTTCCGAAAGATGTTTGGCAGTTACACAGTCCAAATTGGGTAAAATTGTCTCGACTGCCATTAAATTATTGTAGGACTCATTATGTCCTCAAAGAGAATCATTCATCAAGGCTGATTTGCGAAGTGTCTGAAATAACACAGTAGGATGTAAATGGAATGATCAAAAATCATATCAGTATCCCTAATAATTTAATGTTGGCATCCAAGAAAAAAGGCATTCTCTCAAATGTGATGCTTATTCTTGTGTTTTCTGAGATCTTCCTTCCTTTTGAAATTTTTCTGGCACAGCTGGCAATTCACCTTTAAACATTTATATTTACAACATTTATATTTCATTTTGGAGATTGGCAATTTTTTTTACATTTTCTTTCATATATGGCACAACAATGGTTAATTTTTGATGAGTAGTGGTTGTGATGCATAAAGATTATATCATAGTACACAATGTAAGCATTCAAATGCAAGGGCAGTAATTGGATTGAAAGTGATTCCTTGAAAGAGTTTGTTTACTTCCGGCAAAAGATATTGGGCTGAATACCTGAGTTTTTCTGGAAGGAAATTAAAGTCTGAAATGCCTAGACTCCCATTTGAACAGAGATGTTGATTCTATCTGGTCAGAGTATTAACTGGTGTATCTAATAAATTCTCTATCTATCAATTAATGTTGATACAAGAGAGCTCTGGGTCAGACTGGATTATTCATGTTATCTGATACTGAACAAAATTTATGTTGTAGAACAGTTGTATAAAGAAGTTTAGTCATTTAAGTCCTGGTGTGGGATGTCTAATTCAAAATGAGCCCAGAAATAATATGCTTGGAGAGGAAAACATTCTAATAAATTATATTTCTTATAAAAATACTTACATGATCACATTATTAGTCAGAATTACTCTGTGCTACCGCTGAATACTGCTGACACTGAATGATCAAGAAACATTTTTCCATCTATGGATCAAATAGACAAAGGGAGGTAACTCATCCTGATTACCTACCATGATTCCATTAGGTGATCTTCTGTGTACCAGATATAACAAAAGAAACATTGAGCAAAACATGTAATAAAAAAAGCTTGCATCTGTTGGGAAATGTGAAAGGGTCTAATAATAATGTGATCAGTTAAGCATTTATAGAGCCATATAATTTACTAAAAAATATACCTTTTTCAGTCAAATACATTGCCTGATGACATCAACATTAGGAAAATTAAGAAGAAATGGAAATACAAGAGCATACAACCTCTACCCACGTCCCCCTGTATAAGCATGATAACTGCTAAACTGAAGAATCAAACTTGCTCAAACAAGAGGTTAGTATGACCATAGGTGTCAACTTGCATGATTTACCTGTAATTGTATGGGGTTTTTTTTAATTTTCATCAGTGTACATTCAGAAAACTGTTTTTGTATGCATTTTAGCAAAATCAAATTTTTATAATAAATTTTTATCTTTTTGTTTGTGTGCATCAATAATGAAATGAGTTTCATTTCATGGCTCAACTTCTGTGTGTGAAGATCTTGTCATAAATTGCTCTGAAATTTGATACTCAGATTTCTAATGTTGACTAAATACCTCTGTAGCAAGTACATTTTCTTATTTTATACATTATTAGTTTATTATTTATACTTATTATTATCAAATGAATATAGTTTACAATAATTTTCATACTTTACAAAGTGTGGCAGTCATGCTGGTGTAACCGCAATTTGTCCAACTTTTCTGTGTGGAGTTATGTCAATTTTTTAAAATTTTTAACAATATACTGATCAAACATAAATGATCTGTGAATTTAGCATCAGCATTTTATTGTGCTATCCTAGTTTTGAATTAAGTTTGTCAGATATGTAATGAAAACAGAAAGATGCATTGCCAGCATGATGGAACTAGAACAGATACTAAGTGAAGTCATTCTAGCAGCTCAAAAATATGAAACAGTGCCAATTTATATCAAGTTTTTTACCAAAATCGGCACACCACAGAACAAATTCATAACTTTTCAAAACACCAAGTATGCAATTTTAATAGAAACGATAAACAGCATATGAAGTATAATCTTCTGAACCTCTACTTTGTCAATTTTTTTTTCAGATTTCAATTTTTGGATAGCTAATACCATACAGTGATTGTCCAGATGGCTAGAACAATTGGTAGGTAGCTGCAATGGTATATGGCAAATCATATACAACTTGTGGACCAGTACAGTCAGCTAAGTAGAATGGTAATCCAACATACCCTGCTTCAATGTTTCTCAGTTTATGCATGGGTGTGAATTGGAGCTGATGCCCAGTGCACTGCCAAACTGGATTAAACATGGTCCTATTTTCATGTGCATGCATGCACGCAAGCACATACACACACACACACCTTCTTAAGAGGAATTACTTGGTGTAACTGAATTGTTCTGAAGTAATTATCACCATAGGTGTTATTTACATATTTCTGTTTGGGGTGGAGGTGGTACATCGATGTCATCCATGAAACTATTTAATGATTCTGAATTCAAATGAAGATTTTGAGCATGACTTATTTTTCATACATCACTTTAATTGCAATTTCAAGACATTCACCTTCTGCTCATATTGCATACATACAACAGAGGTAAAGAAGAACATTTTGTGCAGGTCAGGCATTCCTCAAGTTGTCCTCCATGACTTTAAAGCATCTGCACCAACAGGGAACTTGGATCCACGTTCATACCACTCCCCATGAGTACTCAGCCAAGGCTCTATTTAAGGCTGTGGAAACAAAGAATCCAACTTGCAAACAGAATTCAGCAATGAATCCCGGTTACGTGCCAACATCTGATGTACCAACGTCCGCTGACTTTCAAGCCATCAGACTGACCCTAAGAGTTTTACAACTTAACGTCAAGGGTCTCTCTGCAGCCAAATGAACCATCATTAGCACTATAGCCCAAGATCATAATGTTGACATAATCTGTCTGCAGGAGACTCATGTAGCAGACCAGTGGAAGCACGATATACCATTGGAGGCTTTGACATTATTTCATCAACTCATGACCCCAAATTCGGCCATGCTAAATATGCACGCTGCAACATTACTGATGCCTTTCCAGTTTCTCTACCAGATTCTGCGATGTGGTCCGGGTTGGAGGGTACAAGTTTTCAAATGTCTATGAACCACCTAGTGCCCACTGGAACAACAATATGCTTCCAAATCTTCAACACCAAGTCACCCAGACTTCAAAAGTCTTCACCCTGCCTGGGGCTACTCACACTCTGATGAAGATGGGGAACACTTGGTAGAGTGGGCAATGAACAATGACCTCCATAAAACCATGACTCCAAGTAATGTGGGAGGTTGCATTCTGAAAGATGGCAAAAGGCCTATTAAACGGACCTCTGCTGGGTTAGCTCCATTGGTGACCATCCTCAGCAAGTCAGCCATGCTGTTCTAGATGACTTCCCAAACAATCAGCACAGACCAATACTTATAAATATTAGACTTCAGCTGCTGGCTATACATACTGACATACTGGAGTAGCGTAGTAACCATACCATCTCGCCGCATCCCAATTAAGGAATCCTACCACCGCTTCCAAACCTATTTGGATGAAGAATGTCAGGCTCCTCTCAAGAAATATGAAGCATTTGGAGACCCCGATGTAACAGATCACCTGATCAATTCCCTGGACACTGCCAGACACACTAGCTGGGAGGACACTACATGATCACTCAAATTTACAACTCCAGCTGGAAATGCTGGAGCTTGATTCAAAGACTAGGCACATGCTCAGCAACCACCAGTTCAAGATCACCCTGTTGTCAAGTGAAATGCTATAGGTAGTTACTTATTACAAGTGGCAAAAGCACCCCTGGAGAAACATCACTGACGTCAAGTATTAGATGAGTGGTAACATACTGCCATCAGAAGTCTGATGAACTAGGTCAAATACTCCAAGGGGATTTACAACAACATGAAAAGGTGCTATGCAGCATCAAATCAGACAAAAAGGCAGGATATGATAATATCCTTCACGAATTCCTGAAGCACCTTGGCTCAAAGGCAAAAAAATGACTTGCCACTTTTACACCCAGGTTGTTAGGGAAAAGTGCATGCCGACTTTGTGGCAACGAAGATTATTGCAATACCAAAGCCTGGCAAAGATTCCAGCAAGTTATCGGCCAATATCCTTGCTTTCAGTAAGTTTTAAGTTACTGGAGTGCCTGATTCTCCACAAGAATTGGTCCTAGCTTGGATAATATCATAACTATTGAACAGACAGACTTCAGGCATGGCTTTAGCACTTGCGATCAAGTCAATGCTGTGAAATTGTATGTTGAAAATGGGTTTCAGAGGAATCTTAAAACTAGAATTGGTTTTCAAGGTCTAACAGCGGCATATGACATGGTCTGGCATGCTGGTTGCTGTAATTGGCTGAGCACACACTGCACACAATATAATATATCTGCACCAACTGCACTTGATTGACATCGTTTAATGAAAGAAGGAAAAGAAAACAAACAAGAGCATGCAACAGATAAACAAATTATTAAAATAAGTTAACTAGTGTTATTGGGAAGACCTAAGAAGCACATAAAAAATTTTTTTTAACAATACAGTTGCAATGGTGAGAACACGAGTGTTACCTAATGATATCACACAGACAATAACAACCAGTAAATGAATTGTATATATATATATACAAATAAATTCATTGGGAAAAATTAAAATGTTCAATATAAATTGCTATTCAGTATTCACAGTATTGACTAAAAGTTTAAATTGCTTACATCTTGGATATGGGTGATCAAAACAAGGGGAGTTAATCTGTAAGGGTTACTTTCTTGTATGTTTGTGTATCTGTGATTGTGCATGCATATATATGTGTGAGTGTCTGTGTGTGGGTATATATATATATATATATATATATATATATATATATATATATATATATATATATATATATATATATATAGACAGCAAGACTATTATTTTAATCTTTCAGGAAGGACTGCAGTTAAAACATCAGAGAGTAATTTCCTTATGTTAATGTAATCAGATAATGTATTAAGATATATTTTTCTAATAAACAGATTTTTTTACACTGTAAATGTCTTTACCAAATATATTTCTCTGTATTTCCTTTGCATTCTCCGACAATTCTATGGGAGGTCCACAAAATGCATCCTCTGTAGCAAATAAAACCAAGGCCTGACTTGAAGCGAGGACTGGTTCACAAAACACCATCACCCTGGAATGATGAGTGAGAGTATTCTCCATTTTGAAAGACTTGATACTGGCTATTAGACATCCAGCTGCACAAGTGACACTCTTGATACAAAGTTTAAACTGATCACGCACTGCTGGATCATCAGCCTTTTCGCTGGCATTACGACATATATCTGTTAAAACCGATATGTATTTAGATATATTTGAGCAGAGTTCCATAATAAAGTGAGGTGACAGCTCATCATACCTTGCCTTTTTCAGTCTCATACAACTAAGGCGTATTTCTAACCCTGCATGTGCTGCATCATATTTATCTATAAGACCTTCCTTAGGTGGATCCCAGTCATCATATGTGGACAAAAGATTATACATGTAATTGGAGCAAGTTTGTACAAGCAAAGTCACAGTATCACCCATTAAGTTCAAAGAATCGCAGACACTCTTCCATTTTACTTTGAAATCATTCACACATTTGGCAATATGACTGACATGGTCAAGAACACTGTTGACTAGAAGCAGCAGTCTATCATGGGGACTTCTGTCATGGTTGACAGTGTCATCAGCTGTACTATGCCTCACAAATGTGACATTACCTGACAGTAACAAGAGCTCAGCCACAGTATGAATCTTCACCTGAAAAATGAAACACTCTGAATTACTGGTCAACTATATAGTACAATATACAGACCCTGAATCTATCAATTTTGATACAGATCCCGAGAAATGTAATTTTGTAATTAGAGGAAAAAAAGAAAAAGAAAAAATACTGTGAACAGAATACATATTGACATCAGAATGCAAAATAAATTCAAATGGAATGCAAAATAAAAAAGCCAAAGGCATGATGGCAAATGAAATGTACTAAATAGGTTTTCAAAAACATGGATCATGCAAATGCAGAATGAAGATTTAATAAAAATGGAAATAAAGTCTGAATGCATTGCATGAATGTTGGTTGATATTAACATTAAAGACATTATCTATATCATGCAGATGAAATCGAGGCCAAAGGCTTTTGGCAAGGAGATGTCATGGACAACTTCCATATGATTGCATTGGCTGAAACAGAAACCACAAGTTCAATCTCTACCAATGGTGCTACTGAGAAAACATTCATGAATGGATTCTGAAAATTTATTACCTGTATTTTCATGCTGCTACTAAATAAAAGACAAAAGGCACTTAAAAGTTTCCTTACACAGACAGGCAAACATTGTTCTTGTCACAGCAGATGTAAATAAACAACTGCCATTGATGGGATGAAATCACTGCTGGTTGTATTTGTACAAGCTTTGTTTAAAATCCCCCACAACTTCTTAAACTTATTGCAAATGTTATATTTCATTTTATTATTAAGTTCAATGCTATTTTTTGTTTTTTATGCATTTGCAATTTCATTAAAGCATACAATAACAAGAAAATGCATGAAACCATAGTTGATTCTATCCAATACCCTCTAAAATGGAAAATCTCACTTGAGTAAATGATTTTTCCATTTTATTCCAAATTAAAAAAAATGTCAAAAATCTGAATGTCCGGGATCATACATGAAAAACAAAGAAATGATAGCTGGAATGCAGATGAAATATAAATAAAATATAGACTGGATAAATCTGTTGGATAATATTGCCTATCTTAATCCATGTGAAATTACATCTTACTGCATTCAAAATGAAATTAACATTAAATTCCACAGCGTCTTTTTGATAATTGCAATTGAAATGCTTCATAATTGTCCCACATTATGATCTAAATCATTCAACAACACAACATAAACATGCATGCCGATGTCAACACACTTCAATACCATTAAATTGGCAGACGCTGCTGGAATCTGATGTAAGTTACTTCATGTAGATAAATCCAGACCATAATCACAAAATTGTGTTGAATCAACAAAAATACCAAAATGTATTCATTACAGATGAAATATAAAAGTTGTTGCAATGCATATTCATTAATAATATTACTCCAAATTTAAATTTTAAGTAGACCAAACACCATTTTCTTTTGAAACTTATGGCTAGCGCGTGACCCACTACAAATTTGTCTGGGCGGAGTTATGTACGCCAGTTGTGTAATGATGCAGCTAAGCTTGTATATTTAGTTTGGAAAATGGCATACATTCAATTACTTTGTTTATTGTAGTGTATTTTTTTAAATATATTTAACCATTGGGAAGAAAAAGAAAATGAGCATATAATAAAAAGGTTACTGCATTTGTATGGGAAAATATGAACTCATTTTGTCAGATGGATATACTGCAATCCCAAGGTCATGCAGTATAACCATCCAAAAAATTTGTTCATATTTTCCCATACAAATGCAGTAACCTATAATTGCATGGTATATCTTGCATTGCATATGCTGATAAGTATTTTGCATTCTGTATATGTATCTTGTATGACATATGCTGTATAGTTCACATTACAACCATGCATCTTACAATAAGATTATCAGTCATTATTTAACAATTATATTATTTATAGTTTAATTTGAATTCATAATTGATTTGGTGTAATAAATTGTCATCTGAATATTTCAATTATTACTTTGATTCTGCATGCATATTGGTATGATTTTATCTTTCCTGTCAAAATTACTTACACTGTTATATGTAGTGAAAGAACCGAGTTTAAATGATACTTATTTAAAAAAAATTTTAAAAAAATTTTTAAACCATTTGTCTTGGACTGCATTAGTGGGAATGTGAATCATGTAAGATTACAAAGTTTATATTCTATTTACATTATATTTTTATGTTTCTGAGAATATTTTCAAAACTTTGGCATATTTTATTTTCCACTTATAGCATTGGTCTCTTTTACGATGTCAACAGTATGGATGTACCAAATTTTATTTTTAATAGTGTGAATAACTATGTCATAACATTGCACATTATGCTCCTCCATCTACTAAAACAGCATTTATTTAATAAATAACAATGAAGACTTCATTTTCCCAGATTAATCAAAGTTTGGACTTAAGGAACAATATCTGGTTTGAAATTTGTCAGGTCTGAAGAAATTGCATAAACTTTAGATTGACCGTAATTGTACCAAGTAAATATTTTCCAAGACAGGAGGTGTGGTATGATTCATAACAAAAATGAGGCAGATTATAATCTATAAATCTTAACTCTAACATTACCTGTATCTCATTAATATATCAAATAGGATTCTAATATGTTCACATCTAAGAAAATAACAATGACCATGATGGTGCTAACATTTTGGGACAACTAATAGCTAAACATCAGACAGCTAAAAAATGATGCACACAACATCCTGGTGATAAAGTTTAAATGGGTTAGACAACAATTCTTTAAAAAAAAAAAAAAAAAAATAAACAAAAAATTTAAATAACAAAGTTTCCATATGATCCAACCTTTTATACTAATTGTACTAGAGAGATAATGTAATCAATGCATCCAATCACCAATGGGAAAGAGAAACTCTGTGATAGATGTAACAGGGTCACAAAAATTTACCAAATCACAAATATTAACCTCAATTGAAGTGCAACATAAGGATGTACAAAAAAATCGTCAACTTAAATCCTTTAAATTGATGATTATTCTTCTGTACTGTACTCAGAATAATGAATTCCAATTAAATATGTCACTAATCAATAAATGAGCAAAGTTTTCAAGTACTGATCTTAATTTTTGATATACTGAGACCAGTTCCCTCATATCTGCATAATTGAACAATCACAATATAATTTTAGTATTTTCAATGATATTACCAGCTTTGCAGGATAAAAGTCCCAATGGTCTCTACATTACTTCTTTTGCTGATCAAAAACATTCACATTTATTTATGCAGTGTGTACAGACCTATCTCAGTTGGCATGCATCTAATTGGGTGTTTTAGAATTAAGACACAAGTTATAAAATAATAATAAATAGGAAATGTTTGGAAATCTTTGTAACATGAATTTTATGACATCACAGTCTGTATTAATATGCATATGTTTTCACAGTTCATCTCCTGCTAAGTTAGCACTTACTAATTATAAATTCCAATTAGTATATGTTCATCTTATTCAAAGATAACAGCCTCTATCCAAATCATGTAGGTATGTCTTATATTATTTTGTTCCATTTCTTAAGGTAAGACATTTTCTTAATTGTGGTTAGTTTTAGTTCAATGAACAAAAGTGTGTATAGGGGGAAAAAGGTGGATTGAAGTGGGGGTTAGGGGCAGTGAGCAACAGAAAACATGAGAAATTACCAAATAAGGGCAATGAAATGAAAGGTGCAAATACCTGTATATATTGGTGCATGTCTAATTGATTGTGTGTGTCTGTCTCTGTCTACACACATACACACACACACATTCATACATACATACATACATACATACATACATACATACATACATACATACATACATACATTCATTCATACATACATACATACATACATACATACATACATACATACATACATACATACATACATACATACATACATACATACATACATACATACATACATACATACATACATACATACATACATACATACATACATACATACATACATACATACATACATACATACATACATACATACATACATACACACACACACACAAATCTTTATACATGTATGTCCGATTACCTGATTATGGTCACAGATGCATGCTATTGTGCGAGCATAGTTTGAACACATGGTGAGCTTCATGGATTGTTTCCCTTTTCCGGGTCCTTAAACCTTTCTGCATGCTGTTGTGCAGAACTCAGAGATTTATCTCATCGTTTCTATCTGAAAGCATAATCAAAAACAAGTCAAATACAGCTAATTTGTTATTTTAATGAGACTTTAAATACAGTACAGGTTGTATGGGAAATAAGCACCATTTCCATGAATATACCAAGGCTGACAAACCCTGTCAGGCATAGGTGAATATCAAACTCATGACCCTTGGATTAAGAGCCTGGTTTTCAAACAAGCTACCATTGCACTATATACCATGTAAGCCACATAGTATCATACATAAAAAATAAAGCACTATGCTAAAACCAGACTTGAAGGGCCACTTTCTTGCGAGACCAACTGTTATTTAAGATAAAATACTAAATGCTGGGATCAATGTTGTTATACACTGCACAATATTACTGTCTCTACTGATACAAGTGCCTTAAAAGACTGATTCTGGTCAGTAAACGAAGTAATCTCAGGAGACATTTTTTTCAATACATCATGAAAACTTATGGCAACTCCCAACATTGGTATAGCAGGTTTGCAAAGATTTTACTCTGTCTGAATCATCTAGTATCTGACCTGAATAAAAAAAGGTAAAGTAGGTTGTTAACACATCTACAAACCAAGTTACAAGACGATGCAGGAACTAGTGTCAAGGAAAACAAATATTAATACAGCCCACTATATAGGTCAGAGTTACCTAGCTCTGATAGAATGTATTAATCCTCAGGTTATATCTAACTCATTTAGATATAAAATTTAGCTAAAAATTTTATATTTTTATTGAAAAATTTAGCTAAACTCAAATCTAAACCTAGAACAAATGCTCTAAAGGTATTTCAAAACAGCGAATGACATCAAGTGTGGGCATGGGTCTTGAATAAAATTTCTTTGTGAGACATGATGAGCTACTTACCATCAGACACTACAACTTTATGAGTTTTTAAGGTACCAATGTGGAGTGGCTTTTCCTTAATCTTCTTAATTGGTAGTAATGTTGGCGTATCTAAATGAAACTGGGACCAAATTTACACATGACAGAAAGTAATGATGTAACAAGCTATTAGGTCTAAACAGTTGTAATGATTTTATTACTGAATCTTGTAGGGACCCAGAGTGGCTGAGTGGTCTAAAGTGCTGTCCATTATGGATCGCTGCCATCTCACATCTGTCTGCGTGGGTTTGAGTCCAAGGATTCGGTGAATGTGGATATGTGAGAAAGCTTGCCAGTAGCTTCTCGGGGTCTGTGGTTCTTTCCGGTGATTTCCCGGTTTCTTCCTCCACCATTAATACTGGCCGCCATGTATAGCCTATTATGTGCTGTTAAATGGCGTAAAGCCCCAAAACAACAACAACAACTGAATCTTGTAATGGTTTGTTTGAGTGTCAGACATATGAAATTATTTAATACATATTCAAGTCTTGATGGCTGCCTGCAAGTTCAATATCTGACAAACTCTCCAGCTGATTTTAGGCCGTTCGGTATTGTTTGCCAATAATCACAAATAATGCCAACTTTTTCTCCTACATACAAGTTTTTTCTTAAGCCAACTTTCTTTCCACTCTCTCTTCTTACAAAGTAGACAATACTCTTCAAACACTTCTAAACAAAAGAGACATTTGATACTTCCATTCTCAGTTTCCACAATGCATGTACTCAGACATTCTAACTCCAACTGCTATAGTCTGTCAAAATAATGCACACAATCTGATAAAATCATGCCTTGACAGTTCTATATGAAGATCTGATATAAGCCAATAAGAACTCATTTTCTGCTGACCATTTAGTTTCACCAATCAAATGACAAATTTTACATTTCTGAAATTGACATATGTCAATCAGGATATGTTTTTATGAATGACAACTCTCTCTAACATGAATTTAGTATGCTTTATCTGACAACTATCTTACAAAAGATCATTAAAGCATGAATACATACTGCTTTCTGTCAGATCTTAAATAAAACTTTGGAGACCTGATTTTAATCAGACTGAAAATGCATATATACTCTGCATAAGCAAACTGAGAAAACTTAAATGTGTGTAGGATTAGAATTTTTAATATAGCTTTAATAAGTTTTCAGTCATATCGCTACAATGTCTGCAGCATGACAATTTACAGTGATGTCTAGCACTGGGGCATCATGCCATAGACATGCAGCTTCATGTCTCTCCAGTCACATTATCATGGCACCAGACCGACCAGTCCTAACACTAACCTCTTAATGCAGAGCACCAGCAAGAAAGCTGACAGTACCATTTTTAGTATGACTTGGCCAAGGTTCAAACCAGTAATATCCCACATCCAAGGTGGACACTCTAACCACTTAGGCCATATGTAAAAATGACTAATTAATATTTTTAACAGCACTCCCACAAGCAGTTTCATATCAGAAGTCAACTGAACCTTACGTTGTCAAGCTTTGATGTCACATTCAGATTTGTAGATGTCTATTGTGATAGCTGATATTGTGTCAGAATACTCATAATTACATGTACATAATGCAGTGATGCTGGTCTATGATGTTCTCTTTAAATCATGTGAAGCAGTCCCTTGAAGGGAATAATGCTCTCCTGAAAAAAAATGATCAGGAAATCAAGACAAGACCATTCTTCCTTCAAACTGGCAAACATTGAAACATCTCTGATATTCTTCAACAAGATTTTTAAATTAGCTGTTGTGTATAAAGAGAAGAAACAGGACCGACAGTATCAGTTGAAAACCCAATGTAATAATGCTTATCCATTCAGGAAAAATAATGACAACACAATTTTTAAGATAAAGAAGTTGTCATGGCAAATATATTGGATGTACAAATGGCACTATTTTCATTTAGGGCCAAATTGTAATTATAATAAGCCTACTGGTGAAATGCCTATCCATTTGGCAGGCTTAGACATAACAATAATTTTAAGATATGTCTTTCTATTATTCAGGAGGAATAGAAACAACTAAAATCTTTTGTTGTGGTGGTAATACTGGACATCAAATTGGTGCAAGTTTCATTTATGACTAGCTAGATAACATAAGAAGACTTTTAGTCAAAACCTAATGTTGCCCACCCATACAAAAATTTTCAAGATGGCCATTGTGTTGGGATCACAATGGCTGTCTTCTGGTGAAAACCCCATGTTGATATCACCATCAATTCATGAGGACTAGTAATAACAAGACTTTCAAGATGGCTGCTGTGGCAGCCATACTGGTACTCAGATTTGTCCCATTTTCATTTATACAGACTAGACACTATGGAACAACTATGCACTAAGAGAAGTCTCAAGTTCTACAAGTTAACATGATGACTATAACTCACATGGCTTGGAATGTGCTCCTGCCATGTTCTGTGTAGTTTGTTATTTTTTAATCCTGCTGGTAATCAGTCAATAATTTCATATAATATTCCATACTTGTTGCATATGCATGACTCAAGTACTTTACAAATCATGTAATAGCCACTTCTACATTAAGTGTAGCCATTGCTTGTATATTTGGATCATGTTGGATGCAATACTTCCTGTGTATCATGCAGTGAATAAGGAAGTTTGTTTTGAAGAGTGATTATAGTTAAACTCTGGACTTGAACAAACATTAAGCATCAAACAGAACTGAATGTAACATATTACACAGTATGACAATTGGTGGTGCAGGCTTCAATTTCAATCCAAGATAAGATAAGATATGAAGAAATAAAGAAACTTCATAAGAAAGTGGTTATTAAATTATTTATAAAGTATTTAAATCATACATAAGGAATAACATCTGGAGTATGTTTTATACTTAGAAATGATATCAGTGGCTGAACATGCTGATGGGATAAAAAAAAAAAAGAAGCGTGGAATTGTGAAGGTGGTAGATTTCAAACAAATTGTGTTAGACACCTTGTTTTAATTTGCATAAAGTAAGTGGGCATTGTCGATGTTTTTGTAATCTGACAGATACAAGCCCATATGCCCACAACAGCTGTCTCAGATCAACTCTTAGATAAAGCAAAAATGGCAAATAAATAAGAACTATTTATGACTGCTCAAGATTAAAGAAACTTGTACTGCTTTGTAATGATTCTTCACTGGTTTTATTGATATGAGTGTCAATACAGAAAAAGTACTAATGAATCAATATATCAAATAACTGTTAAAACACAATAGAATATGACTATGGAGTAGTCTGATGTCAGGCGAAAAGGTGAAGTGGGTGACTAAGTCGCCCAAAAAATATTATAAACTTTGCCTTCTTCTGTTGGGAAAGCTAAAACAAACTTGCCCCGTTTTTTTTCTTTTTAGGTACATTGACCATAAATTTTTAAATGCCCCCTAGCCTAAGCTAGGTTAGTTCAAGTGTTGTGTTGTAGCTAAATGTATTCATTAAGTCATCAGCAGCTAGGCCCAGTTTTTGTATCAATTACACTGACATACAAATCTTGGACCTTCACAGGCATGTGTTCTGAGAACTGATTGACCATTGGTCCTTTCCCAAGTAAGTTAACAAATAACATTGCCCAATTTCCATGTCATCTGTTAATGATAAAAAAATTAAAAACATTTGATTTGAAATTTTAACAATAAATAAATAGCAATTTGTGTTTTGAGAACAGAATCAGTGATATGGATATTTTAACTGCAACTTGTACACTATTTTGTCATATAATTGCTAGTTTTAAACTGTCAGTGAAACAGTTAGTAACAGGAAATTTATGGCAGACATTGCTTTGTCTAGGAAGAGCAAATTTATTAGACTGTTTATTTTCATTATTCATTAGGGCAGTTATATTCTGAAAAAAATATACAATTCATAAAAAGCAATGCCTAGGTATTATGTAATTTAAGATATAACTTTAAAATGCAATTATTTAGGTCAGAAACATATGGGAAAATACTATGTTGTTGTTGTGGAATTCCCAAGAAGCATTGTAAGGTCAAAGTTGTTTCTGATTTGACTCATATTTGTGAAAACACAGAAAAAGCAGCAAAGCAGATACTATTTAACCAATGCCTAAAAGTACTACAAGAATGTAAATATATAAAAACTATAAATCTGCAATCCTATCAAATGAATGTTGTAATGACTCTACATAAAGAAGTGGTTACATTACGAAAATACCCTTCTAAAAATAGATGTCGGTGTTGATTTGGTTGCAAAGAAAGGTTTAGTTCATATACTGACTATAAAGGAACCATATCTTTAATGTTATGCAATTTAGTGTTATGTATGGATAGCTGCAGTAATGTATGAGCAACAAAGAAATCAGGTCGAACAGTAGGATCTGAAGACACAGGTGCATTTGCCCTCATGTATATGGCACAAGATTGTTTCAAATGTATTTAGAAATTTTTCAAAAGTGCCATTATTGTGAACATTTAGAGAGTTTTAAAAAAAAAACTATTAAGGGTAGTTGACTATTTTTTTTTCCTAACTTGCAATTACAATATATATCTGGTTCCTCAGTTAAAATTTGTTACAACAGAGTTTCTATTTTTATCTTTTGTATTTTGACATGAACTGATCTAAAACATATAAAATGCCCTTACTTATTCCTCTTAAAACATGCTGAACAACAAAATAACAAATAAACAAACAAAAGAATAAAAAGACTACTCAAGTGTTGCCATCAAAATCATTTTTTTTTTTATTTTTTATTCTCTCCTTTTATTTAACCCATGCAAAAAGGTCTGCCGACTTTTGTTGAACTCCATACCACCTCTGGACCTCCTACATATAGTACATTTGGTCTTAATCACTCCAAATTACAATTGTAAGATCAACAATTAAAAAGCTTCTCAAGTACATGTTAGCCTTCATAAACCATTTCTGCATCCAAATATCAATTAAATTTTACATTTTTCTATATCTAGTTGATTAGTTCCCACTGTTGCCTGCAGTGTTTTGATAAAACACACTATAATATTCATAATTTTTATATTTCATGGGCATCAGGACAAATTTCAGCTTTTAAATGGCATTTATGGTACACATCCATTAAGGCGGTATTTTCACCCTACCAATATTGGAATTACATATATATTGATAGGCAAACAAATGCTTATATCTGATCAAAATGTCAAAATGTATATCCAATAACGCCATCACTGATTCCTTCTTTCTCTAGTCTCCCGAACTGTCCATGAGTCTTTTGATTTTCAACCCCATCTTTTGATCTACCGATTTGCCAAAAAAAAAAACTGCCAAGCATAGGTATTTCCAGATAAAACAACATTCAATACACTGTTCATGACTACTGTAATCCATCAATCAAGTTATCAGTCTGGTTACCTGGCCTCTCTCCACTCCATTACTCTTTGTTATGAAGCGTAACAGAGTGGAATGAGGTCAGGGAACCAGGCTATCAAGTTATTACAATCAAAATGTTCTCTGCATTTTCCATCAACTCAAGAAATAAACTTTTGATATAAGTTTTCCCCATTGAGAATTATATTCTGAACTACTTTTGCTCACATGGACCAATATGGCAGTGGAAGGAGACACATCACAATCAGATTATCATCTCCAGAGTTCATGAACAGCAACCATATAACAAAATTAATAAAGTTAATTATTCATTATTGTTATTTTACTTAGTTGTTGTATGATCTGCACTTTTGTGCTTAAACTTGTAAGAAAAAAAGTTATGCTAATCTCCCAGATTTGGACCCAATATCCTGGATTTTTAACGAAAATCTCCCTGATTTGTTTCCAGAAAACTTGGCATGTATGTCTATCACAAACTTTAAAGATAAATCGCAAAATAATCTAACACATATTCCATTATGCCTGTCTGATTTTGACATAAATGGCCTGTTACCACTGCCCAGTTCATACTTATTTTGCATTTGTGAAATATTAGACAATATGGTGAACAAATGTTGATCACTAGCACAAAGGCAATGGACACACAACATGCTTATATCAATTTATATCAGAAGTTAAATAGGGTTAATTAGGAAGCTATAGTCCAACTCAACATGCATCATAAAAACCCAAAGATTGGAATTTCCAGGTATCAGAAATTGTTACAATTAAATTATGAGCATAAAAACAACCTGAGGATAAGTCTGCTAGAAGCCTGCCCAAGAACCTGAACATAAATGCAAATATAAATAATCTATGGAAACAATAACAGCGACATATTTAAAAATGTTGAGACTGAGACATAACTGATCTCACATGGCATCGTGCTGTATAAATCTTTATTTTAAAGAAAAAAAAATTACTTAGATCATCTATTATGGGTTTCAGTATTTCTTCATTTTGCCATTAATCATGCCAAATGCATTAAAATCTACCTCTAATGCCCTAGCTGCTTTGAACATTCAAGATGCTACTTTATTTTTTCATTGTTTCTCCGTATACATGCAGTTGTGCACAGATTATTATTTTCCAATTACTCTTTTAGAACTTTTGATTTAAACAATTTTATATTTTTTATCAAAAGTTTTGCTTGAAAAATGTCTTTACTTATCTTAAGAAAAAGTGAAGAACACTATTTGATTTTCAAAAATGTACATTTGTTAGGGTCTTGATAAATATAGATACAGAACCATTTGAGATGCCTTTGTAATTATCCATAGTTTTATATCATAATTAAATATTTCTTTTTAAAAATGCTGAAATTCGTTTCCTTACTGTCATTTGTTAATTTCTTATTTTTGTTAAATCAACCAGAAGGCCAATCCCACTAATTTAACAATAAATCTACTGAATACATTTTGTACATCTCACGATTTGACCTTTCTGAACTGTGCCTGTGGTATGCATACTAATGGGTGGGGTCTACGACAGATACATAGCGTTTGCAATGTGTTTAATACGGTCATGATTATAATAAATAACAAACATGTAGTAAGATTTTTACAGCAGTTGCAATAATTAAAAAATAACTAGCAAACAGTATTTTGAAGAATATCATGCATTGCTTGTAGATTTGTAACCTCGAAAATATAGAACACAATTAATATTTCCAAGTTCGCAGATTTACATTGTTCTGCTGGAAAGCAAAATAAAGAACTACACCCCACACAAAAATACGTAGTTGTACTGCATAGTGTAATAATGTGCACAAAAAAGTTACTGAAAAGAGAAGTTTCACACCTTACTTAGAAAACAGCTGCGCAAGTTGCTGTCTGCAAAAATGGATAAGGTCGCAAGCTAATTAGTGATTAAAACATTCACAAATTATCATATTCCGGAACATCAAAAATCCTAGTGAACTAGCGGAAAATTCTGGAAAAGAAAAAAAAAAACCAAAAAGAAACCAATCAATAAATAAAATTATCATGCATACTTTGATCCACCATGCCTTTGTAATTAACATTAAGTTTGGATTATTTGGTTTATGCAAAATATCCTGTTATTTTATAAGCCTGCGATACCAATTTCTCAATTTTATCATCGAAAAGGTATGCATAGTACAAAAAATCTTGTTAAAAAAATAAATTAAAAAAAATAATAAATCCACGTGATGTGAAATAAAAAAGTTTACAAACATTCAAAATGTTCTTCAGTGCACAGTAAAATAAAAACATATTTTGTATCTACCATTGAACCGTTTAAGTGTGTGTGTGTGTGTGAGAGAGAGAGAGAGAGAGAGAGAGAGAGAGAGAGAGAGAGAGAGAGAGAGAGAGAGAGAGAGAGAGAGAGAGAGAGAGAGAGAGATTTCATGTGATATCAAATTCACTCGTTTTAATTTTCGCTAGCAAAGTGTTGCTGATTCACTTCGTTCCGCGTGAGATGACGTGGACTGACAACCCTTATCTAATGAAACTAACTATAAATCCGTTTCAGAGTATTTCATTACCGTGTGTATGTATGTATGTATGTATGTATGTATGTATGTATGTATGTATGTATGTATGTATGTATGTATGTATGTATGTATGTATGTATGTATGTATGTATGTATGTATGTATGTATGTATGTATGTTAAACAGTATGAGACGCAAAATCTGTATCATGGCGTCTGTTCAATGTAAAAGTAGCTAAATTGTATATAAAAAAATACAAATTGCACAAAAAGATTATTAAGATAATATCTTCCGAATAATAGTTAAATATTTCAAAATAAAATACAATAGGTTAAAATTAAATAGAATCTATATAAAAAATAGAATATAAAAGAACACATAAAATCTTAAAATATAGGACCAAATGGTCTGTAATGCAAATCTCCTTCCCACAAAATTTCTACGACTTTCTCGGTTGCTACGTCATTAAGTCCTGTAACCTAGTTCGCATTAAACAAATTCTGTTTTGCAGGGTAGACATTGGCATGCAAGACAAAAATGTATTTCACAATCACAATTAAATAGTTCTTTTCTGCAGGGAAGACATTAGTACAATAGACAAGAATGTGTTCCAGTGTAAATAAACAGAGTAAAAAAAAAATCCTATGGTCTTCAATGCAACTTTTTGGCGGAGAAAAACGTTTAAAGCCTTTAATAAATTGTTTCAAGCATTACAAAACTACTTAAAAGGCCACTAACAGAAATTTCTTTCGAAACTCACTATCAGCAAAATATCAGCTAATTGCTGTGATTCCGCAAGGTTTTTTGCTTGGTCATTTACTAATTCTTATTAAAATATCGATATTTAATAATTTGAACTCGCTTGCGATGCTATTTACTGATGATGCTTCTCTTGCAGCTTCTTCTACATATCGTTTACAAATACAACGGATCATCAACATCGCTCTTAAAAAAATAATGCATTGGCAAACGACTGACTTCTTACTTTTAACACTTCGAAAACGTGCGTTTTATTAATTACAAAGACGCACGCTAACTTTCTGTTTTGCAGTTCTATTTGATGCTATTATGATAGGATTTGTCTGATGTTGTTTATAGACATTTCTATCATAACCTTCTTCTCGTGTCTAATTACGAGAAGGCAGGAAGTTCAGCATTCATAAGAATAAGGTGTCACATATGATGGTGTAGATACGGTTACATCTTTTTGTGGGGAATGCTTGGCTGCGAAGAGGTGGGATCGCTGTAAGAAATAGACATGATACTCTTTTGAGCATGGAACCGCACTTTATTGACATATATAGATATATATTCTAAAGATACAACATGTAAATTTATTTATGTTGAAAATACATACAATACATATTACAATACTTATTAAATAGTTCTTCCACAATCTAGTATTTCATTTGTCCATTCATTTTTCTGTATTTTTGAATAAAATTTATTTAAATATTTAAAGAGCCTAAAATTAAATAACTGTAATAAATGTATTTTATTTTATTTATTGTAAGGTAAAGACCTGAAAAAGATCTGTGAATGTTGTACTTATTATTTAAAGAATATATATTTATTCTCAATTAAATTATAAAATGAAGCTAGTAATTATTTCAAACAAATACTAATGAACAGCGAAGCTGTAAAATATTTCGTTACTTTATGATTGTGGAAGAAGGGAACTCAATAATATTATATTATAAATACAATGAACATCAATTCAGTAAAATATTAAATCAGTAAAATATTTCATAGTAGAAAAGAGAACTCACTATTACATTATATTAATGAAATAAAAATAATTCAGAAGAGTACCACAACTCACTATAAAATCTTTAACTTCCAAAAGCGAGTATAAAGCATAAGTTTCTTACCTGTAAGAAATAGACATGATACTCTTTTGAGCATGGAACCGTACTGAGAATAAAACAGCTCAAAGCCTTTTTATATTCTGGAAGCTGCCTAATCACAAGTGCTACATCCAGTCTCAAAAGATATTTGTCTAAAATGACGCGTGCTTCTTGCGTGCTTTCCAAGGACAGGTTTAACTTTATATCAAGTTTTAGTGGGGGGGTAGAGTGTGAGTGTGGACGGTATTTTTCCAAGTAACGACCTTTTGGGTCATGTCCATAACCTTCCAGTGGTCATTCACATTGTAAACCTAATTAATTTAATTAATCCCTATGGTGATTATCAATTACTTTGTTCCCAACTTCACAACGAAATCTAATATCGTTTTATTGATTGAATGGTGCAATAAAACATCATTTGACTTCTATCCGATTGAACTGGCTTATTAATTAGGCTTTTTCCATTACCAAGTGAAAGCTGAACAATAATAAATGCTTAATCTAAATTCATTTCAATGTCCTTATTATATTCAGGATATGAATTATTGATTGGAGCACGCTTCTCCTACACTCCAATCAATATCAAAGCACTAGCTTAAATTTGGATGTTTTTATCTTCCAATAACTAGAGATTTCAATATGTTGTACACAAATTAATATTTTCGTTTCTTTCTTTTAGAATTGAGATCTTGATAATGCTATGAACTCGCTTCCTGCTAAAAGTCATAGACATTTAGGACTAAAATTTTCCTCAGATTCTAAATGAACACATCATCTTAGTATAATTATTCAGAACGCATATAATATATATATATATATATATATATATATATATATATATATATATATATATATATATATATATATATATATATATATATTGCCCGCGGCTGTTTACTCTTTTCGCTCGCAGGACAACTTTAGCCAACTAAATATACGTCAATATATTTTTTTAGAATATGCTTCCGAAGTCTTGGATCAATGCTGTATTGAAGATTACAAAAAATAAAAACAGATTCAAACGTTTACTGATATCACCAGATTTAGCCATATGTTGCTCTCACAAGTACTGCTGTGCAGACACTGGTTTGGAAACAGATTTTTGTATAATTTATTTTATTATCAATTGCAAGTATTTAATAATTTAAGCGACCCTTTTCAACAAAGGAGATGTGATGGATTACATTAGCTTCCTAAGAGAAAGTCCCAGTCGATGCAAGACTGTGACCTCCTGGTTTATCATAGCCAGAGGTCGAAGAGCTGTCCACACAAGTGAAACAAGTCTGAATGTATAATGTAAAGGTGAAATTGAACCATCTAAAAACACAAACTCGGTCATACTGCTAAATGACCATAACTATACACACGAAACTGGAAGTTATTTTTTATACTAGTTATGAACCGCTATTGAGTCTGTATAACTTTTATCCATAATTGTATTATGTTAGCTAATGGTCATTTGTAATCAACTCGTTTAGGTAGGAAACTTTTAATTATGATTATAAATTGTAATTTAAGATAATGGAAGTTTGCAAACATGTTGGCGTGGCCTTTTGACCTTAGAATGTTCTGAAAGAGAACTTATGTCTCACAAACTGTTTTAGTTTTTATGAAATTTTGAATTTAACAAACATTATTCATTCTCATATTGACATCAGGCTGTGAAGTTATTTGCAGTTGTGTTGAGAGGAATTACTTAAATCATTTATTTGAATTTATAAAGTGCTAATTGACATGATAAGCGCTTTTTTGGGATAATTGTGAATTCATTTAAAGACATTCTGGATTACAGCATCGTGGCGAATCAGAACATTCAGAACTATTGGAATTCATTTGCAACATTCTTTATGTTTGTACCTACCTTAGGGATTAAATTTACAATAATGTAAGTTCCTCATAAATCTTCACCTTGTAACTCATAAAATTGAATTATTTGTTGAATTTTACAAAATTTCTTGGTTACACTTTCTTTCGGCTTTCTTTGATTAAGACCTCATGATCGCATCAATACGTACAGGTATATATCAAGTAGCAAAAGTGTAACTAGTGCAACAAACACCCCCTCTCTCTCTCTCTCTCTCTCTCTCTCTCTCTCTCTCTCTCTCTCTCTCTCTCTCTCTCTCTCTCTCTCTCTCTCTCTCTCTCTCTCTCTCTCTCTCTCTCTCTCTCTCTCTCTCTCGTTTTTCTGCAGTCTGTCTCAGTATGTGCTTATTTAGCTAAATACATACCTAAGTATGTTTTATTTTCCTTTGATATATATCCTCTCAAAAATTATATAAACACAACAGAGGGATAATTTGAAAATACAGGATCAGATGAGTTATATAAGCAAAAAAGAGTCCCGGCACTATAGGGCAAAATTGGATTCTAATTAAATACAATGAAACAAAAATGAAAAAAAAAATCTTAGACACATGCAATTTAATCATATATATATATATATATATATATATATATATATATATATATATATATATATATATATATATATATATATATATATATATATATATATATATATATATATAAAACATTGACCTGAAATTATGTTGGCTGTGATCATAATTTTACGCAATTGCAATGATGCTCTAAATAGATATAATCAGAGAAAAGATAAACGCCAAAATGGATGTGACTAAAAGTAACTATAATATTACTAAATTGTCCCAGAATTTACAGGAGACTAAACTTATTCCTGAACCTAAGGTTACATTGGTTTATACTAAAATAGACAAAACTACTAACTATTTAAGGCTTCAACGTATGCGACGACCCCGTTTAAAATCTTTAGTATATATATATATATATATATATATATATATATATATATATATATATATATATATATATATATATATATATATATATATATATATATATATATATATGGTCACATCTTGTTGGATATACCAATAGAAAAACCAACTACCTATTTATAGTTGCATCTTGTATTAAAGTTGAATGGACAAACCTATCGAACTTGTGGAAACTCTTAGGGAAAACCCAAGTATATTTATAGCCCAAAAACTTAAATCCAACACCAGTAACACCTGAAAACTACTACCACATTCGAGAGACAGATAAAACGCTCCTCCAGAAAATTTAGAACCACAACCTATACGTACACTTTCAAACTTAAACATTTCACATCAGACGTACCACTGGACAAAAAAAGGAGAAAATTCATCACCGATTTGTGTGATTCTTTATTAACCACACTGAAACGGCAATATATAGCCAAAGAAGACGATCGCTTGACTTTTTCTTTTTATAACAAAAGCCTGAAGTCACCCATGTGGATACAATTTAGCAGGCCATCAGAATTAACACCTTCCAAAGTCATCGACAATATTCATCACGCTCGTCAGTCCAACGACAAGTTTCACATCACATATGGTAAAACGAGTCTGTACGTGGTTCTCGTTTCTTTTCTGAAAGGGACCGGACGCAAAAAAGTGTTATTAATGAATAACCTTCGCAGCCCTAAACACCGGATCGTTCGAATTAACAACACTCAAGACAAGATGAGTTTAGTCCGTGTCATCGTGGTGGTATGGACGTATGCTGACAAGAACGACACAGTTGAATGGAAAAGGGACAGGGAGAACATTCGACAATTGAACATAGTCAAACAACGAATAGTGGCAGAACATCTGGTACAGCAATCTGGGCTATCCAAAGGCAATGACTTCGGCATTCCTAAAATGCAAAAATTGCAAGACATCTTGGCTTCACGCCACACATTGAAAACGCACCCTCAAGACAAGTAGTGCGTGGACTTCTGTTGTTTCATAGACTGAAAATACATTCACGTCTATCATCACGATGAACAATTAAATGTCATTACCGCTATCACCGGTTTCCTCCGATACGGATTTTGCTGTGAGAAACGTGACTATGGGTAAAACAATCCAGGATGTTTGGTCTCTAAACATTGTCTTGACGAAGGACAAAAGCGAGTGCATTACTCTGCTTGTCAGCGCACTTTTTTCAGTCCTTCCCGTTACCAACAATATGTAAAGACGCAAGGTTCACAGCAGAAAAGTACTTGTCAACTTCTGAGAGTGTGCCTAACTTATGAACAGGTAATACGTACCATTAATTCCAAGGCACACATTTGTCCAGGAAAGAAACAATATTACATTTTTCACCAAATCGTGGACATGGAACACGAATGCTATATTAAAAAATACCAGCCCCAACAGGAGGAGGAGGAAGATGAGAAGAAAAAATGGAACTTCATTTTTGTTTTCGAATGCATGCAAGAGGCTATTATTCGCATCCCTAATTCCTACGTGGCTCATCGAGCGTGCGAGAAGTGCATCCAAGAACCTATATTTTACCATTGCCCCCACTGTAGCAAGATTGCAGGAGAAGGAGAATGTGACAAAATCTATCGAGGACAGAACACGCTCCTGATTTTGCCCAATAAATCTTAATCCCCATCGACGAGACGTGGAGTCGACATGACATGAAACGTTAAGGAGATTACCATTGCTATGCGACGGCCATGGGACACAGTTTCTCATTATATTACATCGGTTTAGTCTAAAATGCATAACGCCAATAACGTCTTAGAACCTCGACTTATGTGACGATCATGTTTAAAAACCCTAGTATATATTGTTAGCTACTATCTGTGGAAAATCCTTTGGAAAAACACATGTCTATTTTTATAGCCTCAACATTTTTAGCTTCGATGACGTCACTGTAATGAACACTAGGGGAATAATGGCAACAGTGTTGCAAGTGGATGACCTGAATACGCGTTACTGTAGGTAAGTCAGAAGGTGAAATGAATTTGAAGGAAGTTGTAATAGGACAAACAATGACTAATACACACAAAACACACACACACACACACACATACTTCAAAGTTATATGTTAGGTTAGAATGAAAGCCGAAAATATAAACTCTCAAAAAATAGACCATCTCTTACACAACAAAAATGCTATACATAACATTAATTATACCATTTAACACCCCCTAAACACACTATTACACAAATCGTGTGTTTAAGCTCAGAATGCAGACAAAGAAGATGAACTCTCACATATTGACTATACCTTGCACCACAACAATATTATCCACCACAATAATTAAACCATTAACGCCATTTATACACACTACGCAAAGCGCCTTAGTGTTCATGTAGAATTTAAATCTCATAACTGGCAAGTCAAAATTGTAAAAAAAAAAAAAAAAAAAAAAAAAAAAAAAAAAAAAAAAAAAAAAAAAAAAAAAAAACGCTAGTATATATTTATAGTCACAACTTGTGGAAATTCCTTTTGTAAAATGCTAGTATCTATAGCTACATATTATAGCGATGGTCTAAGATACGTGATGGGTATAAGGATTTTAATTCTTCCGTTAACATTAATGTATCCCCTGTGTATATGTATGTAATTGTATGGTATATCTAAATCTGACTCTTTAATGTATATTTTTGCATCTCTTTCTTATGTAGGTAAGTTTCATCTAGAGACAAGTTTTGGTTAGTATTGAATAACATATACGTTAAATACATACATCTTAAGGGTTTTATTAGGCAAGAGAGAATAGACCTTTCCAGACATATAAGTGCTGCTTCTGCTGCTTTCTCTGCTGTGTATGAAGCCTATATCTTTCTATCCAAATCGCCTGTTGATTCTTCACTTCTTTAATAAAGACCTCTTCTATGAGCTATAGTGCCACTTTAAGCATCCTCACATTCTCTCTTTCTTCCTGCTATCTCATCAACATTTGCCTGACACATTGTAAATGCGCGAAGGCTTCGTTCAGCTTAGGTAATTTAGAATACATCTTTACGGGTTGACGAGTCAACAATGGATGTCTAGACTGGCGAACGCCAAGTTTTATAGGTCTCAATCGCGGATGCGATAGAAAACATCCCTGCGTTTTTTGGATAGGAACGCTGTAGATCACCTAGCCCAGAGCTATAAAGAGAAGCAAAGTGAATACAAATTGATATAAATTGTTTACAACAAACCAAAAATGCCATATTTCTTAAAATACATGTTTACTCAACCAACAAATAAATAACAATCTATACGATATCAATTTTGTTTTTCTTCAAACAGCTTATTGACAAGGTAGACACTTTGTAAAGTCAAGTTAGACTTCCACTAATGGGGTTCTTTTAACCTTTTATATACACTGAGTTTCCTAGCTAAAGAAAAAAGATATCCATAAGGGTCTCAAAACAATATATATATATATATATATATATATATATATATATATATATATATATATATATATATATATATATATATATACTTTATCATAGTTTTTAGAAGAGTCACAATGAGAATAAGTCAATAAATGTTCTAACGGATATCCATGATGGCATTGATAAAGAAAATACACTCAATATTATCCATATATCATGGAATCTGTGCCTTGTAATTTCACATTATTGATATCACATCTTCTGGGCTTTTCTTCTAATAAAGTCCATGATGTCGTCTTTTAAAGGCTGTAATCCACACGAAAATGCTACACAAGGTCATCGTGGGGAAAGTAGATTGTTACGTATTAGGTTCCTGGGAGATGACTGTCGTCTGTGTTGATAACATAAACTTTATAGTCTTTAAGTTTGCCATGAGCAAGTTCATCTTTATCGCACACGAAAATATTATATAAAGCAGAGTACGAACTGTTTTCCAAAAGTAAAAAAGTTCCCAGGTATCCATTTGTATTTTTTTTTTTTGTTTCTTTCACAGGTATTGTTAAGTCGTCAATTCAATCCTGACATTTTGCTTAAAAATCTCTGTGGAGTAAACGGCTCTTTGTAGAAATTCAATGCATTGGATATATAGAGAAGTCCACGGGGAGGAGGAATGATGATGCAAGTCTTTATACCACTAATGCAACGCTACTTATTTCGAGATGACATCCCAAGCGCCATCCCGATACACGTCCAATTCTACTTTATATTGAATTTGACTGGGGTGATCGTTTTGACATCCTAAGCAATGTTTCTTATTCAACCCTGTAATTTGTTCTACCAGATGTTAGGGTAAAAAGACTAAATGTTGTTCTTGTTTTAGCCATATGGACATAACGATATCCTCTTCGTCTTTGTATTTTTCTGTGGGTTCTAAGAAATCCTTGCTTTCCATTTCCAAAGCGTCTCCACTCTTAAAAGAAGGACTAGAGATTTTCATAACTTTTAATTGTCTAGAATGACTTTTATCAAACTGTTGACTTCTAGAGTATTGTCGAATTCGGCTTATAGGATGACGTTCATCGTATGGGGTAGAGGTGTATCAAACTGAAGTTCCACACGAAGCTCGCCAGGTAGAGGTGTATCAAACTGAAGTTCCACACGAAGCTCGCCAGATTGTAAAGGGCGAAAACATCCCTCGTCACTTGCCTTTGTCTGGACTGAAGTCAAAGAACCATAAAAAATAACCTTCTGCACAAACGTATCCTCCTCCTCCTCCTCCTCCTTCCGTCATACAAAATGACGTTGTTATTGTGTTGGTCCATAATTGTTTCGTAGCTTCGTACAGCGACAAGTACGATCTCAAGTAATACTTTTCGACCAGCTTAGGTTTAAAGGATTGGGTACACAAAACTTGCCATCGCGACTGATTTAAATCTTGTACAATATTGAGTACCTAAAGTCGAAAGGATTGGCAGTGATGATTTCTTTGGGAGTTTCATTGCTGACGATACCAACGATTAAACGTTTGGATAACTGTCCTTGGAACAGATTATCTACAATCTTGCATCTGAGTCCAGTGGCAATGTCGAAGGTTTTCACTTCCAGGCCTCGTATCGGATACTTGGCGGTCGTGCTGCTCAAATTGTGGCTGATGTCGTTTCCCACTTATGGTAACTTTAGGTAACACTTCCACGTGCTACACGTAGAGTCTGGTATCTTGGATGATGGTTTTATATTTGTTGGCATTGGCCATCAAATGGAAGCGGCACTGAAGCGATTCAGTCTCAGGTGTTCATACGCTCCGTTTTGTATATACTTTTCTTTCAACCACGTGTCCAAATGCAAACGTTCAATCAGTTCTAAATTTCTTCCCTCTTTGATACTGTTTCGACGATTGATACATTCCAAATTATGGTCGTCCCTAGCAATCTTAATACTGTTGCACTAGCTGGCGACCGCTGTGTCAGGTTTTCATACCAAGCAAGCATCCAGATTGGTGTTTTTTGATTTTCTAGGTGGGCTCGATAAGGGAAAGTATCCGTGCTACTGCTGACCAGTTTGTTATTTAAATACAAATCCACTTCGCAGAAAAAGGAATGCATAGCAACTTGACGGGAGCTACTCTGGCAAGAGCGGATCTTTGCCCTTTTTTAAAACTTTCACTTTCAACTACAAGTACCTGCTATTCAGATCAAGGTAATCTTCGGACTGACAATTGAGTCAATGAGAGTCCGTCAAAGAGGAGATGGGATGAAATTCTACCTATTGGGATTCTTGACTTAGAACATTCACAAGACTTTGGGTGCATCATATTTTCTCTCTGTTGTATAATAATCAAAGATATCAAATTCTCTGACAGTTCTTCTTTTCATCGGGTTTCTGGCCACGTGTGTGTGAAGTTCCCAGTGTCTAGTACCGTGACGTAAACCTATTCACCATTCCCTTGTTCATATACAGTCCCATCCAGGTTCAATTTCTTTCTAGTGCCCCACATAATCCCACATGTTAAATTCCCATATTGCCTTTACAGGCACACAATGTTAAAATCCCATTTTGCCATACAAGTCCGGGACACATTTGTCCTTATACAACTCATATACTACTCACAACACAAAATACGTCTGTAAATTTGATGTTACAAGAGGAACACAAGAAATTAGAATAACAAAATTATTCAACGTCAGGTTCTTTTCCACAGTCGTAAAGCACGAAGCACGAATATTGTTACTACTTCTACCTGAAAAATTGGAAGTTTCAAACATCGCAAAACAACTCAACTAATCTAACCCATCCAATCGGAAATAGCATCATTCTTCTAAAGAGCCACTTGTCCTACCTGTCCAGTAGTAAACAGCCGGAAACATGTCAGCATATTGTCTAATAGTTTTCTTATAAGCAACTGTAACGACGTACGTAAGTATCGATTATATATATATATATATCCTATGCAATTTTACGTTATTGATATCTGAATATAGAACATATGCACGTACGAAATTTTAGCTGAAGATAATAACTACAATTTACAGCCATGAATAAAATTTACAGAAATTATAGATATTATAGATATACATAACAATTTAACATGCGATATTTTTTTTACTTGTTTCTTTGATGTAATCTAATTGTTGTAAAATGAATGTCGTTTTTGCATCAATTTTTGCATGTTTTTGGGAAGGAATCTGGACGAGTTAGACAGCTAATGTCTTATTCCATATTGTTGAATAAAACTGACAATAAAATATGTTTAAAACAAATATATGTACTGACAATGGCTTTAGACCCCATATAAACAAACCCACATAAAGTTTGGTATATGTAACAACATAAATAAATAAATAAATAAATAAATAAATAAATAAATAAATAAATAATAACATGGAAGAAAAAGATTCCTAAATAAATAAATAATATGGTATAAAAGTTCCTAAATAAATAAATACTACAGAAAAAAAAACTATTTGTGAGCGGTCACAAGATCCTAAATTGAGTATCCTCATAACATGTGTTCTCTACGTAACTGAAATAATAAAAAGATTAAAGAAGGAAAGAAAAAAGAAATGAAAGAATCGAGCAATCCATCAGTCAATATTATTTATAACATTACAATTAAATCATTGCTAGCATTGAAACGGTCAGAATCCACGATTAACTTAATCATTTGATAAATGTGATTTACTCGGTTTTTATCTGTGTACACAAGATACGATTATTTTGTTATTGCATTTATATGATATGATATGTAAATGGTATATTGGGTTCGATATCACTCCTGAAAACAACAACCATGTGTGACATGCCTAATTTGAAATAGTATATATTAAGATCCCGCAACAACTACGCCGGGAAAAAAAAACAACAAAAAAAACCCCAAACAAACAAACAAAAAACAAAACAAACAAAAAGCAACATCGTGACACTTGTCTATCCATATTCATATTCGTTGGACTGCCTTCGTTCAGTTTTGCTTTAGGTCTCTTGGGCATTTCTTGACGCCAAATAATACAACTTGTGGTATGTATGGGTAGTAGCGGCGCTCTAAATCTCTTATTTTGACAGGGTTTTAAGTTTTAAAGAAAACGAATTTCCCCGGTTGTAAGCACTAGTTATACTGGCTATATAAAAAAGATCTTGCATTGTATATGTTAGGTATTGTTCAAAGAACCTTTTAATTTCCTTTATTTTGGTGTATGATTGAAGGGTATAATATGGGTTATAGAGAATACAGCTTGACCTTACTCCAGATGTGCACCATTCTAGAAACTGATAGCCCTTACTTGGTTATTTTCACTTTCTTGACTGCCAAGGTATATCATAAAAAAGAGCTGATAACCTTTGTTTACATTGTATATATTTGATAATTCATCCACTGCACTTTAAGAAACTGGTATTGTCTAACTGGGCAAAAATCACTTTCCCTATTTTAGTAGGTGCTAAAGATAGCGTACTTTAGGCTAATTCAGGCTAATTTTGTTAGCACAATGGAACAGTCATTTTAGTTATCAGTGTGCTTTGATCATGCTCAGTTTCAAAGAAATGTCAGCCACAGTACATCAAAGCAGCACAGGGATATGCCAATATTCTCTCTATTGTGTATGTTGCAAATGCAAACATATTCACCTTATATACGCCAGTCTCTCAAAAGTACATAATAACTGGTGAGCGTCTCCGGTGGTGGGTAAAATAATATCTACAAAATTAATCACTGTAACTTAATGGTTCCCAACCTGGGAGCCGCGTTTCCGGAGAGGTTTATTCCAAGGGGTCCACAAATTCACATAACAATAGTGCCCTAAAAGTGCAAGTAAAGGGTCCTCATACCCGAACCAGAAGGGAACCACTGCTGTAACCTAAACTTTATACCTCATGACTTGGATTAATTTTTAACAACATTGAGGAAAACCGCGTTAAATCAGTTGTTCGAGGGTTGTAGAGACACCCTGTCTCCCCTATCCCTGGTCGTCTTCCTTGCTTTGTCCATGACCTGTACAAAAGCACCTAGCTCCCGTTGCCTCCTCATCGTCACAAGAAATGGGCTGAAAATTCAACCAAAAGCATCCTGATTCAGAACATTGTGCTCAACAAAGTCAGTGAACTCTGTGAATACTCATCATCGATACAAAGGTATGTCATGGCGGTAGTTCATCGAATTCTATAATCGCGCACTTATCTTTTTTAAGTTCAACGTAATCGCTTTCAAGACTATACCAAAAACCAAGTCTCCTTTTCGCTTACTTCTGATATAACTGACAGCGGAGACCAACCGGGCTGGGCCATATTTCACGATGAAGCTTTCACCCTACAAACAGTTCGGACTATCGGACGCTAGCTAGTAATTAATAAAATAATTTCGAGTGACCTTTGTATGCGGATGGTGAGTAAAACCCATCTTCTTTCTAACCATAGCATTCATATTTTTTAAATTAATCCATATCAGAACAGAACACCACTTTATCCATCATTTACAAACTTTTTCTAACTGCTGACAATCCGCATACAAAGGTCATTCGAAATAACTTTATTACCTTCTTGCGAGCGTCCGATAGTCAGAACTGATTGGTGGGTGAAAATTTCAGTATTAAATACATTCCGGTCCGGCTGGTCTCCACTGCCAGTAACGTCAGAAAAAAGGCGGAGATATCGGGACAAAAGGATAGATGCACAAGATAGGATAAAGGCGGAGATATCGGGACAAAAGGATATTTGCACAAGAAAATTACATAATGTCGCTCATTCTGTCATTAAATTGAGGTATACCAAAATGCCTATAATGTGGTGTAGAGTTGGATGTATGTTACAAATCATTATTATAAGAGTTGAGGACAAACATTTCCATCAGAAGATGATGAAAAGCTACTTGCAAATTTCATATGTGGTTGAGATATGATAACACTGAACGTGACGGTAAAAGTTACATTTCACTCCACCAACAATCCAAAGGCAGCATACAACATAGCATTGTCAGTCACTAAGATACAAAGATACAAAGTACCACATCTTCGCTAGCCAAAGCGCCAATATAAAATAAAAAAAACCATTTACACCTTGGCGTATCGAGCAGATATTTCTGTGCTTCGGGTCTGTGAATTTCACGGCAATCTACCGCATTCAGTCAAAAATTAAGTTGTACAAATTGAACACTGTTCCTACGTGTTTGAGACAAGAGGATCACACAACGTCAATGGACTGATCAATAAAAAAGTTTCCAGTACCGATCCTAGTTTGCACAAATACCTTTCACGCAAATGCACCTGTAATGGCTTCCCTCTGGTACATAGTCATACGTTCGATCTTAAGCTTCCAAAGAATACTTTATAGGTCGATTGTCCCCACCATTTTCGTCTGATGTACAATGCACCAGGCTGTTGGTTAGTATGCATTACATGATAAGAGAGACAACACATATAATCCAATAGATGTCGCTAGGACAAAGGACTATATATATGTTCGATCCACCAAGGTGTATATAGGAATATTACATCGAAACCTTGGCTAGCCTAACCTAGCGAAGAAACAAAGTAACTTTGGCCAGGAACGGTCTATGCAAACATTCGGCCAGATCTGAATCATTTTGGCGGGGTAACCCGGAATTTCCGCAGATTCTCTGAAGAAAAAAAAACTTTTAAACAAGATTTACATGATAAGATCTTGAACTTTAAAATTTTATTCCATCACTTTAAAATTAATCTCTCTCTCTCTCTCTCTCTCTCTCTCTCTCTCTCTCTCTCTCTCTCTCTCTCTCTCTCTCTCTCTCTCTCTCTCTCTCTCTCTCTCTCTCTCCAAATCGAACACTATCCAACCGCTGATTTGGTGTTAGTAATTTAGTAATTTGTAGCATCTGTCTAAAGCCAAAGTCAAAACTGTTATCACTAGCAGTTACGATCTCGGTAAAATGATAAAATTACAAATTTGTATTTATCCGCAATCTTCTGGCCCTGAGTGGCCGAGTGATCTATAGCGCTCGTCTTTACCGATCACTCTCACCTCTGTCCGCGTGGGTTCGAGCCTTTAGATGAGCTAATACGCGTATGTGAGTATACAATCGACAGGTTATCGTGGGTCTGTGGTTCTTATTTGGTGCATTTAATTATTTAACTTAACAACGCAAGTCAAGTTGAGGTGATTGTTTTGGTTTAACACCATTGCTCAGCGCAAGATAAGAAGATAAACTACGCATGGCGGTCAGTAGTATAACCGTAGGGATAAAAACCTGATAAGAACCACTGACACCCAGGAAGATAGTTGTAAGCTTTTAACGTACCCACATTGGCAGAGCCAGAGCTGGCAGTGATGGTTAGGCAAACTCTGGACCACTCGGTCACAACTAGCACCGAAATAAAGTCGAAACTGTGCTAGCAACATGGGTTATGAATCGCAAAAATTTAGACACTAGCTTGTGGGGTGAATTCATTTGCATTATATTTGGTTTTTTATTTAAAAAAGTAACAATAATCATTCGCAAATATTTTGAATATACATTGTTATGTAAATTTGTTTGCATTTGTTAGGCTTTGTTCATCACTATATTTAATTGCATTAAGTACTTGAGCAAGTCCAAAATCATGCTATTTGTGTATATAATCATTAGCTTTTAATTTTTTTAAACATATAATACATAGCTAATATTTTCCCTATAAGTGTGGGTTAAAATGAGGATAATTATCAATAGAAGCAAACATGTTAATTTGGGTCTCCGTCTCGATTTGCGGAATCTTACCTCCCCTTTAAAATACCCAGATTACCAGATGTTTGCAACATACTACAAAATAATTTTAGTAACTGATTTTATACTGCATACAGCTTGGAATATTCTTGAATGGAACATTCCAGTCAGTCATGGTTTTTCCAGAAAACGCTAATTGTGGCCTAGGGCAAGGGTTTTATTTTTTTTAAAAAAAAAAAAAATTCTTGCTATAACATCTTGAGGCAAATTTTTTTTTGTGATGTGGTGTTCAGTATTTGATTTGGGTGAATTATTTAATTAAAGTATTATTCAACGGAAATAAAAAAAGTGTTCTTTAATAATATTCTTGGGCAGAAACATTCATTTGGATTTATAGTAAATTTAGACAAGGATTTTCTTGGATTATCCTATTGTGATTAATCAGAAGACTGTTAGCGCATCATCACACTTGACGTCACTGGTACATTAGTATACTCAAGACTATAGGCACATCAACACCTTCAGCGCTAGATCTTACTTAGACTGATGATATAACTTTTCTACTGTTTGGGATTCAATTTGCAGTACTAAATGTTCTTTGTAAATGTTCACTTTGTAAACGAGAGAAATCAACCATTTGCTGAATTTTACAAAACATTTTGGTTTTTGCTCTTTTTCATTACTTAGTTTAAGATCATAGATACGTAATAACACAGTCCAGTTTTTTATTCCAGGGTTATATTGGTGCCTTTTCCCTAAAGCAGGATAAATGGAATGTATCTTTGCATGGACCTGGGACTCGTCACGACAAAAACGTAGGTACAGTCTATATCGTTGAAACATCTGCTAAATGGATGCCACTCGTCTGGCACTGACCGTTTGTACAATTTTGATTTCAACATTACCTGTATATTTCGAGACATAATCATCGCTACATCGATCATTTTCTTTAACATTAAAATTGCCATCAACATAACCGACATATTAGCGCCGTTTAAAAGATTTTTGTTTGCCCAGCCCACAATTGTACAAGCTGCGTATAATGTTACAACTAATTTTATGTTGAGTCTATAACAATGCTTTGAAGTCTCCGTTTCTTCACTGGGCGCATAGTTAAGAAACAATGGCGCATGGTTATGCAACTATGTGTGTATGGGGCGTATTGTTGGATACTTACCTCATTTCGACACTGGATTATATTCCACATATTAGGTTCGTTTAGCCAGGTCAGTATAACTAGCGTTGTAGGCTGCCGAGTCACTTTGCTTTTAGACGTGTATATGTAAGTATAAAACCATTTTATCCCAAATAAGTAACTTTGACGGAGCCCATGAATAAATTTCAAGTTGATATATAGCTTACTGGAGTTACTGTCACAAGAAGAAAAAAAATCCACCGATTTCTGCTTGTAAAGCAAATCTAATAAGCACGCAAGACCACCTTTACTCCTACGTGTAGTAAACAAATTATTTCTTTCTTCTCAAACGACAACATTCGCTTTGCGAGTATTACGACGTCATTTTGTTTGCAATAATTCTTCTTCTGAATTTAGTAACGTCTATTCTAATTTCTTTTCAATATTTTCACTAAAAAGTATTTTAAAAACTTCTATGGTACAACAATACAGATGTATATCGTTTGATAGCAAAACGGATGTGTATCTTGATAACAAAACATATGTGTATGGTTGATAACAAAACGGATGTGCATATCTTGAAACGAAAACAGATATGTTATTTTTTTTTATATAAAAACAGATGTGTATATTTGGTGAAAAAGGGCTAGAAAATGAATAACAGTACTATTAGAGAAAATCAAAAGAAACGAAGAAGAAAAAAAACAACCCTAAAATATGTACTTGGCCGATGTTTCTGGGCAGTTTGCAGAATAAAAATATGCACCTATTTTTCCCCGTTTTTGACTGCTGAATATGGAAATAAAAATGGGACTTCCTCGTGACATTATATTCTGTTTGACGTATGAGAATTTACCTGGTTTACCAGTTTTGATTTAAAGTGGCACAATATACTAGCAGATAAGATATCGAAAGTATCTCGCTTTCCCAATTCTAAACCAATCTGTTGCAAGTGTTGCGAATAGTTTTCGTATGTCATTACAGCATATTATACTATCTGGCAAATTTAATTTAATTTCTGAAGACTAAGCAATATATGATTCAGATAGTTTCCCATCCCAAAGAAATTCTAAAGAGAATAGCTAGGTTAAAACCGTTTAAACGGAACTGTGTAAGGTTTCTGGAATACACTTCGTAATAATTAGGTTACGTAAGGATGAGGAACGAAACTACGGTACGTACTCACCAATAAGACCAATCCAATTGCATACACCATGACCATGACCTGTCGTCGCATAATGCGCTGGCTGAGCAGGTTCTGTATAGTCTATTCCACTTATTATCCTAAAAAGATGCCCTGACTGCTGACGCATTACGCCTCAACGGGGCCCTGAGAGAGACCGAGTGATCTTAGGCGCTTGCCTTTTGCAGATCGTTAATACTTCACCGTAGCCCGCATGTGTTCGAGTCTTGTGCTTGGCCAACGTGGGTGAGAAAGCTTGCCGGTGGGCTCCTATATCTGGATCCATACAGCAGTTTGATCCTAACTGTACGCTAGTGTATACGGTACACACGTGTCACCAATTTAGTCCTACCTCAGAAAGATCGATAGTCCTAGTTTCCTCTAACGCCTGCCACCCCATTTTTGACATTTGGACATTGATGTTAGGGTATAGGGAACAAATTTCTCTTTACAGAACCTTTAGCTCAGCTGATTCATCAACAGATGATCAGGGTGGGACTGGAGGTTAGAGCACAATCCTTCAGTTCGTTATAATGAAATTATAAAAAACCCAACAAATAAACAGGACTTTATAGCCACTTTTGAGAGATAAATCTTCATTTTGCGTGACTCAATGTATGATAAAGGAAGCATTGCTTCTCAGATTAGGAAAATTAGTTTGAAAACTTACAGAACAATTCAGAATGTGCATATATGTGTAGAAAAATGTATGTAAACTTTTAAAATAATATATATATATATATATATATATATATATATATATATATATATATATATATATATATATATATATATATATATATATGAAATGAGCACAAGAAAAAAACATTTTGATGCCAGACTTAATCAAAATTTATCTTTAAAATATTAATGTAATTTAATTGCGGTTGCAACATAAAAAATCAATTTTGACATGCAAACCAAATTTTACAAAATACAAAACCTAAACAAAATATTTTGAAATGGCAGCTTTTGGTCAAAGAGAGAAAGATAGTATTACAACATGGTGAACCCTATATATCTTTTATATAAATATACCAGGTTTGATTCAAACCCTCCATCATCAGCAGCAACTGAAATGGACCCTGGCAAGAAATAATGTCTGGCAGTACTAACAATAAAATCTGTTATTTCTATCAACAAAACACAATGTAAATTAGCATAGGTTTCTCTTGTAGATTTCGTTAAACTAATTGGCATAATGGGACAAAAAATAGGGATATAAGTAAGCACATGCAAATGAAATTCAAAATCACTTCTACAGAATGATACTGAAATTGACATATATATCATCAGTTATGGCTTAAAGTGTATTGGGTCAATAGTAACATCTTTCTTATGAATCAAATATCGAATTATTGAGGATTATTTGAATTTGAATGAGCAGTACATGATAACCTGCACAGTGTTATCCTATACTCAGGATCAAAGAGAGTGTTCGTAGCTCTAGGGCATGAAACACCCAAGTCTATCCTACTTCTTGTTCTAAAAAAATTTTTCTTTTATAAAACTAAAACGTGTTATTCAACCTGGCCCCCTTACAGGTCTCCATGGATATATCTCTGGTTGCCCCACTCTTGTTGGTTCTGCTATGCTAAAAAGACTGGATGGTGTAGGGATAATCAATTGGGCATGTAAACTTAAACATGCTTTATTTATATATAGATATGTCTACTTTTGTTTAGCTAAAGATATAGGTAAAAGACTATTTTACATCAGAATTTAAACAATGTTTCAAGGAAAATATGCTACACTTGACCTCACATGATTAAGCTGAACCTAGATACAGAAGGCTTTATCTGAGATGGGCATCAAATTGTACCATAAAATGGGTTTAAATGATACAGATATAGAATGTTTTATCTCAGTTAAAATGGTCTCTTCATAATATTTGTTTTTTAAGTATACATCAAAAGGTGTACTTGATATAGATATTTAGATATTTTTCTAAGAATAATATACTACACATGATGTCACATGATCCAGCTGAAGCTATAAAGGTTTACACTTTAAATCTCATCTGGACATTGAACTGTATGAAAATGTAATTGCAATTTACACACACACACACACACACACACAGAGTTTGTCCTTTGTGCAATAATGACCTAATTTTAAGATCAGTTCTAGATGGTAATATCATCATTATTTATTGATATGATACAAAACTTAACCATTTAACACAATCAACAATTTTTCTCATTGCTACAATCACTGGTTCCATGTGTGATCAGTTATCTTGGAATATCTGTGTACTGACTATTTATTAGAAGGGAATGTCTAATATCAAGTTAATCATATGTTCCCTGTAAGGATACAGAACTAGCTTCCTTGCAATATAATATCTCATTATTTGTGTAAATGTGTGTTCGTGAATTTAGGTTACTGTGTGTTATGGGCTGGTGGCCTTCAATGCCCAGCACTCATCATTTGCTGCCTTGGGTCCAGCATGTTGTCTTGGGCCCTGCACATCTTTGGGATGAGCTTGGTGTTTGATCAATCAAAAATCAATACTTTGAACTGATAATGTTCTTTGTTTGAAGATTTGACATAAGCTGGGAGGTTACAATCATCCTTAAATCTTTAATTATTCTTTGTATTTACGCTATGTAATTACATCTGGCTACCTATGTTTATGTTAATCATATTGTGGTATTTGCAATACAAGTTTTGCAGAAAAAGTTTAATTTAGTTCATTATTCATGCTACAATTAATATTTTTAAGAAAGAGATTAAATTCAAACAAAATATCTAAGATTATAAAGATTGATGTCTTTATTTCATCACACGGTACTTATTCATAGACGTAAAGTTTATTTAATAACATTTGTTATCATAAACAATTCGGAATATTTTTATTTTCGTGTGTTATTGAAAATGTCGAAAAGGCAGCACGGGTTTGATTCGGACACAAACTTAACTTCGACAGTGATATATAAAACCAGTCTAAAAACTTATAACAGAGCGAAAAATAGTTCCAATATTTGTAAACATAATTTAGGAACAAAATTAACTGAATCGTCAACATTATGCCATAATTTTTAGAGTACGTAATGTATTTAAGAAAGCAAATACGGCTAAGTCAAAAACAATTAAAATACTATAGAAAAGTTGGCAATAGACGTAAATGTTGCTCCATAATACACTTCCGGTTACCGCTTGAAGGCTAATAATTGGCTAAAGAATTATTTAGGTCAATGTTCACGCTACATCTATGAATCATTATAGTGTTTTTACTTGAACTGACTGGCGTAGACCCTGAACGGCAAGGAAAACAGGTGACTTTTAATGTTCTGAATGCTAGCTCGCATGTTGCACGTGTATTTGAAACGGAAGTTGTTATCTTGCGACGTCCTTTCCGCTCATAAGGGATTTCCACTTCCGTTTCAAGTTGTAAACAAATGGCGGAAACTTACAAACATTCAAAGATTAGAATATTTCGTTTCACAATAAAGAAAATATTAACACAGAATATATGGACCTGTCATTTTTATCAAGAATTAATTATCTAAACATTTTCATTGAAAATCTATGCGGTTCTTCTTTACTTAGTCCTAAATTAATTACCCAGTGGTGTCTCGCGTCAACTTCATGGTCTTGCTTTCTGAAAGGGGGGGGGGATTTTGGTTTATTCTATTTCGGTTCTAAAAGGGTACTTTTACGTGCCTCGCGTCCAGCGAAACTATTAGCACAAAGTATTAATGGTATTTATATTTTTTGTACTTCGTTATATGGAAACTGTGCAGCAGTGGTTGTGATTTACTTTTGATGATTTCTTTGAAGACTTTTGAGGAGCTTTTTTGTGATAAATGGAGTTTGCTGTTTTGTCTCTCCAATGGATTTTGATATATTTAGATTAGGAAGAAGTTTCTATATACCATTAGAAGTATAACTAAAACTGGACAATGCTTTGTGGCGAACATGGAATCGTCAGACATTAAATTGGGTACATGACCATCATGTGACATTACAATTATTTTAAAATATCATATTCATTTCTTCAGTTATCCTCATTGAGGTGTAGCATTATTTAGGCATATGGCTTTCATGTTTTCAGGCAGTTCACTTTATTTGATTCCTGATGCATCCATATTACACTGGAAGGTCATTTTATTATGACTGGCAGTGTTTATAGAAACTTTTTTAGACACAGTTGCTGGGCTGGTGATTTAAATAAGCCCTAACTTAAATTTTACAAGCCTAGACAAGAAGTACCATATGCCCAAAAGTTACCATTTTTTCAATCATGTCACACAGTGTTTCAATAGGAACAGTTGAAATATAAATTTAGTAGGGTTGAAAGGGGTTTGAAGGTATTGCATGTGTTGTTAGTGTTCATCACCACACTCATTATGGACTGGATGGTCCTGGTGTTCAAACTTCTGATGGATTTTCTGAGTGAATTCTGGTCAGAATCAAGTTGATATCTACTGATGTGTTATTTCTTATCATCTTTTTAATCAGTCTGCAGATGTGTTTAATGATGTGTTTAGATATCATTTGAGATGAACATTTGCTTGGATTATTCATTGGAATTATGAATTGATTATTGGCTCAGGGCTAAAATGTTTTTCTGTGATTATTGTGAACTTGTTCATGGAAGTTCTGGACAATACAACTCTGTGATACATCAAAAACTGTTGGCAGCTCAGCACATTTAAGGAAAGAACCTGGAATTCATTCAGAACACTCATTTCTTTTGGAATTGTAAAACTTTAGAGGATTATTTTGGATTTGAATCATAATACTATAAGTTCCTCTTAAATTGATATTTTATAACTGAGAGAATTAAATTATATTAAGTTTTACAAAACTTGTTGGTTTACGTTATTTCTGTTACTTAGTTTAAGACCATAAACTCGTAACATGTACAGTAACAATCATCATTGGAGTTGGGCTTGAACTGTATTGATTGGATTCACTGTTAATATCTTCCCAATTTATATCTGGTAAGTTGAAATAACAGACCAATATCAGATCTGGTTGTATTTGTTTTCTGGTGAATTTCTGCAGTTATTCATTAAGTAAGGTTACCAGATTGGCATTATAATGATCAAATGCACACTGGATTTGATTTTGAAATCTCAATCTTTTACTTGCATTTTTCAGAATTTTTATATAAATCCAGTTCTGATATATGCAGACACAATAAGCTTCTATAAATGCACATATCCATCTTGTTTCATAACTTCTGTGTTTGTGTCGAACTGATGGGGAGAATTTAATTGTTAGAAATATTACTGTCAGTTTTTCTTTCAGAAAAAAAACCCCAATAATTTCAGTTTGTACTCATTAATTGAGATTCGGGTGCTTGAATTTTCTGTTTAGTCTTCCAAATAATACTACAGTTTTAAATGTATCTGTTTCTGCAGGTGTTGGGGGTAGGTGGGAGGCATCACAGAGTTCTGATTCATTTAGGTATGTTGTCATATTTCATTCTATCAGACTAATAATGATGTTTGTCACAACTTGATATACTCTTGATAAAATTATTATCATAAAGCAACTACTGTTAGGATAAATGGAAATTATTCAGAAATTTAATATGGTGACAGAAGCAGCCATCTTGACAGTTTTGTTATTGGATCTCCCTCAGAATGGAAACTCGTACTTGCATGCGATTTTTACCAGAAGATATCTTTTGATGACTAGCTGATAAAGCTGTCGCATTTATATGTGTGAACAACTTTGTTTCATGTTAGCTTGGTAAATGTTTAAATACATGATTTGCATTTAAGTGATAAATAAAGCACATAACAACATCAAATAACTTTGTATTCCAACAACAGGAAACAATTTTGTATTCCATTCTTACTTAAAATGGCTGTAACTAAACATTTCAGGTTGAAAGTATTTTGTAATTGTTGTCAGCAACAAATGGAAAGCACAACAGTTTTCTTTTGCTGAGGGTAGAACCAGTGTCACAATTCAATCATTTGTATTTTTTCCAAGCATTTCTGGTACATGTACAGTAGTTTCATAATCACTTGGGATAATATTTGTGATTACACTTTCTATTATTATCATATTTCTGCCAGTTTGGTGGTGACAGCACACCTTTACATATGCTTCCATGTGTTTACATTTGTTACCACACAGTACACTAATATTTATCAGCAACAATAACAATGCTAAATCAGATTGCTTTGTGTCATCATTCTATGACTGTTTCTGATTCACCAAATAAGCCTGACACCCAGTACCTTTTTTATCATCTGGAATAAAATCTATGCTTCGGTACATTATACCAGGCTAGTTTATGTGCAATAAGACTGTTTCAATAGTGATCATAATAATTTCCTTAATAAGAGAATGAGGGATTTAATACTTGTCAATTTACACAATGAGCAGTTATTGTATCTCATCAAGGATGATGGTAGGTACATGGCTTGCACAATAAACAGATCAGTTAACCATTAAAGGGAATACTGATTCATGTTTTATTGAATACAAGTGATGCATGACTACTTGTTGACTATGGTGATAGCATCCTGCAGTAATTATCATTCCTCCAGTTGACAAAGGTGCTAATTGCGGAATAGCAATAATTTTGAGCTGAGTGTACAAAAGTCTTTATTAAGTAAGCATTTGATTTCTGGCAAGAAGTACTCACACAACCATCAGTTAATGCATTAAGTCACCAGTCTTATGCCTAATGTAAAGTGACAGTGATGTATTTGAAAATTACCTATGATAAATGCTCGTGATCTCTGACCACTTATTATTGTTTACTGCTGGTGAGGTGGTGGGTCAAAACTTTTGTTTTATATTAAGCCCTTGTTCATAGTGCCAGGAAAAACAACAATTTCCGAATAGGTTTCTATCTGTGATGCAATTATATGACAAGTATTATTTCAACTGACACCACTGTTTAGTGCGATGTAGGAATAAAACTTTTTGTCATACATATTATTTTTGCAAATTTGTTACTGTTAAATGACTTTCATAAATGTATCATAACTTCATGAACATTGAAAAAGAATTTAATCCAGAAAATGTCTGTAAATTTTAGGTGACTGAATTTGCATTTTTTTGCATTCTGTTAATGGGATAGTTTTGCAGAAGGCATGGCTATGTTTTAATAATGTAATCATCAGATACTTTGTGAAACTTTTGATAATCATATAGCACATGACGAACAACTGATATTTAATGAAATTTACATACCAGGACAATTTTTATAGAAACTTGATAGGGAAGTTACAGTTTGATATTTGGTTTAATATTGATAACATAATTATCATTTATCAAATCTTTTGAACAATGAGGCAGTCAATATTCTGGAATACACCTCGTCTTTATAAAGTGTTTTGAAAGATGAAGGAGATATTCTGCCAAATTTTAAGCAGAAGGTGATGTATAACATTAATAGTTTATCAGGTATTCTGAACTTTTTGTGGAAAATACTTAATTTCGGAATTAATTAAGAAGACCTTTACTTAATATCCTTAAGGGAGACCAGAAATAAACCTTTCCTTTTATGCATGTAATTCTATACAAATTTTAATTCCGCTGTAGTGTTTACAAATTAAGTATTGTAGACAGGTAGTAATTATGTTGTGCGAATGATACCACGATTCCATAAATTGCCGAGTTTTTTAAAAATTTTGTTGAGATAACAGATCATGTGGTCCTGAAATGCATGCAATGCTAGCCTGAGTCCGTAAATACAAACAGAAATATGGCAAGTGAGACAGACAGGAGGAGGATAGATTTGGGTTGCACATTTAGATATTGCTGAGATATGCTCATAACTATATCTGCTGAATTGTGTGTTATCAGTGTTCTTTTTAAGACCTGAAAGAAGGAATGTACAACAGTAAGAAGGTACTCGTGATAAGGATTAAATAAGTGATGGTGCCGAATGTAAAAATAAAAAATTTATCACAATGCAATAAATTTATTTTAGAAGGATAGGTTTTAATTTCATTATTTGTAAATGGCATTAGTTTTTATCCCCCTCCAATAAATGTGCAAAGCAGAAATCATAAGTAATTAATTTAAACATTAAGAAGCTTCCTTCTTATGATTCATTTTTATAGTGTATTTTAAATGCAGGATATAATTAACATTGACTGATCTGATAATATACACATATCTTGTATAAAAGATTATGTACTGTACTGGTAAGTGCTAAAAAAAAATTAGGCACAGACCTCAAGCTGGTGATTTAAATAAATTCACAAACCCTGACTAAAATTCCGCAACCATGGACAGTTCATACCACTCAACTCTCAAGCCTAGAGAGAAGCCTCCTGAGTTTTCGAGTATTTTCACAGAGAACTCCTGACTATTACATTATGTCTGTCAATTTTCATTTCTCAGAAAAAACAAAAAACCATACATAAATATATATAACGAATACAAGCTACAGCTTAAGGCTCCAAATTCTGGACTTAAAGTCTGAAGAGGTCACTCAAATTTATTTTATACCAAACAGAGCACCTATAGCTTCCCATAGCTTGGGGCCTTGCCATGTCTAAGCCCGAAACTGGATGAAGTAATTAATATTGCACGCCAGTTTCTTCTTAAATAGATAGAATTTTAAGATTAAAAATTATTTACATAAATATCCGATTTTTAAAACCTACAACAGTACCATAGTAAAAAAAAATAAAAAAAAGAAAATTGTCACCAATTAACTTAAATCCCATGAATTACCACTGTGAATGCTGTGTAATTTTCTCTGCAAACAAAATTGCATCTCCATTTCCACCAAAGAAACTCAGCCAGTAAACACATGACATTCCTCTACCATATATGTAAAGCTTAATTGCCATGATTAAATTAAAAGAAGGAATAAAACAATATACCATGCAATATATGTGTCGCCAAAGAACTAATTCAGAGTAAATATTTTATTCACTAAACACTGTTACATGCCTTAAAACTTAAACCTAAGGAAATAAGGTGGGACATAAAATGTGAAAAGTTTCCACATGTATGGTAACTTTTGGCTTCCAAAGTGTCCATCCTGAAAATTGTATCACAGTTCCTTCAAGATTTAACTGCTTCGGTGGCCTAATGGTTAGAGTGCTCCTTCAAGATGGAACTGCTTCGGTGGTCTAATGGTTAGAGTGCTCCTTCAAGATGGAACCGCTTCGGTGGCCTAATTGTTAGAGTGTCAGTCTTGGATAAAGGAATTTGCAGGTTCAATCCCTGGCCAAGACATACCAAAAACTTTAAAAAATGGTACTAACAGCTGCCTTGCTTGGCACTCAGCATAAAGAGGTTAGTGTTAGGACTGGTTGGCCTGGTGTCAAGATAATGTTACTGGGTGGGATATCATGCCACATGTCTGGCATAATATAGTGCTAGACATCACTATGAACTTTCACACTGCAGACATTGTAGCAATATGAATGAAAAATTGTTAAAGCTATGTTAAAAATTTAATCACACACACCTTCAAGATGGAAAGCCATATTTTTCCAGAAGATGTTTTGTGCTATCTAGTTGGCACTAAATGAAAAAGCAGCCATCTTGAAAATCTTGTTATTGTTAGTCCTTCCAAATGGAATGTCATGTTAACAAGGGGTTTTCAGCAAAAGACTAATTACAATATCCAGTTGGTCCAGAATGAAAATGGTGCAATGCTGATCTGACTTTATATATGGCTACCACAATGAACATATTCATGATCTTGTCAGAAACTTGAATTGATGGTATAAACACAAGATATTTGCCAAAATTCTTTAAAAGCATGTCCTATTTGTTCCAAATCAAAATACACCAGTACAATAATGTTTGGCAGTCAATAGTGCTCAAGAATTACAGAAATGGTTTCAACACTCTTTAGTTATAAGGAAGATGGTCCAATATTGATTTTATGAGTACTTTTTATTTTGGACTGTAGTGTGTCAGTCCATGCAATAAGGGACCCTTGTTTGTAAAATAATGTGGACTTGGTGATTTTAAATAAGTAGTCAAGATCATGCAGATCTGTATGTTATAATTGCATCATTTCAGTAATTTAAAAAGATTTCCACATCCAGATTGAAAAAAATTGAAACAGTTGGGATTGGAAATATTATTCTAACTTGAGTATTGTAATTCATCTCCATTGCAATTTTCAGGCTGTGGGAGCTCCAAATTAACATTTTCATAACTCACATGGAAATTTATGCAATGTTTATTCAATACAAATATAACATTTTTTTTTAAAACTATTATTGCTCAGCAGAAGCTGCCAACTTCTTCCATCCATTGAAGGGTATATTTTCCAAACCTATAATTCCATATTTGACTTGTGGAAAAAAAAAAAGAATGCATCATATCTGCATTTTATGAAAGAAGTAATAATTCATCAGTTTCTTTTGTGCTGCCAATTTATGTATGGGAATATAATCAGAGTAGCTTTGCAGACTGGTATTCTATATGTTATCAGTATTGACTTGAATATATTGTCACCTTCTCTACATATTGGTTACACTTCTATACAATATTTAGTAAGCAAGATACATTCAATTCCAGGAGATTGACACTAGCTTTTAGAAGATACTGTCCTAGTATTACTATAACATTGGAATTTTTCACTAGTCTTTGATACAGGGACATTTGTCATGATGCAGACTCGGGACTAGGTTGTAATTGTGATGGCATATTGTATTGCAAATTCAGTATTTCTATATCCTACTGCTGTCTTCATGCACATTCGCATTGTGATAGATGTCATATTCTTCAAGTGATAAAGACATGTATGTGTTACCATAATTACAGAGGTTACAATATAGTTAAATAAGACCTAGAAGTATTTTTCAGCTTGCATGGGACAATGCAGTCAGGATAGACCTGTAAGTGTCTCAACATGCTTACATAGTTGGGAAAACGCAGTTATACCTACACGTCTCAGCATGATTACAGAAGTGGCTCAACAGAAATAAGGCAATCAAATTAAATTAGGTCTAAAGCTGTCTCACCATATTTACAGAAGTGAGATATTGTGTATATATATATATATATATATATATATATATATATATATATATATATATATATATATATATATATCAGATTTACATGTATGTCTTGCTGTTTTCTGAAGTTAGATTATAAAATAAAATCAGACATGCTTATATGTCTTGCTATGTTTATAAATGTGAGAAAATAATGAAAAGTTTCAGAAAACATGAATCTTTAACACCCAGCTGTATGAAAGAGGGGCTTTTGAGGGTTGGGAATGGTGGCAAGGATATCAGTTTTTGAAAAAAGGGAAATAGAAGTTCCTCGTAAGTTCAAAAAAAGATAAAGAGTTTTAAGAATTCACCAGTTTGGAAGAACAACTAATTAATGTGAATCTACTGGCATCCATCTCACCCATCCGTATTGGGTGAGCTGAGACTCAAACCCAAGAAGAAAGAGGTGAGAAGCGAGTAATCTGTAAAGGTGAGTACCAGAGCCCTTAATGTTTTATGACAAATGCTACTTATATGAAGCAAGTATCTCTAACAAGACAAAAAAAGGAAAGGGATTTTTCTATGCTTAATGTGAATGGGGCATAAGCTTATCAATTTCGGGATTAAACTAGACCAAATGGGAACACAATTTTCAGGAGAAAATTTGTGATTGATTTTGATTAAGACACTTTCATTATATTCATGCCACATTGTTTTTCAGGCATTCTAGATGTATGAAGTAAGATACAGATAGTAAGATGTCTTTGGTGGACCTTGGAAAGCGGTTGCTAGATGCAGCCAAGAGAGGAGACACAGATGAAGTCCGCACACTTATGTCCAATGGAGCCCCATTTACAACAGACTGGGTATATATATATATATATATATATATATATATATATATATATATATATATATATATATATATATATATATATATATATATATATACACACAGACAAATGTACATACACATACATACATAATACATACATACATATTTTGACATATTATCTCGAGAACTTGTATATGTCAAATATTTTAGTCTTGTTCTGACAATTTCCTTCATTGTTATGCTAATTATTTCCCTCTTATCTTGCCCCAGCAAAGTTGATAAACCATTATATCAGGTATAACTTTCAGTCTGACGTAACATGTGGAATGCCGCTTATTTCGACTAATTGCAAACTTTGATATCAATCTTGGAGAAATTTTGCAAGAAATTATCAGCAAAATTCACTGTGATTGATTTTCACACAAATTTGGTCAGCTACATTTTACTACTAGTCACAATCAGCACTAACAGAAGAAAATACTTTAAAAATGTACAGTCCTTCATCTTTTATAAAATTGAAATTCTTTTGTTGGTACAGACAATACAGCAGAACAATGTGCATTGACTTTTTGCTGACTGTTGAGGTCAATGCTCAGGTGATAACCTGTTGAAAGCAACATACAGTATTCAGTAACACACTTTACTTTTTTGGTATTATATTTGATCATCTTTGATTTTATAATTAAACATCTTGTGCCAAGAACCAAGCTTTGCTGTAGCTATACATATCTCTATGGTATGTATAGAAGTGCATCTATCAAAGTGAGATATTATGAATCTAGGATACTTTTGTGCTGTGGCAAAGAATGAAATAAATGATTATCTCTTCCAGCCATTACAATGATATTGAATTTATTAGGTGAGGTTGGATGTTTATTAACTTTTTTTTTCTGATTTTCTCTTCATTACATTCTTTGAGTTTCCATTAAAATAATATCTGTAATTAGATTCATGGCATCTGTAGATATATGTATGTTATATTTCTTTCTGTTGCTAAAGGTGCATGCAAATCCATTACGCTTACATAGGGTTAGTCAGGTTTTGATAAGTTAGTAATTTTTTAAACTTTCCTCTGAAGGTAAGGTTATTTTATTTAATGAAGAATATTAAAATTATGATATGCTGACTGCAAAATATTAATTGATTGAATTAAAAAGAGAAAAGAGTGCACATACATGTACACATGCATGAGTAATTTATTAGCAGCACTGTTCTTTTTGTATTGTCTGATATGTACAAGTGGAGTCTGAATATCGTCAAAAACATTATGAAGTAACAATTTTTGTTACCACAGGTAAACTACAAATAAAGCAATAATCTTAAAATTATGATCTCTTTGTTGGCAATGTTCCATTAAACCTAAGAATAAGGGTACAGGTCAAAGACATTTTTAAAATTATGTTACTAGTATTTATGAACCCGGATATCTCCAGACCTGGTTATCTCACCAGTCTTGTCGACACCCTTGGCATAAATAGACAGACAGAAAAAAAATCTTATTGAAACTGAATCATTTGCAAGGAAAACAGGAAGAATGGTGAGCATATACATGTATCTCTAAATTGTTTCATACCTGTGGTATTTGCAGTGAAGCATGTGTGCATACTATACTTTTATGCCAGAAGTGATGTTATGTGTCATGCCAACTAGATTGGGCAGGATGTTGGATCTAGTGAAGACCTATAATGAGTAATACTGCACATGACAATGAAATCCATTTATATTTATGCCATACACAATACAATGAATATTATTCTGGTCATTTGACAACACCATATCCAGTAATAAAGAATCACATTGGTTATGATGGCTTCAGGGCGATAAAAATTATATTGGCAGGAAAATTAAGTCACAATATCTTTCCTTTAATTGAAACATGTAATTTGGTGGTTGCTAATGGAAACTTTCTTGTTTTCCATATTGAATGACCCAGGTTCCATTCCAGTTATTGCAAATATATTCATTGGTATTGATAGTGATTTCTTTGTTGTTAGTTATACCAACAAATACCATCTTTGCCATGGGACTGAAGCAGGAAAAATTCAAAAGAAAAATTTTGTTGCATGCCAAACAAGGTTCGATGAATCACAAAGACTGTAAGCAATTATTTCCATGAGAGACAGACAGATTGATAGAATAAAGAGAGGCAAATAGACATGCAGAAAGAGCGAGACAGGAATAATACTAAAGTAATATAATTATAGATTTCATTCATTTTTTTTTTTTAGGCAGAAAATATCAACATGACATTTCTTTTTTCAGCTTGGGACATCACCATTGCATTTTGCAGCTCAATATGGGCATCTCAGCACAGCAGAGGTTTTATTGCGGGCTGGAATAAGCAGAGATGCACGAACAAAAGTTGATAGGACACCTCTGCATGTAGCTGCACAGGAGGGGCACGTTGAAATAGTACAGCTTCTTTTACAGCATGCTGCAGACATAGATGCTAAAGATATGGTATGTTTTGGATTGTCAGTTGTTATATTGGGAAAATTCTAAAGTTGTACTTTTAAGAAATGGACCCTATCTTTCATTGTTTACCTGATTAATAGCTTTGATTAATTGTTATTCCACTGATGTTTCATACCTATCAAGTACACCGGTATAACCAATTTAAGATTCCTATATTTTAAATAAATTCATACAAAGAGTCTCTCTCACTTTTTTGTCCATTAATTTTTGTCACATACCCAGGGTTTCTCTTCCTGTCAAAAATATAATGTTCAAGATTTTTTTTCCTGTTTTTAGTTTAGTGTCATTTTTCAGCACATGATAGGCTATACTAGTTGAGGTAGAAACTTGGAAAACCAAATTCTGAACCACAGACTCATGGGAAACTACTGGCAAGCTTCTCACAGACTCACATTGAGAGTGATATATCTGTGTCAAAAATATAGTGTGATAACTCTCTGATACCACTGGCACTAACCCTACTAGAAAGACAAAACAAAAATGTCTTTCTGACTATATTATGTTGACAAAGGGAAACAACTCTTACAATTTAATTTCCTTTCCTACCTGCTTTGTGTTTACCATTAAAACTATTTGTGCCAGTTTTCCACTTCTGCTGGCATGCTGTAAAAATATCCTCCATCGGATCCATTTAATCTCTTCCTTAAATTTCATCATTCATCTTTAATTTTCAGTGGTATAGTAATTCAAAATCTTTTATATGGTGCATACAACAATTTTTGTTAATTTGTTCATAATTTTGGCAATTATAGTACTGTTTCTAATTGTCACATTTGATTTTGGTTGGTACATTTTTGGGTGTTGTACTTATCAGCTATAACACTTCATAGTTGTTTCAGCTTTTTAATTTGATATATGCACTTACCTGCTCTTTATCACAGAGATGACAGCCCAGAGAAAGAAGCATAAACAATTTTAGATTGTGGAGGATTGGCATGAGGATATGTCTGTGCATACATTTGCTTGTTAGCACATAAATGTAATGTGTGTGTGCTTTGGCTGGAAATACTCAGCCCATGCTGCTTTATATCATAGCAATATGTTTAACATTCATCTCAGATCTGAATTGTTGATTAGTCTTGTGCGGGATGTCGAGATGCCACTTCCATTTCCCACTTCCAGTGCTGATACAAAATGGTACCAGAATAATTTGTATTCATTAACACAGCAAAAGTCATCGAATAGCCTCATCGATAATGGTGAGAGAGGTCCTTCCCATCACTCTACCCCCAGCTTGAAAATGTAGAATGGCATCAAAACAGAGTATCTTAATACAGTAGATAGCACATAAAATACCAGTACTCCATTGGAATTGCATATGCTTAATATCGCACAAATTTCTATGATATTCATATGTCTGCGCATGGAAAAGGTGTGTATATATTGCATTCCCACTGGAATTATGCCTAGTACTAAACCAACGAGGCACAATTACTCACAAATAAGACTATGTCCATGAGTGCTTATAACCATATGTGATTCCACACATGCAGATCTCCAAACTGTGACTTAAATTACTCAAAATATTTAATAAATGTTCTAATTGGCAAGTAAATTTTGGAGAACAGACCAAAAAAAAATACAAGGATGACACTCATTGATATTGATCAGTGAGGCTTATATAGTTGCTTACAATTTACCTATCAGTCATACATGTACTATAGTCATACCCACTTACATTGACAAAAATACAAGGTTCTAGTCCTGAGATCTATTATTATTACTACCAAGTTTGTCATGCTTACGTTGACTATGAGATAAAAATAACTGCAAATGTAGACAGAAGCTGTAGGAACCAATTTGAATAAATTCTGTTTTCTTATTGTATATGTTGACATGCGGCCCGTCCCCACTCATTCTTTGCAATGTAGTTACTTAATGTTGTCGACATGCATTAATACTGCTGTTGCCTTAACAAATGGAATATGTTTGATAAGGGGAAGTTGTTTTTTGGGGCATATTAGGTAGCATGGCCAGCCTTCATGAAAACAAACTGGCTACAATGTATGAAAGCAGTGAAATCAGATTGATTGTTACATTTTCCAAAATTATTGGTGATTGGAACAAATATACTGTGCTGTGCAATGTTTTATTTTCTGTTAGAACAAAGTAACTTTGTTTATGTTCACAATGGTTACTAATGTTAGCATAAAATGCAAATTTAATTTACAATCTTGAAAGAACAACATTCAAGGCTCAGATTTGGAACTCTCATCTCTCTGTCCCCACTCACTTTGCTAAATGCATTAAGTTTATCTGATTTAAATTTTAATTAAATTACATTTTAATTGGATGTATTGAATTTGCTATCAGTAATCTTGATTATTATTCTGTTTGCATATTCTGGGAATTGTGAGTTTTTAGTTTTTAAATAGAGAACAAGTTTTACTTGTGCCTAATTCAAAACCTGGCAACAGTTTCTGTTATTTCCCTATGAGTAACCTCTTTTTTTTTGGTAGCCTCATAAAGGAAATTTCATTTTCTTTGTCTCTGGCGGCCCCAAGTCTAGGCTATTTTAAGTACATGTAGCATGTAAATAACAACTAAACAGCCATGTGCAGTTGGTACCAGTGAATATGGGAGTTAATTGCTTAGTGACATTTGGGTAAATAATACATATACAGCACATAAAACAAAGACTACCATTTTATATTGATGTGTCTGTACACTGTATATTTTTAATGGGATTTGGTAGATACAGGAATTTTTTAATATGTTGACTATACCAAAAGTGTGTGGATGTCAGTAGCATATACTGTACTCTGGCCTCTATTGTTAAGTTGGTATCCATTCAGGTGGCAGATCAGACTTTTATCACAGTCCAGCACTCTGTAAATTACTGCAGCAAAAATCTGTCTCTCTGATATTGATAACTTTCAGGTCTGCACATCACATAATTTAAGTAACAGGTCCTTGTAGCAAGCTAAGAATGCTTAAAGATTTTAAAGCAAATTTGAAGGACAAGGAACATTTTACAGTTGTGGCTCCAATGGGTCCGAGAGCAGGGATAGGGTGAAGATTGGCCAGATGGTGGTGTAAAGTATTGGCTATGACTCAATCATAGGTTAAATGTTGTACTGAAATGTCAAGCCAAGGAAATAACATTCACTAGACTTTAGAAGTATGACATATAAAAGAAATCCAGCAAAATATTACTGTCAACTTCATGGATTAGTTGGTATCGATTTCTACTTACAGCTAAAAATGACTCCACTTCATTGGGCCACGGAGAAGGGACACATTCCTGTCATAGAATGCCTTTTGAAACAAGGTGCTGATGTCAACTGTGAAAACAAGGTACTGCTGAGATCAATCTTGATTTATGAATGAAACATTTTTTAACATTGTTTGAATTATTTGATTAAAAGATCCTTGTCATGTTTTAAGAGATTACCTTTTGTAGGATTTTTTTGGAGGATTCTTATATTTGAAAGCATGTGAATGTTTCAGGTTTTAAAGAAATTGTCTATTTGAGATTTTGTACCTGTATTAAATAACGGATAGGTAATATGCAGATGGTAACCATTACACCCCAAATTAGCACAACCATTACACCCCAAATTAGCACAACATCTAAGCTGCATTCCAAAGAAAAATGGTCCTTTTATAGAGAATTCTGGATTGGAGAAAGTCTGGTTTTCAGAATTTTCACTATAATCACATAAGAGCCATGAATTAGTCTCTTAAACATTTGCTTAGTGTATGGTATGAAATAAGAGTTTTGTTCCTACATCTTACACCACTTGAACTCCATAGGAGACTATTAAAAAGTTGATGTTCATCATGTTTTGTTACATGATAATAGTGAGGCAATATTCAGTTATTTTGTCTTTCAAAAGAAGTACTAATATATTGCAAATGGAGTTTTATTTATATAATACATTCTGCAGAATAGCATTTCTCTGAAAATATTATTCAAATTTAGTTTTCAAACAGTCATCTTGAAAGACAATTTAGGTTGTTTTGAAAATCCAAAAGATTTAGTTTATCTTATTTAATAAATTGAATCAGTTTTATATTTCACATGGTTCCACAGTAGTGTTAACATTAGAGATTTAATTTTATAAAAGACAGCATGGTTGTAAGCCCATAGGAATTTTCCATGTTAGGAACTCAATATATGTTTCTGTTTTTCAGTTCGATAAAACTCCTTTAGATATTTCCATCCAAAATGGTCGACCAGACATAGCTCAAATCCTTCAGTTAGCACAGGTAATTATTACTTAAATTTTTTTTGCATTTGTATAGCTAAAGAGTATGCTGTATATATAGATAGATATATCTGTGTGTGTATATATATATATATATATATATATATATATATATATATATATATAGTAACTGCTGTCACTTGACTGGTACATACAGGTAATTGCCAGACTATAATACTGCAAAGTCTGATATAGTGATGAAGCTTGCTGAACTTCACAGGCTGTAATGTAATTTCTACAAACAATATAAACATCTGTTTTTCAAAGTTGTCCTCTACAAATAAATAATCGATATTTCACATTGGAATTCTCAATACTGGTAAGTTTAATTTTTATAGTGAAAAAATATGATAATGAGCTAATAATTCTACTCGGTTATAAATTAAACAGTTTATGTGAGCTCTGAAGTAGCTTTATCTTACATCCGTTAGCTGACCTACTTTCTTGATAAGGTGCTACTACACGCTTACTATATCGAGTCTAATCCTTTGTTTAAAATAAATAAGTAAAAACAATTGAGTGTTTATTCACAGCTCAGCATTGCTATTTCATTGAATTTGAATGCATTTCTCTACAGCTAATTAAACAGGCTGATCATGTGATTCATATTTCCCAAGTCACTCAATGACATATTGGCTGTAAAACTATATGTGCTACAAGAGCACAAAATGCTCAGGTTAGATCATTTAGCATCAGGACAACATCAAATATACCAGACTAAGTGCTTGAATGATGAACACAAAAATATAATCAGAAGCAGATGCCTATTCTACAGGACTTATTTTGTTTCCTGGGTATTCCAATAACTGGGAGAACATAAATGTCCTTCTGATGATGATAGTGTTTGGTAAGGGAGAAAGAAAAGAGGCTATTTACTATTTATAAATTGTAAGTTAGCAGTTTTGATGAGTCAAATAAGTAAGTCCTCATTGCCCTAAGAGATGGTACACTCACCTTTTGGAAGGGTTTAGAGGGAATTTCCCCAATATTGTAAAAACTGGAAGCAGTACTGTACAGTAGTATATTTTTATTTGTAACTAACCAGTTTTTTCAGCTTTGCAGTTTTATATTACACATTGCCTGAGCAAATTACCATAGTCAAATTTATAAACACACCATGGTAATTGACAGGGCTTGTTCTTGGCAGGATTCAAGTAAGCACACTTCTGGTCATGTGTCCATCATGTTGACCACTAAGGTATGGTGGCTTTGATTAAGGTAAAAGAAGAATCTGGAGCTAATACTAATTATAGCTTGTACTGTAAATTTTACCTGAGGATGTCAGGGAGCAGGAAATATATTTTATATGGTTGTGATAATTATAATTTTATTCATGGTCATAATGTTTGTTATTGTCAATAAGATATTTCAAAAGTGGGATACATAATGTTCTTGTTTCCTAACATGTAACTTTAAAGCCATCAGAGAGATTATGGGTTGTGTATTAGTTATTTTCTACACTTGGGTTCTTATGCATTTTGAATATCTTTGAATGTTCTTGAAATCCATTTTCATGTCCTTGAATATGGTTGAATTGTGACCAAGTGTTTATTGTATCCTTGAATGTACTTGAATTTTATGAAAATGAAAACAAAATAAAATATTTGAACCATATATTTATGCATTTTAGTGCATAGCAAGTGAACATCTCTTCTGCTAATTGCATGCAATTGCTTTAGCAATATCCTGTGACATATGTCATTGGGGAGTACAGGTGTTTTTCCTATATTAAGGGTGTATTGCATGTTTATCAACTTTTTAAAGGGCCAGGAAGTAAAACAAAGCAACTGATTGATCATGAGCTGTCAATAGAAAGCCTAGCACATAGTCTACTTAAGCTGAGAGATTTTACTTGAGCTGGTATCAGACTAGCTCCAATTATGCTTGATCTGGGATCAGCCCAGAATACACTGTAATGCTGGGATCAGCCCAGAATACACTGTAATGCTGGGATCAGCCCAGAATGCACTGTAATGCTGGGATCAGCCCAGAATGCACTGTAATGCTGGGATCAGCCTGGCACTGATGTAGAAATCAGTCTTTTACATTGAGCAGAGATTCTGCCTAGCACCAGTTCTACTTGAGCTGGGATCAGCCCAGAATAAACAGTAATGCTGGGATCAGCCTAGCACTGATTGCAAATTATTCTTTTACATTCAAATTCTAGCCCATGAATAGCCCCCAGAGAGAGAGTGAAATATTTAAATTAGGTATCAATGTAATTTTAGTTATGAGTTTGATGTTGTAGAATATTAGCAATAATGAATGGTGGCTTGTTAGAGAGAAAGGGAGAGAGTGAGTGCGAGAGAGATGAATGCATATATGTTCTCATGATCCAGTATTTCTTACAATGCAATCATTAAATCATTTCTTGTATAATTCAATATTATTTTTTGTGCATAAAATCCACAATGCTTTCTTGTACACACTTCAGTGTTAGAGTTATTTGCAGTCAAGTGATGAAACTTGTGTGTTGTATACCACATAGATGGTTCTTTATTTAAAGACAAAGGTCACAAATTAGTGTGTTAATTTTTAGTCACATTTTTTATTTTCAATTCAAAATTTCAATTAGTTTGAGATAAATGAAAAATACATGTTATGGGTCATTGGACATTACTTTAAGGTTTCTTTTGTTATTGGTTTGATGCATCATACAAATAATTTGAAGTAAAGGGATGAACCATTCACTTTCTCTGTTTGATGGTGTGTTGTGTATCACAATCATAAAATTATATTACATTCAAGATCAATGTATCTAATGATATTTTTTTTCCTGCTATTACTAATGCCTATTGAGACAGTGCAGTCAAATCTTCTTACCTTCTATGTCTGGCAACCAATTTTATTTGCACTTTTAATGATCTAAACACCTATTTGCTAGGTAGTGATAAAGAGACTATTCAGAGAGACAGGTAATGTAAGAGAAATTTCAACAAAACATAAAAGTAGATTGAGACCCAATGTTACATACAGTATTTGATTTTAAAACTGATCCTGTCTGAATTCCAAACCTTTCAGATTTGTAAAGTTTAAATTTGTGTGAGAGTTTTGACATTGATTTTATTTATTCTTCTAAGTTGTTTTCTTCTTCCTTGTTGCCTTCTTTTTCTTATGATTATTAACACTGATTTATGATAATTTAGTTTTCTTTCTGTTTTTCCAGCATACAGATATACACACCAGTCTTACAGATGGAGAAACAGTTACAGTGGAGACTACAGATGATGGAGATCCAATTATTCATGAAGCGGAAACTATTACCATTGGAGCACCAGACTTATCCCCAACCAAAGTTTCAACTGCCAATATTTTACCTGTAACCATTGTTCAGAATACCAGCATCAATTCTGGCAATGATGACAAACGTATGATCACTTTGGAACATTAATGTTTCCTATAAAATGCTTTTCATTCAAAATTTTTAGGTGTAGCAGTCTTGGTTTTATTAAGGAGTTTTATTTCTTTGTTAATTCCAGGTTTGAATGCAGTTGTACAGTTTAAAGCATACCTCATTTTATTTATTTTTCATGCCTTTTGTCAATGCTAACTCATCACTTGAATAACAAGTGCTTTCAAAACATTTTAATATAGATGTTAATTGATCTTCAAATTATCAGCAATAAAACATCCTTTTATTTATATACCTTTTTGCACTCAGATTGATAGGGAAAAAGACAATATTAACTTCCTCAATTGAAGCCATATGTATACTTTCTATGCCATATGTAGATATGTATTAATCAGACCACATCATTTCTTCTAAGTACACCACTCCATCGATAACTCACAGACATCAGATCCAAAAACATCAACCGCGATATAAGCGAGGGCGCGAGTTAGTGAGGGACCTATAACAAACAAAAAAACTAACAAAAGAATCGACATATAGGCAAAAGTGGGGTGGGGGCGGCTTGGCATGTTACAGTGTTGAATACTCAATTAATAATCGTGTTAAGATTAACAGTGAATAAATATCTCTTCATATCAGTGTACTTTTTTTAATTTTTTCATCACAGTAACATTAATTTCAGAATAACTTGCAGTATATTGAACATTATTCCATGTGGTTTCCATTCACTTAGCACATGTACGTTTTCACATTGTGTACTACGTCACTAATATTTGCTGTGAATGGTATACATTCTAGTTTTATTGTTTGATCCAAAGTAGACTTTTTTTAAATACGAAAGATCGACATATTTCGAAAAAAGCAATGTTGATCGAACGATGTGGAGATATTTATTGCGGTAGACGAAAAATGGAAGAAAAAAAATAAATTCACAAGGGTTGACCATTACCAACATGAAATAAATGGGTCTAAAAATTTAAAACGACCTAAATTAGAACACGATAACACTTGCAGTTTGTGAGACGTTGTTGTGTGAACCATGCGTACACAGCATCATCTAATTCGTTATCGCTTGCAGTCAGTGCTCATTTTCATTTCATCCCTTCATCTGAATCAACATCATGTGAGTAATTTTGAAGTTTCGGCTCATCCTTAAGCCAAACTCTAAATGTCGACTCAGCAATTTTTAGTTCATTGCAAATTTTTGATCTCGCTTCGTCATTATGAACACCATTTATGATGAGTAGCTTTTCAGTCACTTATTACGCCTTTCACTTAATTCCTCTGCTCTCCATGATCACATTTACAAATGGTTAGAATACATTACTGATATTATATACTTTAATGATGTTAATACATAAAATGTGAAAATATTTTCGATTGGTCAAGTAAAATAAAATTTGATAACAGTAATGAATACAAGAACGTTTGCTCCTTTTGGCATGCCTTTGAACTTTATTTTTTTGTACTTACCTTGTTTGATTTGATACAAAAGACATATTCGAAGTGATAAAACAACACAGGTCTTTTTTAATTGATTCTTTTATTGGAACAAACATTTCCCCAAGCTGTTGATCGAAACAAAGCCTGCATTCAATTATGTTCTCAAGGAAGTACTCGTGTTTCGATGTGAAGGTTGACATTCTTTTCATGTTTTCATAGAAGAGAATAAGTATGTTGTGATTATAGTGTTGAGACGAAATTAAAGGATTAGAATGTGAATTTCACCTAGCAAGACATTTAATTGGTATTTATTTCATTCTCTGTTGCCGCATGTTAGAATTTACCAGAATTTTTTGTTGAATGCTGTTTCTTTACAGTGTATTGTCAACTATTTTTCTATTTAAAAAAAACTAACATAATATGTGATATCTTATTAGAAATTGCAAATTTCACAATATGGAATCTATCTTTATAGGCAATAATCGCCATTTTCGATAATAAAAACGAGCTATATATCAAAGTTTAATTTACCAATATACCATTTCTCATCACGACTTTTTTCACGTTCAACACATTTTAAAATATATTTTCTTTGAAAAAAATCAGGAGCCATGCCTGACACTTCGTTATAAGCGGGTTTGCGAGTTATCCGGGCGCGAGTTATCGAGGGAGTGGTGTATATTGATCAATATTTAAGTTGAATTGTTCTGTCTACTTTACAGAAGATGCAGAGCAAACGAGCAGCACCTCGGTCTTAGCCACATTGGCAGCATTAGCAGAGGCCACAGCACCCAATCAAGGCAAGTCATACTTTTGTTTGAAACTTCATTTATAACAGGCAAATATTTATTTACAGCCCATAAAAGCAGTTTGAGCTGTTATAAAAGGATCGTAAAAGTCAACCAACAGCCATCTAATGTGCCAACTGGTTTGAAAAGGAAATATATTATTAACATGCAGACCATTTTGTTTTCAATGAGTTAGAATAATTCCTAAAATGATGGGTTCAAAAACTGGAGAAAAATATGTTTTTAATATGTTAAACACATGTTTAAGCATACAGTCAGTTGCATTATCAACAAAATTTCAATAATTTATTACATATATTCTGCATTGTGACTTTAAGCTTAAAAGATAAACAAAATGTCATCTTTTTTTAATGCTAGTTAAAGAATTGCCTGTGATTATTAATGCTGACATGACAAAACATGGACAATAATACTTTTTTTTTCAGAATACAAACACTGCTACTTGCAACATGAAAAAACAGACTCTACATCTTAATACACTAATCATAGATTGTCTTTGTACAGTTTATAGTCCTACCAAATAAGGAAGAACAAGCAAAGTACAAAATAAATGTTGGCTTCATAATCTGACTTATCTAATAAAAGTCATACATCATTTTATTGAATGGTTTATGCTGTTCTGACAATGTCATTCTGGTTAGGATCAAACATACATTCCTTAAAAATATAATATGCATTGCAGTATGTTGGTGAATCTAGTACAGAATAGAGGTAAAATCTGTTACCAGAGCCTTTTAATCATCACATCAGAAATCAAAGTCAGAAAACATGTTCAAATCCATTTACTTGGATTGTATCAGAAATGTCTTGTATAATACATCTTTGCAACCTAGCCATTCATTGTCTTAACTATGGAACTAGCCTGAAATAAGATTTTTAATATTATTGATAAGAGTTTACTTAGATAAAGTCATTGTTATTAATCATTGATTAAGCACCAATTTATATAGTTCATGCTGTAATGTAATGTTAAAGTCTATTTACAGTAATGTGTCTTTAATCAGAAATAAAAGATGAAGTGACCATGCATGTTTAGGATCACTGAAGCCAACTTTTCAGAAGATCTGATCCAAATATTATATTACCTGGCTGTTTATCAGATGGAAAATATGCTTATATAGATTTTTTTACTTGTTTGCAGAAATAATAATATTTCTGAATGTTGATTCTTTTGAGAACAAAGGTGTAATGATTTAAGTTTTATTCAGGTGTAAGTACTAGTGATGCCATGAACTGGCTTGAGAGTCAGGGAATTACCATGATTACTACTGCTGATGGAAACATTATCACATCAGCTGTGGAGAGTGGGCAGTCCATAACACTCACAGGTAGAATCCATGTTGTCCTGTCTGGTCTCGACCTGTTTTGTTTTGCGAAGTGAAATTTACTTTCTCTCTCTCTCTCTCTCTCTCTCTCTCTCTCTCTCTCTACACACACACACACACACACAAACATTTGGATACCCTTTCAACAATTTTGTGTTCTATTCCATTCCTTAACCCTCTGCTGAATGCATTTTTATCCTTTGTTGTGTCTTTGTGAATTATCCCCCATTTCCTCATATTGAATGTTCAAAATACCATTACAAACCAGCCATCTCTTTTTGTATATGTTCTTTGTACCTATTCATGAATTTCAACCTATCATTTTTGTTCTTTGCAGTTATCTCCATTAGCACAGTTAAAATTTTGATGTCAACATTTCAGCTATAATGCATTGTTTCCAAAACACAATAAAGAACTATTTCACATTAGTCTCATTCTCTTCTCCCATTCTCTTTGTCATTTTGTGTCTTTGCTTCTTGCAGGCTTAGAAATGTAGAATAGACATGATGCTCTCTGCTGCATTTTGATCAAAGGCAACTAATGAATGTACCCTTTTTCTCCCTCAAGATGTGCCTCATAATATTTGATTGTATGGTTTTTGTTGAGAAATTTGATTCTGTCTTTTAAGGATTTCAAATGTTAAAGAGTTTACTCTTGATTTGCCCACCATAATTTTAAGCATACAGTAGTCCCATCTTGAATGGCCCCCCTCACCAGCTGCCCTCTTCTCCTTAGGGCCAGAATCCAAAGGCACTGATGAATTTGTGTTCAAAATTAATCCTCACAAAAAGCCACCCGGCTAACACGACCAGCAGCCAGCATATTTGTGCAAAAATATAAAATTGACCCTTCACAAGCGGCTGTATTTTATTTTGTAATATGTATCCAGAACCAATTTTATTCATAGTGTGTGTTAAGTAATCCGATTTCTGTTTCCCAATGTCAGGTTTTCGTTCTTGAAAGAAGTGTTGACTAAAGTACATGTGCCTCTAAAGTTAACATTATATCATTTACACCTCAAGAAAAACTACATTTGTTTCATAAAGCCGAGAAAGATTCAAATTTTAATCCATACAAAAAGGTAAGTACACGTAATCTGATTATCCATACTGCATTTTATCATAAGATGTCTGATTTAGCCACTGATAATTGTTAAGATTACACTTATTAATAGTAGTAACAGCTGAGAAGTGGCAGTATTGATGTACAATAGAAAAGTCGGTGGGAAAATGGTTTGATACCCTTAATGCTTCCCTTTGTAAGATGTTGAGCTTGTTCACTTTCATGATTAGTGAATATTACTATTGGCAATAATTGTCAAGTTTACAAATACTAACGGCTGCGAGGTCCTATTGTTCAGGTAAAAAAGCGTATGTATCTTCTCTCACATAGTGTCAATAAATGCAAAAACATAGGGTACCAGACTTCGAGTAATGAATCACATGACAATCGCTGCCTTTAAAAACATATGGCATCTTGTTTAAATGCAAAAAGTTGTTTTATCAGTCTTGTAGTTGCAACAATAACAGACCTGTTTACCCGACCGTATTTGACCGTATTTGTACGGAATAAAGCCCATCCGTACGGTCATACGGTCATTGAACTGAAAATACGATTTGAGGTTGCATTTATTTATTACTTTTTAAAATTAATTTTTTAAGCCATTTTTTTTTCCGTTTCGTTTTGTTGTATCGTCTCCTCGGTCCGCATCCGCGTCCGCATTTTTTGCCACGTCATTTATTTTGACATTTTCAACATCCGGTTGTTTAAACAAAGGAAAATGCCGCCGACAAGAAAGTTTCAGCACGAAACTGATGATGAAAATGGAAAGTCTAACACTCTGTGGCTAAGCCTTAAACCATCGTCAAAAGGAGAACATTTTGTGCATTGCACTGTTTGCAACTTAGACTTTTCCTGTGCACATGGTGGAAGGAATGACTGTTCACGGCATGTGGAATCGGAAAATCATCCAAAATTGAAATCATTAGTGAATGGAAATAGAAACATTTTGTCAATGATGAAAGGAAAGGAAGTCAGTGATCAAAACATACTTCAAAAACAAATAACACGTGCTGAGGCGATTCTATGTGAGTTGATCGCAAATAAGAATTTGTCATTGAGTACAGCTGACAAGTTAACGGAAGCAATGAAAAATAATTTATTAACCTTATTTCCATTCTAGTAAATATTGACAAAGATGATACTAGATTTTATCAGATAAATAAGATTGCCTTCACCTATCTACATAAACTTATTATTTTCTAAGTGGATGGGTGGTAACAATGTCATAATGTTTTATATCAAGTCGTCCTTAACCATGTAAAATAGAGAATGGGCTTTAATTAAAATGTTATGGATATGTGTGAAGCTGAGAAAACAGAATTTCTAGAGAAAGTAACGGAGGTAAACAACAATAAATTTGGTTATGTTGTATTTTTTGTGGTTTTTATCACTATAATATGAACAGGATGTTTAAGTCAGTGGTGTTCAATTTCTGCATATTTGTGCCTTGAAACAGAACTAACTGAATACCAGCGTCTTTGCAAACTAAGAGTTATTTACACAATATTGTATAGTCATTATGTCGTGAAATACTACATAATGATAATTATAGTATATTGATTGTATCTACTATTTGTGTGCTGAAAATACTGACTGCGGTCTGAAAATACTGACAGGCATTGCTTAAAATACTGACAGGAAAATTTATGGGTAAACAGGTCTGCAATAATGATTATAACAAGACATAATTGTCAAGATCACATGGTAAGCATTGGTTAAAAGTAGAACAAAACAGGGTACCAGACAAAGACTGAAAAATCACATGACAACACACTTGTTGCTTCCTTAAAGAAGGCATTTCGTCCGCTCAACAAATGTTTCGTCTGCATAATTAAATTGCATACAGATAGCAAAGTCTGAATAAATCATTACCAAGCATTAACATGTTATCACGTAAACAGACAATTATTTCAGAAAATGTTGGTTATTATAGTCTATGACATTGGGTGTGGGGGTTTGTCAAACAATTTTAGGTAGAAAAGACTAATAAAACAATTTTTTGTTGAAAAGACTAAAATAAACAACATCATAACCGATAAGAAATTTATTCAGCAGCAGTGTGAAAATGGAGCAAATGGAAAGAGAATTGCGTATGTTCCAAAATTTAAATGACGTTTTGCAATGTGCCTGACAATAACACCCACTCGCATATCAAGCTTACGTCAAGAATAAGAACTATTAATGCATATTCAGTTGAAATAACCAACTATTATAACAACAAGAATCATACAATAAATAATGTTGCTTTTTTAAACGAAGAGATTAAATGCTTTACAAAATTAAGCTTTCTTACTACATACATTACATATACTTACAAAAAAATTGAGTCACCCTCTGGAAAGGCCACCTGCCTTATAAGGCCACTTTCCTGGTGAAGAAAGGGTGGCCATATAAGAGGTCAGTGTCACTATGACGGAAAAAGAAAAATAGATTCTTCTTTGAGTACATTCTTTGGTTGAATTAACATTGGAAATATAAGCCAGCTACCTTCTAATCCTATAATGTAAGATGCCTTCCCTAATTATGTTTTTAGGTCGCCATCTTACTCTCTAAATAATGGCATTGTATATCATTTTCTGAGGTCAACTAACATTGAAATGAGAAGTCAAATTTTAAGGATTCTCTCAAATACTTGGCACCCCATATCAACACTTTTCTACAAGCTTATGTCATATTGATTTACTCTGTATTTACTTACTCTGATGTCATTTTTCTAATAAAATTTCAAATTCTGACAGAACCAAAAAATCATGTTTCTAAGTTCCATTGATCTGAAATTCATTTGGTTGGAATGCCCATGGAAGCTGGAAATGCTGAAATCAGATTCAGTTGAATGATGTTTCTTTAACAAAGTGAATAAAAATATACTAATATTGAATGAAGTATTTAGTTAGTGTATAATGTGCTTTTCATTGTATTCTTGTTTGAAATTAACTGTTTTGTGTGCTTTTTTATTTGAATCCTTATTGAGATTTTCCTGCATACTCTATCTCTATTTTTCAGCCATTTCAACTATTAGCAGAATTATTACAAGTTTTTAGAATTGAAAATTCAATATTTTCGATAAAAACAACATTTTTCAGAATTATTTATTTCTGAATAAAGTTTTAAACAGGAGGGTTTATTTCATATAGCCATAAGGCCAGCAGAGCTTATGGTAGTGTCCTTCATCTATTGTGTGATGACCATTATCCATTTGCAAGTGTTTTTTTACAGATTCATTTCAAAGAGTGCTAGACCAATTTACACATGATTTTACAGCAAGCATTCTGGTATGAGAGCATTTAAGATTTATTAGTGGATGTTGATCTTTTGTCCAATATGACCATTATTACTAAAATAGACAATCTTTTGAACAAATTTTTTTCTCTCAACAGAATTTGGTAGATTTAACATATCAAAGCTGGAAAGTCTTTGAAATGTCTTAAAATGTTGCCAGTTTATCATCAAATGTAGCCACCTTTTCTGAAATTACATAAACCTTTAAATGACTTCTTCATGATTGTTGAACAGAATTTGGCAGAAAATATTCTGACATAGAGGGCTTTTAAATTGAGATAGATGTTTTGGATACGTTGTCAGATACAGTCACCAAAACTAAAAGATATAGAAACCTTTAAATGACCAGTCAGAAAACACTAAACACTTTTACCTGATGTGACGTAATGCATTCTGGTATAGCGAGCTTTCAGTTTTATGCAAATTGATGCTGATCTGTCTCCCAATATGGCTGCTCTTGCTAACAACAGAAAATTTTTAAAATAAGGTCTCAAGAAATAATAACATAATTTTACCTAATTTCACAGAAATGATCTAGGCATGATCGCTTTTCAAGTTTTCATTAATGATGCCATTCCACCTCTAGATATGGCTGTCATTGCTAAAACAGACAAAAGCACTCAACAGGATTTATCAAATGTTATGGAAATAATTCTTGCGTTAAGGGCTTTCAAATTAATTCAAATAGTGATAAATTATGAAATTGTCAAATATAACCATCATTACTAAAATAAAAAATCTTTTATCTGAATTTATTTTCTTCCTGAAATCACTCAGCATTATTTGACCATGTTTTTACAGAAAGCATTCTAGCATGAAGGTCTTTTAGGTTTTACAATTTTTACTAGTTTGTGATAAAATATGTTTATTATTACTAAAATATATTTTAAAAAATAATATCTTTCCATTATACAAACTGCATAACAATGCTTGACCAGATTATCCTGGCTTGAAGGCCTTTCAGATTTATACAGTTGTTGCCATTCTGCCATCAAACATTGCCACCATTACTAAAAGTACAAGTAAGTCCTGCAGACAACTTTTATTTAAACATATTGAAAATGTTGATGACTTGAAGTGTTCCTGTAATGTAATTTAAATAGGATCAGTGTGATAAACATTAATTCTGAGGTACTGATCAACATGTTCATTTTTTATATTTAAACACAAATACCAATTACCTTATCAGTGCATGTAATCAGAATGTACAGCTAAGTCTTTTTCTTTTCTTTTTCTCTTTTTCACTTGACAGGCAAAATATTTAAGCAATAATATTTTATGAGAATTTTCTATTGGCATGGTTCTGTTTTATGTACTGCTTGGAAGCAGCCAAACTCTAGTATTGCAGGTAACCAATTTGAAATTATTCATTTCCTCCTCTGATTAGAATTATATATATATATATATATATATATATATATATATATATATATATATATATATATATGGTGTTAAAAGGCCTCAAGATCATAAGAGGTAAATATAGACTGTGTGTCATAATATTAGAAGCAAAAATAATCCTAGAAAGAAAAAAGTAGAGAGCATGCCATATGATTGGAAGTGATTTCATTACCTCCAAAGTAAATTATCACTGATAGCATATGACCAGCTTTAATAGAAAGTATTGATGCTTTGGGGAGAAATTATGTTGATTTGCCATGAAATATGGATGATTGTTACAGAAGCTAGAGAAACGCTGAAACATTTGTTTCACAACATGCAGTCAACAGCATTCAAAGAAATTTCAACAGCATCCTACTGATTCAGATTTCTTGCCAAACTGCTTTTGCATTGGGCAATTAAGCAAATGTCAGCCAAGAGAGTCATCTCTGGAATTTTTTATATTGAGCCCATGTTAGTGAGAAGTTGGGCATAGCTGTCACTTTTCTAATGGTAATGGGCTATGGTGTCAACTTCAGTAGATACATTTTTAATAATGTTTTTTCAAAACTCTTTTCTATTTTCTAAACTCATTAGTATATTCTCATTATACTTAGCATGAATCATTATGAAGCTAAGAAGATGAATTCTGTGAAATGCTTGATTGAGCCTTGACTTTGTGGTCAGTGTTCCGGACAGTGAAAATGCATTTTTGGGTTTGACTAAAGATTTTTCATTTCCATATGTTTACTAAACCCCTAGATGGATTTTCTTTACATTTTGCATGAATTATCATGTAGCTAATACTGTTAATTTATTTTACATGCTTTTATGCCCTTGTCATACAAGATTTGTGTTCATGTTTTTCATGCCAAGTCCTTTGATGGGTTATGTCAGTTAATTTGCTGACATGCATATTTGCCCCCAGTGACCTTCAGTTAAGGTTAAAAAAAAATTTGTGTTAAGGTTTTGGTTCAAGTTTTTCATCTCCATATATTTCATAAACTTCTTTGTGGATTTGTTAAAAATACATTTGATGAATCTAAGACAATTTTGAGTCATGCATGCTCTATCTTTATTGATTCAGGGTTATTGGTTTGGCTTACAGTGTTGAAGGTTTTCAAATTTTGTTAATGAGATGAATGGAAACAGGATTTAATTTCATTGGATCTTCAATGTTACTAACCATGTGCAGGTTTGTATGTGCTCAAAAGGAGGTGCAGAATGATTGTAAACATTTGTTGTTTTTAATAAACATTTTTGTCTACATCCCAACAATGGATTCCAGATAAACACGAGCATGAACTGGCATCTCTACTAACCATTAATATTGCATGAATTATGCATACATAATTAAAGGAGCACATACCATGTGTCACATTTGACATTTGTCTAAAGGTTTGCATTTATCAAATAGACAAAGCTTTTGTCAAGCTCACAATAATGAGAAAACGAGTTGTAAAAAGACTTTTGTTTTGGTGAAAGTTTTTTATTTGCATTTGTGTCTATACCAACCACTAATTGGATTCTGTTCATACTTGACATTAATTTAATGGAGCAAAGACAAATCATTATGTGTTGCAGTCCTTTTTTTGGCTTTGATATTGAGTGTCAGCAGTGAGTCATAGAAGATGAACACAATAATACAAATTTTATTGTCGCTTTTATTTCCTAAAGCCCCACTGGGGTCTGTTTATGCTTACAATATATCATTTTGATGTTGAGATAATTCATTGCTCAACAGACTCATTTATTCTTTTGGCCTTGGATTAAGGTGACATGGTTTAAATCAATGCTTGGATTGTGGGTTTGACACAGTTCCAATTGTTACAGGTGAGGGTATATAACAATAATAACAATAACATTGCATCAATAATAATAATAATAATAATAATAATAATAATAATAATAATAATAATAATATAAATAAAATTAATAATATATTGTATTGATTCCAGAGGCAGGGAAGATAGCTTTAAACATTATCAAACGTCAGCAGGATTTGAGTCAGGACAGTGAAGACTTGTCCGCAGAAGAGATGACTGTTGATGAGACAGTTGTAGAGAATGAGGGAGCAGATGGAGAACCAAGCCAGGTGGGCCTTCAAGACAAACAATTTAAATTTGGATCAGAAGTATATACACTTTAATTCTTAGCAGAGTATATGATGTGTTATCTTTTTTTACAGTGAAATTTCCAAGACGTGTATAGTATTCTTATAAAAAATTGTGGACATCTTTATCTCATCCACTGTCACTTGGTCCATATTGATCTAATACTGTAAAAAAAAATACTTTGGACAAAAGCTGACAAGTGGCATAATTTTCATTTTTGTCATATTCTCAGTTTGTGAAAATCCTATCATAATTTAAACATTTTTGCACAAGTTTTGATTCTGTATGGGCATAATCACACAAGAAAGAAAGGAGTGTGTACCAATTTTCATGAATGACATGTGGGCTTTTTTCCAAGTAATTTAGAAATTACCTGTTTTTGTTTCAGTGCAGTGTATCTATTGTGGACTGCCATTTCAATTGGTGTAAGAGTGATGGATGTTTTGTAATGCTTAATTTGGTTGAACTAACAACAGTTATGTTTCTGAAATAAATGAATGTGTCTAATCACATTGGTCTGAATATTATATTTTGTAAATAAAGCAGTATGACTGAACCTGTGCAAGTGTCAATATGGGCTGCCATCTGTGTGAGATATGCTTGAAAATGTATCCACCAGTTTTCCTATCAGTGTTAGAACAGAGCTCTACAGTACTGATTGTAACAGTGAGATGTTGCTTCCCCCCCTCATTATAATTATCAGGGTCAGTGTCATAATGTGTTGGATTACCATTATATAACATATTATGTCTGTGCTGTTTATTGATGAATTTGAATGATTGACATTATACTGCTGAATAATGATAGCTATACTGGCATTTTATATTTAATAGCCAGTTGTACTTTAAAAGTATAAATCTTTATGAGATGTGTTGCTGAAGATTTTTCGTATTAGCTGTACTTTCATGTGACACCAAAGCTAATAAAAACAGTGCAGTTTCAGAATTTAAGGCTGGAAATATGAATAATTGACTATGTTGGACATTAGTCTGGATACAGTTTCTTTTTACTGGCAGATCTATTAAAAAACCCTCAAAAACTTTAAAACATTTGCGAAAGAAAGATTATAATTTTCAATATTTTAATTCCATCCAATTAAAGGATATCTTATAGCACTCTATTTTATCTGTATTCCAGAGTAATAACCCAACTACCAAGGACTTTAGTAGTTTTTTTAAAATACATGGTCGTCAATGATGGATACATCAATCAGGTTTTAATGGATTATATCTTGGTATTTAATCATCCTTCATTCCTATTGTAGATCCTGATGGCAATAGTGATAGTACACTTGTATTCCAGCATAGATGACATTCAAGTGTAGATCCAATGATTGCCAGTGTTTATGAGAGATAGAACATTTTAGGGCTGAGTTACTTGTGTGATGCTGGTGTAATGAAAGAGAATGTCACACTAATTGATATCAGCCTCACAAGTAACATTTGTAATTTATTATTTTGGTATTGACTTATTAAATTTCTCCATCAATTACCTTGGCTAATAATACAAACATTATTGTAACTTAATCTTTTATATCTGAATCCCATTCTCCCTGAATAACCAAAATAGAACCTAGTCTTTAATACAAAGGGAAGCCACTCTTACTGGTTAACTTCCCTGTCAGTTCCACTCCTATATTCCATATCACATGATACTATTGTATACACGGACCTCCAGAAATCTGAATTTATTTTTTGTTTAAAATTCCACCAATTATTCTTTCATTCCAGTGGTGTAATAAGTTAAAATGTTGCCCTGTATGGTTTATAGAACATTTCTGTGAATTCTGGTGGATTTATATGTTTGATATTATCATTATGTTTGTTATTGTCACTTGCTAACAAACAGTTTCACTGGTGGTAACATGTTTTAAATTTATTTAAGATCTACATGTTATTATGCACTTATTTCTTTTGCTTCTTCATAACAGAGAAGACATCTGAATAACAAGATATATAACAATTTAATGTTGTGTAGGATACATGACACATGATAGATACATGATAGATATATGACATGTCTAACTATACAGTTGCTCAGTGGCACATCTTAAATAACCTTAAATAGCAGTGTGCATTTTAATTGCAAATACTTGGTCAAGTGTTTTGAAAAAGCAGGTGAAGGGCTGCAAAAAGGAGCAGGCTGTAGTACATCAGTGCGTACAATTTTTAAACAGTCATACACTTGTGTCTTTATCTTTGAATTAGTCTCAGGGGGATTGTTGAGATGTCCTCTCCATCCCATATGGAGTTGCAGAAACAGGGCTAGAACATACTGTATCCATGATTACAGTATAATTATTGTTTATTCCCATGGGTGATGTTAAAGTTGCCCTTTCCACCCTTTTCACTCATGAAATACAGAAACAGCACCAGAATATACTGTATCTATGAATACAGTTGAATTGTTTATTAGTCTCTTGGTGATGTGGTGGTGCCCTCTCCCCCATGATGATGCAGAAACAGTGCCATATCATGCTGAATACAATAGAAATCAAAGGTGATTCCATTTAGGCATTGTATTCAGGCATTATCAAAATCAATCAAAAAGATTTGTCATTGATATGAAGATGAGTAGAAATGATGAATATATATTGCAGTCCCACTTGGGATAAGCCAAGGACCCCACCATTGAGGTATGAGGACTCGCAAAATAAATAGGTCTATGCCCATGATGAGTGCTCACAAAATAAATAGGTCCATGAAGCTTGAGGAATCACAAAATAAATAGGTCCATGCCCATAATGAGTGCTCACAAAATAAATAGGTCCATGAAGCTTGAGGACTTACAAAATAAATAGGTACATGAAGCTTGAGGACTTACAAAATAAATAGGTCCATGAAGCTTGAGGAATCACAAAATAAATTAGTCCATGTGCTCACAAAAAAAATAGGTTCATGAAGCTTGAGGACTCACAAAATAAATCGGTTCATGCCCATGAGGCATGAGTGTTTGCAGTCAGAATGTCACCTTCCTAAAAGGCATGAGGGTTTACATTAAATTTGTACCCAGCCTGTCAGGCAGAAGCATGTGCAGATATCACTTCATTAGTACTTAAAAATATTAAGAAATAAGCAAGATGTGAAGGTTTGTAATTTGACCAAAACCAGCCATACTGCACCAGGTGGCCAGACTGCAAGGTATATTTTGTTGTTTGAATGATCTTCCAACAGCTGACCATTGTTTTTATATGATGTGACTGCTGACCAACTGGTCCAGTCATACCATCAAGCAGTCTATGATTAGAGTGGTCAGTAGCCTGTTATCTCTAATTGACAGTGTTGTTAGACCTCACAGCTAGCAAGCCAGCAGCCTGATTGACCAGACGGACCATTCTATTCATAGTTAACTGGCATTGCTAATGGATCCATTTGACCAAATCAAACTTGAAGCAGCAGACCAGCATGATCACTTCAGAATGTCAGAATGATATTTGATCATCATTACCATACAGCAGGCTATATCTCTTGACTTGGAATGTACAAGAGGAGGACAATCCAAATATTGATGCAGAGAATGAAAAGGAAATGAACATGCCAATCCAACATTGAACAGATGGAATATAGGATTTTGTCTCTTTGAATGCCCTTCTCCACCATAAGGTAGTTCTTCTTGCAAGGTTAATGCCTTTGTGGTTGTACAAGATGATGATGACAGTTTGTCATTCAGGATCTTGCCACAGTTGTTAAAAATTGCTAAAATTATCAGACATCTTTTGTAATATTCAAAATCTCTTTAATGCAAGTCAGTTGTCCTAAGCTTTCTCATGTCACTGGCAAGAAGTCACATACTGAGATATTTTATCCTGGCTTATGTACCTTGTCAGCATGTTGAGGCTTATGTACCTTGTCTGCATGTTGATAAAGTGCACAGACAAGTATTTAACACATCAACGAGGCTCCTGATGATCATTTCTGGATTTTGATTCACTATCTACTGTTTTTTTCTCCACTACTGTTAGGTTGTCAAATTGAGAACATAAGAAAATATGAGGCACAAGAGTTGCCCCTTAGCTTTCAGTGCAAGCTCCTCTACATTACCCTGTCAGGGGATGTACAAAAGAAGGAGCAATTATCACCAGAGAAGTTGTAAGGAGTAATTATCAGCAATGTCAGGTTTTCTTTTGTCCAGTTGTATCATAGTCATTCATGTGCCCTTATTTTTGTAAGCAGGGAGGGTAGAAAGAAAAAGTTTATCCTTCTCCAGGTATTACACCATTCATCAGCAACAAGCTGTTTCAGAGTGACACTGGATTTTGTTATATGACCTCCCTCCTTTCTTGTCCTACCTTCATGATGGAATTGCCATGGGATCCTTTGAGGATAATATTTTTATAGACGAAAGTGTAGTCTTGCATTTTAAATGGTCAAAATCACATGTGTACAGTTTTCACTCCAGAACAAATCTGGTTATCATATCTAATTGCAAATTGAGACCTGTAATAGATATGATGTCTAATGGCAAATTGAGTCCTGGTATAGGTCAAAGCTGGATCAGCCAGTTTATTCTGCCCCCATTTCAAACAGAGATGGCAAGTAAGTTCATCTTTTTATTGTAATGCAATGACTATGCAATCAGTCTTGACATGTTGGATGTGTACTTGTACCACATCACATATATCTTAACTTAATGATACTGGGGTGGGGTGGGATAGTATGCCATTTCCACACCCTTCCATTTGACCTCATTGTAAGCCTTTAAGCCTTCACTATGAGTTCATGATGTCATCTAGAGAGACAGTGATATTCCTGGATGATACACTATATAAATGTTTGGTCAGATTGGTGCTTGGTTCATGAACTGCCTTACTTTCCCCTTTAAGTGATGGATTTTCAGTGTTGAGAAGTCAGACCTAATCCCTTTTCAACATTTTTGTTCATACAGGCAAGAAACCTTTAACACATCAAAATGACATCTTCCTCCCAATAGCATCAAAACGTTAGACAACATCACATTCCAGATCAGAACAAATTCCATGGAGATGGTAAAGTTCCTGGACGACATGCTGCAAATCCATTTGGAAAGTATATTTTTGGTTCAAAACGTCAACAACAGTACTTCCCTCTTTCAATTTGAGTGGAAGTGGAACTCATTTTAACTCGTAACACATATTAACTTGGTGCCATTCTCCCATATGCATTTGAAGTATGCCTCATCTGTCGGAGAAATCAATAAACAATACATCAGGTAAAGATTTATCTTAAAGCTTCTTGGCCTACTCAGTATGGTGGTCGACCTGTTAAAATGCTTGTTTGTTGGGTTGCGGAGCACACCTGCTACTGGTTTTTGCTGTGGTCAGTGGCAAGTGGATGCTTTTCATATCACCACTTAGAAGTCGTTCTTTATGCATCCCACATTTGGGTAGAACCTGATAATGTTGGACAATTCAGTTATGGTGCCGTATCTCAATAAAGGGAAAAATCAGAGACCTGTGCGTTAGTGTATCATTGGTGTTCCTAACATCAGGTAATATTTGAATTCAAAACATTCCTTGCTTAATTCATATAGAGTTATCCATCCAAAAGCCTTCCATCATGTCAGTGCCCAATGGAGCTGTTTGATGTATTACTTTTTCTGGCCAGAGAAGCGTGGACCATCATTAATCTTTAAATCAGTTGGAAAGTATTGTGGCTATACACCTTCCCTCCATCAGTCTTGATTATGATTGTAATTTAGAAATGAGGAGCACAGTCTTCAGATAGTTCTGATTGCTCCAATAAGATTTGGCGACCGATGTACCCAAAGAAGTTGTCATGATCTCTGCTCAAGAAGTTGAGAGTGGCACTTTTTCTGTGTCCAGAGAAACTCCTTTATGCCTGTTACCTTTCAGAGATAGCCTGATTTTGAAATGGAGTTTCAGTCTTGGAGAAGGTTAAACAGCTGAAGATTATCCACTTTTAAAGGCTTATGAGGGAAAATCTGATATCAGTGATTTATCTCATATAATGACGTCACACCATTCTTTGCACCCATTCCCCAATGGCAAACATCGTTTTCTTCCTCATTGTAGACTACAGGTTGGCACCTATCATAATAAAGGGGATAGTGATATTGTTAGCCACAAGAAGAAATCTTACATTTGAATTTTGACATATCTAGACCACACTCATATTTTTTCCAGAATCTGTCCATGGTTTTGACATAGGCAAACTTGTGTATGATTGAATTACCATCTTCCATCTCACAGGTCTTGCAGTTACACAAAATGTGCAATTTATGATAGCACCAGCTTCAGCATGCTGAGTAAGTGTGAGCTATATATAAATTCTGTTCTAATGGTTCATTCATTCTAATGACACAAGCTGGTTTCCTTGCCATGAATAGGTTGCAGTCACTAGTTGGCCATGAAATAGCTGTTAACTTCCTTCCCTTGATCAATCTGTTGTGGAAAGCATGGCCATAAGACACCGTATGCACCCCAAAAATGCTACTGGAGACAAATGAACATTATTCACAAAAGCCATAAAAGACTATTATTGGTGATGAGGGCAGGAAAGCAAGACATTACCCCACAAGCATGGGACACTTAAAGGGAGTTAATAAATCAATGTACTCTGACAGGATCGGGTATGAATAATGAAAATTTTGTCTTATGAAATACAAGTGGCTTCTATGAACCTAGTCATAAACACAGGGTCTTCAGTTTGGACATACTGGATTCGGCTTACTGGCGTATTTAGATAACCTTCTCTAGAATCCATTTGTAGAGCATGATTCTGCTAAGAAGAGAGAGCTGAATATCACTTAGCTAGTGGAAGCTGCACATACAGTTACCACGCCTCCATTCGTGAAGGCACAACCTTGGACCCAATGCATGTTGTTGTTGTTTTTGTAGGATTTAACACCATTTTTCAACAAAGTATAGGCTTTACATGGTGGCCAGTATAAATGGTGGAGGAAACTCCCTGGAAAACCCAAACCATGAGAAGGTACTGGCAGGCTTTCTCATGTACCAATGTTAGTCGAGCAAGAGACTTGAACCCGCGCAGACAAAGGTAAGATGGCAGTGATCCAGAATGGTGAGTGCTTTAGACCACTATGCCTTTTGGGCCCACCCCACCCTCCATCCTAAATGTCATTTTAATAAATTGAGATATGGTACCAATAAAAAAATTATTTCTTTAGTTTTCCCATTTCAGTGTGAGAGAAACCAGATTTTATATTTACATGTTTTTAGTGGTGTATGTTTTATGATGAACAAGTCGTTCATATTGTACTGATGCATCCATAATCTTGCACTTCGTTTCCACTATAATTTCATGGTTAAAGTAAATGCATTAATTTACTTAATTTTACTGCTCCCATTTCAGAAGGTCATTACCATAGTGTCAGAGCATCATGATACATCAGAAGAGTCGGATGATGCTGTTCTGATTACCTTGGATGGAAGTGGTGATGCAGTTCCTGATGATGAATTGGGTATGTGGGGCTTACTGGCAACATGAGAGAAAGACCTGGATTTTGATTGTTAATGGTGCTATAAATCTATTATTGGCATATGTTCCAATAATATATCAATACATAGTTAACTATAAACCATTTGCCCATATTGAAAACTCGGATATCATCAAGTACAGTTATACACAGTAATATATAGTGTACAAGACATTTGTTTCCTCACCAGAGATCATTGATGATTATATGAGTTTTAGAAAAAGGATGGATAGATGTAAACTGGAATATAGTGGCCTCATATGTTGGAACAAGACTAGGGGGAGACAGGTGGGTGGAGAGATAAGGTAGATAAAACATTTGAACTCTTGATTTTGCAGACCAAAATATGAGGTAGTATTTTCTACAGGTGGATGAATGGCTCACTATTTGTTCTACAGTGTTTAGGAACTTGATGGTTGCAATCACATGAGATGTTATGGTATGAACAAGAAGACTATGGCATTAATGGACTCAAAATCATAATAAAGTGTTATTGAACAGAAAAGAAGTTCGGCATAGTAGTCAGTAAAGCACCAATTCAAGAAAATAAAACTTAAGCATATGTTAATGAAAAATTTAACTTTGGAGCCAAAGTATTCAAAAGACATGACCCCTAAGAAGTGAAAAAATGTACATAATAAACATAAGGAACAGTTTCCAAAATTGTTCCAGCTGGCAAAGCTAGCTGTGTATATGCCCCATCAGCAAGAACATCACAGCACTAGAACAATATTCATACACTTATGAGGAGCAGATTAAACTCAGAAAAATCAACAATCAGTGTGTATGTAACTAGAATCAACATCATTTAGAGATGAATTATTAAGTATATAGTGAACCATGTCCTTTTCCTCCTTCCCCTTTTTTGTTCTCCACCCCCCCCATATTTTCATAACAAGTGGGTTCCCCCACACACACACCAATAGATAAAATCCTGGTAGCATCTCAGAAGGGAAAGCACTGGAGTTGAAGCTGGAGAAGAAAATATAGAAACTAAAGAACAATGTTGGACATCTGGGTTACAATGGCTGTCTTTTTAAATATTATTTCCCTTTCATATAACATTTATTTTTTTTTATTGTTATTGTATTTGTTTTGTGTATTTAAATTAATATAAGCAGAACACTTGATACCATGAGTAGTCACTGAAAACTGGTCACTGAAGAGTCATTGAATTTTTCAGTTCTCTTGAACTGTATGAATCCTGATAAAGTAAATGCAATGGCAACATAAGTAAAAGGTGTGGGAAGGGGGAGAGTCATACAAAGATTTTAATTAACTGCTATCCTTATGATTAGGGTTTAAAGCATCATGTTTGTCAAGTGTTAGAATGTTATATTTCAGAAATATCTTTAACTGCATCTACCACAGGCTGTGTTGTTTTATTTTCAACAGAAGAACCAAAGCATAAGAAAATAAAGCTGGATCCAGATGCCATGTCACAGGAAGCTAGCCTGGATATAGATCACTTATTGCAGGTATGCTCATGTTTAACCAGCTGATATACAAGTGAGCTACATACAGTGAAATCTCTCAAAATGGAAAACTCTTAGGACATAAAATGGGGATTGAGAATTTCTTGGTTTACAGAGGGTTTTGCAAATGTAAAAGAAAAGCCTCTTTCTAAGTGCTTACATAATGAGATAGAGAGGTGGGGCAGAGAAATTATAATTATTAGAGCATCTGTGTCTGTACAAGTACACAAAAGTTAGGGAGCTGTACAAAAAATTTTCAAATGTATTCAGTGAATAATTAGCTGAAGAATACATTTTCCTTCTAAAAATCACATTTTGTCAGATGAATGCAGTTCTTATCACATAAAAACCATTTGAAAACAAGACAAGTTTATAACTTATAAGTCCATTAGAATTATGAATGAAACTTGACAATGTCTAAATTCTCCAAATAATACAAATGTTCACAGTTCAAACGTGTGACTTGAAGAAGGCTTGCAGCACTGTGTTTTATTCTTATATTTTTAGTGTTACATCTTTCTTTAACTGATGTAGCTTGTGTTAATGACTCTTTCTTGTGCCATACTCGGATAATGCTCATCCTTTGCAATCATAAAGTTTTTTAATCTCATTACAAGATCTAAACTTTAGGGTGCCTCATATTGAGTGAATCCAACTTTTAGAATACTGCTTTGTCTGCCTCCATCAGTAAAGTGTCAAATGCAAGACCACATGCAACTTTAATAAGTTCTGCTATTTAATTTATAAAAAAGGAATCGGTGAATAGAATTAATAACAATTAGGTCATTTTCTGGGTCCTGGTCTCACAGATCAGCTCACTACATTATTTGTGTGTATCAGATATATAATACCTCAAATATATTTCCAGGCTTGAAATACTTTGTTGTTATTTTGGTTGATTTCTTAAGCTTAAAATTTAAATTGAGTATTTAAAGAAGGAAAAACTCGAAACTAAAATTTGGTCATGTGGTGATTCTGAAATACTAAGGTCTTGTTTTTTTAGATATTCATTGTATATATTCCTTTGTGTAATATGTGTGTGAACTTCATAATACTTAATTGCTTTTAAACCCAAATTTCGAGAGGGAGTTCTTTATTTTTTTTAAAAGGTTTTTAAGGTTATAAGTCCTATCACTGACCTCATAATGCTGAGTGTCCAGCGAGACAGCTGTTAGTACAGTTATAAATCTTTGATAAGACTTGGTCAGGGTTCAAACCCATGACCTCCTGCATCCATGGAAGACACTCTGACTACTAGGCTACTGGAGCAGTCTAATAAAAATGAAACTTTAAGCTGTTTTTACACAAACAGTATAGTTTATGACCATGTTATGCAAAAAAATAATTTGTGAATGGCTTATACTGTTCGTAGGAATGATGCTGATTTATTTAGAGGTATAAATTGTAATTTCATGAAATGAAAGATATGGCTGCTGCAGTGAACATATTGAAAATCTTGTCACTAATTAACCAGATTGGATAATATTAATATGGTTTTTTGCCAGACTGTTCTAATGTTGTCTACTTTTACTCTGTCTTAAATTACAATGGTGTTAAACTTACATCCAATATGGCTGCCACAGTATCCAATTTGAAAAAGTTTATCATCCGAGGTTATCAACAATGGTTTCAAAACTCTGCAGTTAAAAGAAAGCAATGGTCTCATATTGAAGTCTTTTAGGACAATTGACCATCCTGAGTTGCAGCTATGACTTTTCTTTTTTTCTGTTATAGAATAAAGGGGATGCAGACGGTGATTCAGAACTACTTCGTAAGCAGTTGGAGGAAATGAAGCGGCAGGCAGAGTTGTACAAAGAGCAGCTAAAACAGAAAGATAAAGATTTGGAAGAATACAAAAAGCAGCTGACAGTTATAACACTAAAATCTCCTGAAAAAGCATAGTATTATGTGTAGTATGAAGGATTAGTTGTATATATTCATTGATATTATTGTACATTTTTTCATCTATCATTTATGTTATTATGCACAGTAAAATTAGTGTATAAAGTCTGATAAAATATGTTATTATTATCTTGACATTAACTCATATGTCTCTATTTCTCTTGATGACATCAAAAAACATTTCAAATTTTTTGGACATGTTTAATTTTGGAAAAAAGTTCAATATAAGAGAATAAATACTGAATGATTTTCCATTGCTTATATTGTTGTCAATACAGTTGTCCCTCTCCTGAATGCACCTACCCCCCCCCACACACACTTTCAATCAGCCTTTTTGATATGTCAAGAATCCATTGGCTGTTATGAATTTGTGCTGAAAAGTAACCCCTTAGAACAGCCACCCTTGTAATGAGGGTAGTGGTTAGTGTGTTAGTGCAAAAGCTCAAGTCTTCCTCTTGTGAGCAGCAACATTAATAAATTTAGAGTCCCATAATATTGATACAGTAACATTAATCCATACAAATTGGAAACTAATTGAGTTATCCTTACTGCTGTGTCTTCTTTAGGTAGTCAGTTTTGTCACTTAGATAATTACTGGCTTTTATTACCACCAATAAAATATCAAGATGACACAATCATGCCACTGAAACGCCCAGTATTGTTATAAAAAATCAGCACAAAAGCTAGATGCCATAAAATACAACTAGTTTGTTAGCCATTGTCACTTTCCTTACCGTACAAAATGTACTGTCAAGGGTACTAGACTAAAAATTAGTTGATTGTGTGACAAGCTCATGTCATTTATCATTATGGAGCACATTGCCAATGAAAGAAATGAGTTTGTTGCTTAAAGTGCCATATATCATCAGATATTTTCCATTTTAAAGGAAAAGTAAAAGCAATGTGACTAAATAAAAAGAGGGAGTGTCCTCAGGTCATTACTGGGAAACTTAATGTCAAGAAGATTACAATAAACATAAGTTGCTGTATGTATACATTCTACACCAGAGTGGACAAATTTAATGGAATGGACAATGATAGTTGTAGCCAGATGCTGCTATGTGTATTATTATTATTTCAGCAGGATTTTGCACTGGTTATTTAGTTAGCTTTACTTGTCATAGACCACAAAAAAGAGACTTTGGTTTCATTTTTCCAATATCTGTCAAGGAAGGAAAGGTTCAGGATCACACTCAAGTACTATCAAATTTGCATGGAAAGTGTTATAGAGCTCTACAGGAGATTTTCCTTTGTATTAAGCTGGGAAAGTAAAATATAACCTCAAAACCTTAATACAAAGGCACAGGCTTCAAAGTTCAAGTGGGTCATTCTATAGGCATATCCACTAGTGAGATTCAAGTGGTTTCTGTGAATATCACTCAACATAGACAAAACTCGTTGTTGGTTTATAAGAAATAGCATTTGTAAGTAAATGCCATTCATTACCTTGCATGGTTTAATTAAATGTGCTGCAGCGTATGGTATGGTTCTGCAACCATTTTGTTTTGTATACTTCTCTTGCCATGTTCTTGTGTACAGAAAGTTGTAGCAAGGTCTATGCAGCAGCAGCTCAAATCTGCTAATAATGCTGCATAATCGACTGGTTTCTAAATATTTTTCCATCCAGTACTGTTGAACTTACATGAATGCCCATTGTAAAGAATTATTTAAAGATTGAAATTTTTATTTATGAGCCTTGGTGAAAAAGTGTAATAAATATCATTTGAAAAAAAAAATGTAAGAGAATAAATTCAATGATGAAAATGTTGACCCCAATTTTGGTAAGCCCTTGATTCACCCAGATTGATTACTTTGATGTGTCTTGGGCAAAGCACTTTTCTCTTTGCCTATGTACAATAAAATCTTCATTTGTTATTAAATATGTGTAAGATGGATAAACATGATTAAGGGTTATGGGCCTATATAACACAGTAGTCCTGGTATAAATTGATAAGAATCAATAATTTGGTCAAACCTGTCTACATGATTAAGGGTTATGTGCCTATATAACACAGTAGTCCTGGTATAAATTGATAAGAATCAATAATTTGGTCAAACCTGTCTACAAGAGCCACCCACGGTGAAAAGGCATCAGTGGCCTTTCTAAGGTAGATTTAGTGGTAAAACTTTGTAAGTAACAAATTCATGTATTGTCAATTGAATAGCATTAACATTATTATTAGTAGTACCATATTATTATTTTATATATTATTTATAGCAGTAGTAATATGCTACCAAGATGTGTATATTTAGATTTTTTTTTGGGGGGAAGGGTATTCTCCCTGTTTGATCTTTTCAGACCAGTTAGGGAGGCCTTCCTGACTGACATGTAGATGCGTGCTATATTGTGTTTCTTTTATGATACAATTTTTCTACTTGTTTTGTTTTTTTGTTTTTTATTATTTTTTTATATTTTTTTTTTCTGTTATTAAATTTGACAGAAGTAATCATCAGCTGCTCTCTGTTGTTCCATTTGCCATTCTTCTATTAAAAGTAAGTTTTCTCTTTATTCTTTGTTGTTTCTCTATTTGCTTCTTCTTTCTCCTTTTGGCTTTTTAGTTCTCTTTTGTTCTTCTTTCTCAGTTTCTGTCTTTGTCACATCTAATGTTGCTTCTCCTGTTTGTGAACCTAGGGATGCCAAAGTTAATGCCATTTCTATTTTTTTGATTCATGAGATTTTTCTTTTGTGCTGCTGTCTCTCTTACGGTTGTTTGTGCTCGACTTTGTTTTGGTGGGAAATTCTGAATGTTCTTCTTTAGTTTGGAGTGCTGTAGCTATTGCTGTTTTGAATGTTGCTTCACTTCCTTAGACTGTAATTGATTCTGGTTGACAATTATTGGTTTGGGGAGTTGTAGTTGTTATTTTAGTTTTTGTTGCTGTTGTTGACTTGATTCCTTTGTACTCTCTTGTACTTGTATTTGTTGCTTGTGCTATCATTGTTCTGCTTGTACTTGTTTAGGCTATTGTTGTTGTTGTTCTTGCATTATCATTTTTTCTTATTTATTTAGCTAAAAGAAAAATAACAAAATTTAATTTGAGTTTCCTGCAAAGATACTTTATCCTCACTTTTTTTTTTACTTGTCAATGACAAAAAGTTTTATCTCCTGTAGAAATATGTCAGTGTGTAATTTATTCAGTACCTGATTTTGCTTGTCATTTAATTCATTTAATGTCTTATAATTTAAATACCCCACATTTAATAAAAGAAAACGCTTGTGTACATGCACTCATTTATATTTCACATGCACACAGCTCCAGAATAAACTTTCTAAGTGACAGCTAAACTGTAATTGTGAAACAGACTACTTACTGCCTTTTTGTTGGCATAGTTGGTATAATTAGGCATGAAAACACGTTACATTGAGTCACACATTCCTTAATTCGACAGGAAGATGATATATTTTCTGAGAAATTGTATTATAATTCTTATGTCTTTAATCTACTGAGATTAACTAGGGCATTGATGAAATTTGACCTGACTCTCACCATTTGCATGTTTAGCCACATAAATTTTGCAACCAATGTGTCCATGAAGCGGTCAAATAGTCATGATTTCAATAATAAACACATTTTCATTGTTGTAGAAAAATACTAAATTTTGAATGTAAGTCTTGTAGTGTTTGTAAAAGAATGAATGGACACTAATTCTCATTATCCTATACCAAGAACAATGATCAGAATCCTGTCAATATCACAGCAACTTGCAGAAAGACATACTCCTCAAGAAAAGAGCATTTGTCTACATTTTTCTTTACTTACACGACTGCCATACTGAAATGTGTCCTCTGCATGACAAATTGACTCTTGTAATATAGATTTATATATACTATGCCTTGCTCATCAAATAAAATAAGTTAAATTTGCATACTTGGTGCAGTCACAGCTGACATGCTCCAGTAACTGCTGAGAGCAGGGTGAATCTACTCCTTCTTTAAGAAACACCTGCCTACTGACCACAGAAGACAGGTGATCATTGATTGCATGACATCTGTATAGAAAATTTGCCAGTGGAAACTGCAACCAGGTGATCGATGAACTTGGGTGACCATTAGGTTAAGTTTGACTATATAAGCAAGCAAACAAAATTTTAAAAATGTTTAAACTTATACTACGGAAATTCACATCTCAATTTTAAATACACCAACTTCCTGCCTAGCATATAATGTAGAAGATGCAAGAATGAATAACAAATAATAATTAATGTCCGGACAAATAATTTATTTGATAATAATGATAGCTGTCAACATTTGAAAATCTTGACAGTTCTACATTCCCTAAAATTTAAAATAGTATGGTTTAGCAAACATTGGGTAAATATGTGCAGTGCTTTTCTTTCAATTACCAGTGTAAACATAAAATATAGCTAACAACAAGAATAACATCCAATTGATGGTACATACAGATACAATAATGTGTTTTTTAATGGCATTTCTAACAATAAAGTCTGTACCATGCCAAGGAAATGGCAGCTTAGTGCCTTTTCTAAGGGCACATGAAAAGCTGCCAACATTGGCTGGGCTGTGCCGGTATCCAATTTGTAATCTCTGGGTTACAAATCAGATAATCTACAACTGAGCTACTCTGGTTTCCCCCAAAAAATTTTATTACCAGGAGGATATTAAATAATTGCAGTCCGAGAAACCAAGTTTCATTGCCATGAAAAACCGAAGATGGGGATTTTATTTACAGGTTAAGGATAAATTTATGACCTATTTTTCTTAGGTATAATTATGAGACAATCATTTCTTCCAACTAAACTAATAGCTACATTAAAGGAGAAATTTCCATTATTTCCCAATAATTCAAACTTTGCAGTCTTCAATCAAAAGTCAGATACGATGATCCATTTAAAACAACACAAATAATTAAACAAAGTGAGAGTGAGATAAGACTGGATAGTGGTGTAGGTTCTATTTTAAAGAGCTATAACTTGGTGTTTGCAAGTTAAATTCAACCTATACAATGAACCTGTTGACAAGTTTAGAGTAATTTCTCATTAGTTACCGAGATCAGGTGGGTTATTAGAAGAATCAAATTTCCCATTGGATGGGTTGGTTATGTTGGTTATTTAATGATACAGGTCACAAATGGGTACTGTGAAATATTTTACAGAGTAGTAAAGTCTGTCATGTCGAATATATTTTGACATACAGGGTTCAAGCTAGGCTTGAATTTTAGGGAGAAGAGATTTCTCCTTTTGGACAGAACAGGGAGAAGTGAGAGCTGAACAGGGAGAAGTGGGAGCAAAGCAAGACATAACATACATACATATATGTATGTACATACATACATACATGAATGTATGTTTTAATTTCTTTTTTGATTTATGCCATATATTTCCTTGAATCCATATTTGCATTTAACATTGATTTTAAGCAATAATTTATTTTCATAAGGAAAATTTACTGAGTTCTATTTTATCAAAACATTAGGTATATGTTTAAAAACTTCATATGCAATATATTTTGGAAATATGACTTAAAAAGAGAACAAAAGCTATACATTGTAATGAATTTTAACTGAGTAACTTGATTACAGTATTGTAACTGAAAGTTAGTACAAATGCTTAATCAACTACCCTTAATCAAACACTTTTCATTTTACTTTCTAATAGTTCACAATAAAATGGCAGTTGAAAAGATTTCTAAACTTGTTTTAAACAGCCCTGTGTCATGTACACCAAAGCAAATGCATGTTTTTCGGATTATACTCTTTGTCCCAATTTATTTGCTGCCAATAAAACTTTACCAAAACTATTCATAAACAAAACATTGAAGAATTAAGGTCAGTATATGAATAAAATAACCCTTTTTCAACTGAATTGACTCAGCTAACATGCAAATGCTTCTATTGTTAGAAAAGAATTTTCTTAATGACTGTAACCACTCACTTCATATCTTGGTTAAAACAGTCCATTGACAGGAGTGCAGATATTATTTATGTACTTGGTGTAAAGTTAGGCACTGGTTAAAAATATTGGCTTTGCTGGGGGTTTTGTGTGTATTTTCACAAAAAAGAGTGAATTCAGAATACAACCTTGACCTTAAAGCATTTCTTGAATTCCACAACATAGCATTATCCCATATTTTTCTGACCTACATAATAGCATTTAAAGCTAAATCTTCAATAACAAAATATCTAGACTCTGCTTTCTATGAATTGCATATCTTCATGAATCTACTTGCCCAATGGTTAATGAAAAGAGACAATCTAATAAAGTGGTACTTCCCAGATTTCACAATGTACTCCATTATTTCCCTATGACAGGTTCACTTATGGTTCCAAGCAAATTTTATTGAAGAAAATAATGTACACATGGAAGTTAAAACTAATTCCCACTTACATAAGTTTAAGTTTCGAAACTTAAGTCTGTGTGTTATATATCGAGGATAATTTGCAGTAATTGGGCAGTAATAGTTGCTAAAGAAACCAAGAAATCACTGGAAAAAAACCACTGACCCACGAGAAGCTACTGGCAAGCTTTCTCACATATCTACATGATAGATCTACATTCGCTGAATCCTAGATTTGAACCCACGCAGACAGGTGAGATGGCAGTGATCCGTAATGGACAGAGCTTTAGACCACTCAGTCACTTGGGGCCCCAGAGTGTTTGTTAGAGCAATTGATATTAACACAAACTATTTGATAATTTGAAGCCTACATTTCAAATTGAGCAAAAAAATAACACTGGTAATAACCTGTCCAAGGCGAGAAAACATCTATAAGGTTTAAAAAAAGATGGTCAATGTTTCTCAAAAGAATCATGGCATTCAATCGTTTTCACTTTCTTAACAGAAGGCGGGCGGAGATTACATTTTTAGGCAATTTATTTGCCCACTTTACCTGGACACATTACCCCATATATAGTTTTAACAGACACTTGGAGATGTATTAAATGTATTTTGGAGTCTTTTTTATGTTTTCTTGTGTTAGCATCAGTGTGCAGATGTGATTAATGTTGTGTTTAGAAATGATTTGAGAGGAGACGTTTAGATTATTTGTTGAAACCATACAGTGCTCACTGGACTAAAATATTACTCTGCGACTATTATGAATTTATTCAGAGGAGTTCTGGACAAATGTCCTTGTGATACATCAGGTCTTGTGACAGACCAGTACAAACAAGGATCAGGAATTTATTAGAAACATTTGATTCTTTAAAACTTGTTTAGAACTTTTTAGGATAACTTTGGATTTAATTAATAATACTGAAAATTTCTCTTAAATTTTCATTTATAATTTTGATATCTAAATCATATGTTAATTTTTACAAAACTTGCTGCTACTTGGTTTATAACCATTTACCCAATACTCTCCCTTTCTACTGTCCCCATTCTGTTATGGCTCTATTCAAGTCAAAATCTTTAAACGATGTTTCCTCTAGTGTGTTGTTTTTGAACTGAATCTATTTTTAAACTGACAGTGAATATTGTTCTGTGCCAAGAATTCCTATTTACATTCTGCTGTCTGAAGGGGCACATGCTTAGTTAGCCTAACCAGTTTCAAAAAGCTGGGAATTTATTCTTCATGGTTGTTATTTACTATTTTCTACAGATCAAAGGTATTATCTCATAGAAAGCTCTTCTCCAAAATAAGATTTTTCACCACCAAGAACTCCTCCAGAGTCTCACTTCTTTTAATCAATGCTTTTGCTGACTGCTGTTACAACTTTCTTATCTGATCCATAAAGCTCTATTACAGTCTTAAGTCCTTTATGCAATATCTGCTTGTTCATCTTTGATAAGAAATATGAGTCCCCCGAGTCCAAGTACTTGTAAACTTGCTGCAACAGATATATTTTCTTGAGGAAATCTTTTTTATTTTGTGTTCAATTAAATCTTTTCTAACTGCTTCAAATTCTGATTTCCTTAAGTTAGATTAGTTTCGATTTTTCATACTCATTTTTTTTTTGTTTTTTAAAAACACTGGAGGCAGCAGCTTTAAAGTGGGACTAGAGTATATTAGCCTTTAATGCCTGCATGTGCTCACTTGACTTGGCATATCTTTTGCTAATATCACAGAACATACCTCCTGCCTTGGAGTTTGGATATAACCATATGTACACTGACAAAGAAGAATTATGAAACTTTTCCTCCCATGTTAGTTTCTTCGGGGTTTACTTTAGTAAACCTAACTTGGCATCCTACATTACTGTTGAAATGTTATCCAGTGTTTCACAAGAAATTCCACAACTTTCTTCATTCTCACATTCACTTTCAACATTCCCACCACTACTGACTTAAAAACCACTTTCCCCATTCCTACCACCACTGACTCCATATTGAAAATCAGTAATTTTATTCCTTCCACGGTTGATTTCAATCTTCAGAAATGGACCAAGGCTTGTACATGCACAGATGAAAGGACATGTATCAATTGCTGTTTTCGTCATTAATTATAAACAGGATTTCCAAATATAATTTTGTATTAACATAATCTACAGACTTTGGAAAGGAAGAGTTATGGTGAAAAAATATCCATACATTTGAATTTATCTTTTAAAATCTTATTTATTCAATTTATTGTAACAGAAATAAAAGTTTTATACTGCTAATATGTAATCAGTACATTACAAAATTCAAGTGCACAAATTTGTACAAATTTTGTACAAATCATGCAATTGCATGGTCTAGGAGCATCTCTGGATTTTGTATTCTGTATAAGAAAAATGTGGTCTGACAGTGTTTCCTTATGTCTATAATCTACATTACATGTTTACTATTACCTAGTATTTAACAGGTTGTATCAACCCATTGGATGCTTTTACTCTCTTGAAAACACAATCATGTACTTGTCACCTATGCATTCTTGAGTAAATCATTGGAGTTAACATACAGTGGGCTAACAAAACAAGGATTTGGGAAAAATAAAATGCTCAAAAGTTTGTTTAATCTGGACAGAATAGAGTAGTTTATACAACAGATGCGAGTGTTTTATACAATGGTCCCTCTGATGTTTCACAAACCTGACATGGGAACAAAAGAATAGAAGCCAAATAATACCTGTAAAAACTCTTGTTTATATAATGAGAACAGAACAGACCCAGAGCTATCATTGCAAAATAATTACTGGCAGATTAGGTATTAAATATCTCATTGGTCTTTGAAATTGAATCAAACCACAAAGACCTTTATCTGTTGTTACACTTTACAATGGCAGATCAAAGTCTACAGTTTTATACAATGGCAGAACTGGGTCTACACAATATATACATTGCAGAACAGGACCTACACAAATTATACAAAGGCTGAACTAGGTCTTCACAAAATTACACAATAGCAGAACAGGTTCTACACAGTATATGCTATAGCAGAACTAAGTCTACACATTATATACAATGGCAGAACTGGGTCTACACAAAATTACACAATGGCAGAACTGTATGATTGTACACAAAATTACACAATGGCAGAACAGGATCTACACAAAATTACACAATGGCAGAACAGGATCTACATAGTATGTGCTATGGCAGAACTGGGTTTATACAATATATATTGAACTGGGTTTACACAAAACTACACAATGGCAGAACAGGATCTACCCAAAATTACACAATGGCAGAACAGGATCTACCCAAAATTACACAATGGCAGAACAGGATCTACACAGTACGTGCTATGGCAGATCTGGCTTTATACAATATATACTGAACTGGGTTTACACAAAATTACACAATGGCAGAAATGGATGAATGTCCACAAACAATACAATGGCAGAACCTGGTCTACACAACAAAACACAATAGCAATTTTGGGTCTACACAAATAATCAACAGTGTATACACACTGAGCAATTGGGTGCACATTAAACTTTATTAAATATGGCAACTGTGTTTGCAAATGTTTCAATATGAAAACAAGAAATTTTTCTTTTGCAGATTTTATTAAAGATTATTTATTTGAAACACTGTATTATGCAAACCATTTTTAAAAGTGATTCCATTTTTGACCATTTTTTAAATAATTTCCCTAGAAAGTAAAAACATTTAAGATTGATTTTAATCTAGGGTTTGGGCAGATGTACAAGCACATACTGCACAAAATGATCACTGTCACTTCTGCCAAGGTGGGGTTGACAAAATTAATTTAGTTTTCTCTCAGAACACATGGTTCACACAGACCTGGAGAGTACTTCAAAAAGCAGTAAAGAAGTATTTTGCCTTATGGAAAACTCCATGTTACTTTGTTAACCCTTTTACCTTACACAAGCGCCTTTTGGCACCTCTACCAAATTAGCATACAGGTGCCTTTTGGCACTTCTACCTGATTTGCATACAAGCGCCTTTTGGCACCTCCGTAAAAAGCAGCCATTCTTAGTGGGTCTTGATAGCACCACGTTTGGGGAAAACACCCTATTAGATATTAGATTCATTGGTGTGAATGATCATTATGTCAGATCACATAGTTACTGTTGATACTCTGGTCGAAATCAGCTATTTAAAGTAGGTTGTAACTGTGTCTCTCCAAAATGGTGGTTGCTAATATCGTTCAGTATAAGTTTCCACGATTAGAATCACAACTATGTAACCTTCAATAACTTAGGTAAAGGCTCACACCACAGTGGCCAACCAGAACTGGTTTAATGGTAGGATCTTAACCTGCACTCTTCTAGTCAGGAGTCTGGCTCACAATCCACTGAAACACAGCAACTCCTGAACTTTATTAAGTGTATTCAATTTACTTCAAACAATGCTGGTTCAAAAATTTAAAATTACTAAAAACTATTAAAGACCAGAGAAGTATATCTCTAGGATGGTGACCTGGTGGCTATCGTACTGAGCTCTGGTGCCAAAAGGTCTTGGGTCTGAATCTTGGTGGTGACAAAATGCTATGTTTTTCAACATCTCCTTTACAATCAATGGCATGGTGTGCCTTCTGTCAGAATGGAGGTTTTAAACTGCAGTTTTCTCTACATGGACAGTCACACCATGTGCAGGTAAAAGATTCCCCCATCATATTTGGAAAAGAGAAGGTCCATGTCACTGATAGAGGTTCATTCAACAAACCTGAGTGCATATAAGCACACTTGCCCATTATACTCAAAAAATAGAAAGGTGTGGTAGTAATTTGTTCACAGTAGTAATTTGCTCATAATTATGTTAAACCTAATTTACTCCAACATCCCATTCTTCAAAATGATTGATTGCCTCTCAAGACTGTATCAAAGTTATACAATTTTTGAACTTATACAATCATGTTTCTATAATATACAAAAATAAACAGAAAATCATGGATTATATACACCATAATGTAAACACAAATCAGTATCACAGAATAAAACATGTACACTTTTCAATGTGTCTTAAATTGTCATAAGCATTTTGATTTGGGATATATACAAAACAATAAATTACTTATATGCTTGCTTATAACTAGAGTCCAACTTCAACAACTTAGATCTGCTGTTGCATACTGTGCTGGTAGATCAGGGTCTATGTTGATTATTTTACTGATAACACCTAACAACCTGCACAGATCCATGGCTGCCATCATGTTAAGTGATGGAAGGCCTGGGTCTGTGTATTCTGCAGTTGAACTCAGTCCATAATGGAGTATATACAACATAAAATTAAAATTGCATTGATCACAATTATAGCAATTACTATGCATTTACTAATATCATTCACTGGATATCTTTATCTGATTTCATGGCTGATACAAGCCATAATTTGAAAGACTTAACAATGATCCCATTGTGCAAACAAAAGGATCCTCACCCTTTCCCAAATACATCAATGTACTGACAACTATGTAACTTCTTTTGCAAACTACAAAAAATGATGTGCTCTATAAATGCAAATGAACAGTAATACAAATTTGTATGCAGGTGCTTATGTACCCTGTACAAGAAAAAAATAAATTGTTATGAACAAAAAGCTGGCTAAAATAGTTTTTGAAATACTCATCCATTATGGACATATAAGCTGTCTACATGGTTGACTGCATGTATCTTGCCTGACAAGACTTGCATTTTGCTGAAGTACAGAGGTAATTGGTCCAATGAACACAGCAGGATCTTGAAATGGCTGTGGTGAACATTTACCTGGATTGCATCTTTAGGAGTCTTTTATAAAAGGGTTAACACTAATTTGGTCTTGAACTTACTTGAAGTTTATGCAGCTAGAGAAATTATCTTAAAAAAGCAATATTATAATTTGAATTATCATAAAAAAATTATATACATTATAAATGCAAGTAAATACTTCATTTTCAATTGATCAATGTGACTGATAAAGTTCAGTAACACAAAACACAAAACAAAGTGTATTTTAAGCACATGATAGGCCCCAAGAAGAGAAGTTGATGGATCATCCAGCATAGCCCTATTACATGATGGCCCCAGGCAAGGGCATGGCACAAGGGCAAGAATGCTAAAGGAATATCGGAAGGAAAGTATATGATGTTATATGTTCCTGATTAGATACTATTGTTGAGAACAAAAACTGCCTCAACAATTATAAAATAAATTTTTTAAAAAAGTGTCCTTCTTCTTGACCCCATAACCTTTCTCTGACATATGCCAAGGGCAACATTGGTTTAGGAAGAAAGGGATAAATTGAAAATGTGATACAGTGAAACAAGATATTAAAATAGTTTAAAAAGAAAAGGTGTCATAATTCTTCACCCCATGGTCACATCTAGGCAAGTAGTCCAGGAGATGACAACAGTAGATAAGGGGAGTTTGGGATAGTAAAATAAGAAAGACTAATATTTTATAAAAAAAAAGCTAAAATAAGCATGAAATGGAATCAAAACTCTAACCAAATAATGACCCAGCAACTTGACTCTGGTGGAAGCAGTAAAACCTATAAGGTGAACATGTTATCATGTTATACTCTAGACATTGGTCTACATACACATCTAAATAAACAAAACATATAAACCAAAATGTGTCACCATGATAATAACTGACCTACTACCAATGGCTCCAACCTAGGGAAAAATCCAGGATCAGGAGTGGTAATGAGATGAGAGTTGTGATAGTAGTCTATTCCAATACCATGGTGAAAGGCCTATGGAAATATGTGATGAAAATATCTTTAATCTATACATTTCCCCATTAAAATTCTTGACCCCATGACCCCATCCAAGGACAGAAGTGATTATGAAAAAAGGGGTGTATGTGATAATATAAGATAATATAATGGAAAAAAAATTAAGAAATCGGTCCAGCATCATACATACATACAAACATACATACATACTTACAAACAAATGATATAGCATTCTTGCACCATCTCGTTTGTAAACCACTATCGATTTTAAAACATAAGGCATCATGGATATCAAAGGGTATAAAACTTAGTCATTTCATTCATTAATTTATAAGTTCTATCTTGAATGTTGTCAGGAGGTCCCAAACACTGTCAACTTCTTGGTGTTTTCAATCAAATGAGAATTTCTTTAAAATCACGGTTGCCATATTTGCTTGTGGCAGTCTATGTTTTCAAGCAATATATCTCATGTAGTTCGCCGTAAATAATTTCATAAATTTTGGACATACATCTCTTTGAACATATGTATAATAGAGTTCCTTCTGTTTATTTGTTTTAGAAAAATTATATCAAGACAATACCAATATTGGATGAAGGTGACAGTTTTACTGAAATGGACTCTCCTAGAAACCAGAAATAAACAGCAAGCAGTCTGTCTGCTTGTTTACATCAAGTCTTCAATTTGCATTTGAATCACTAATAAATTGACAGTGTTAGGGACCCCATGGTGACAATGAGGATAAAATTATCAATCAACGAAAGAAATGACAAAGTTTTATTCATCTGTTACATCCTTGATGCTTTTAGTTTTTAAAATCAGCGTGGTTGTGTACTAACAAACACGAGGGTATGTGAAAGATATTATAAATGATGCCATCTTCATGGAACTGGATAGGTATAAAAACATATATATATACTTTATTGTCTTTCTCATTACTTATAAAGTATTTTCACTGATATTCCCATGCAGATCAATTTTCATTCCATCTACCACATTAAATACGTTTTGTAAAGGTCACTTGTCTATATCGGCTATTTTAAGCCAATCACAATGAAAACTGCTTTACACATATTCAATGTAAACAATGCTAGAAAGGCTGTCTAAAGTCTGGAGGCGTCAGCTCAATGGACGTGTAGTACAACACAAAAGCAGCAGATGTCTGTAAATAGAAATATACCGTATTTAGTCATATTCACATAATAAAAGAAAATAATTTACTGTATTTAGTCATATTCACATAGTAAAAGAAAAAAATATACTGTATTTAATTATATTCACAAAGTAGTTTTTTTAATAAGTTTTTTTACTACTTGAAAAATAATACAACATATTATCTAAAGAAGTGATAAGAATAACAATGTATTTAAAATTAAATCAATATAAACAATTGGCACATATAAATCTGTCACCACCTATCCGGCATCTTATCCCACCAAACAATGAAAGAGATAAGAAAAATATTAATGTCTCTACTGAAAACATCTCCAGCTGAAAAGTCATAAAATGCAAAAACTCTTGCAAAATCATGACAGTAAAATAATATGTCAGTATGCAGATCTTTGATGAGATTGCTTTGTACCAAGTATCACTGAAATCAATCAGTAACCGATAAGTTTGGTATAAAGTGTCATTTCATTTACTGCAAACAGCTGTACTAAAATGGTTATCAATATGATCATCCTGAAATGATAATCACTTTACATACAAATTATGAACATGTTGAAAAATGAATTCTCTTGGCTTAATACTGATTCATCTCAAGTATGAAGAAAATGCATCATGGAAATATAAGATAATGAAACAACTTGGACCAAAGCCAGAAAAATGTATATGATTGACTTTAACAACTAGTCAAAGAAATAAGCTAGTGTGTTGTCATAATGACCAGGCTTACATAGGAGGAAAATCAATCATAGCATCCATGAAATATAAACAAATTAAAAAGTTTGAATCAAAACTGTGACGACAAGGTGAAAGAGAAAAGCAAATATAAGCTTTGCAAAATGCAAAAAAAGTAAATTTATATCATAGCTACATCCTGAGCAGAAAAATCCTGAATGATGTGTCTTTGTTTCAAATGAATATTTAAATACACAGGGGACATTAATTTTAAAGGCTGCAATATTAGTAGTGAAGAACATTCTTAAAATAGAGAAAATAAATCTGCATATAATACAAAAATGTTACATGTCTGAATAACATATTTGACCTTGACCTTATTTTAATATATGCACTCACCTTGACTTCAGATTCTGACATGTCAAAAACTTCATGGTCATCAAATTTGTACCATTTCTGTGTGCATGGATTGCGACAAAAAGCTGTGTCTGAAAGGTAAGAATTCCATATTATACTAAATTGCTCTAAGCCATACTCTGAAAATAAATGTTACCTTGACACCAAGGTTAAAAGACAACACCAACACAAAATCTTTACACTCTTGATGATAACATGAATACATTGTGTTGTTTTTAAATAAACTGTGGCTTGAAGACCCCCCCCCAAAAAAACCAAAGAAACAAGCAAACTGACAAAATGTGCAAACTATGATTCCATTCAACCATAATTCAATGTTAAACAAAACTTTGTACACAAAGTAATGCACATTCTATCAGTAGCATTGCCACTGTCGCCTGCTGCTTCCCATCAAAAGGCTTGAGGAATGGGAAGTGTGCTCCATATAGTCATAGGTTATAACTCTAAAACAGGACACAAATTTCCTTAAAATTAGTAATGTCTATGATCTTATTAACTATATAGCTTGACAAATGATAAAATATGAATTATAGTTTTAAGAAGCCATTAAACTCGTTTACATCAATTAAAGGCCAGAATCAAACTTTGTAAAGTATGGCCAAAATCTGCTCATCAAAATAGGACGCCATTCTAAATTTGTTCAGGGCCTCAACTCTTTATAATAGTCAAAATCTGATCATCAAACACATCCTAATGACAATTTTTTTTGCAAATGTACTTGAATTCAAAGCTGTTCAAGGGCCATAACTCTATAAAATATCAACACAATTTTATAATCCTAGCAATCATCTGAAATCTTGCTTGTATAATAACTTTCCATTTAGAAACAGTAGCAATTACAAGATTTTCAAGATGGCCATGCATGCTTTATGATCATTTATTACTAACTTGACATGATAAAAGTATTTTGTTTTTGTTTTTTAGCATTTAACATCATTTTTCAGCAAATGACAGGCTATACATGGCAGCCAGTATAACCGGTAGAAAAAACCCATGAATCCCAAAGGAAAAACCACCAATCCATGGGAAGCTGCTGGCAAGCTATCTTGTATATCCACACTGGTTAAACTCAAGAATCAAGCCATGTGGACAGAAGTGATATGGGAAGTCCTAATGACAACTCTTTGCTGAAATGACCATCCATCCAGTAAAAGTAGTATTAGCAATTTATGCCGCCGATCATAGTGGTCATACTGGATGTAAGATCAGCATTATAACATTTTAGACCATCCACTTATCTTTTTTGTGAAAACTGTACAATGATATGACTATCAATTCAGAAGGAATAGTGTTAAGATTTTAAAGATGGCTGGCTTAGTGAAAATATTGGATGACAGATTAGAATCATTTCAATAGGGATTTACTAGACATCATAAGAAGTCTTTTGGTGACAATTCCATTCTGGTATGACCATCCATCCAGGAGGATATCAGTAACAAATTTTCAAGATGGCCACCATGGTGGCCATATTAATGTTAAGATAGGCACCATTTTAATTTAGGTCTAAAGAGACATGATAAGAATTGTTCTGGTGAAAACCTCAAGTCCATATGGTTTTCACTTTAATGGAGTAGTGATGTTAAGATTATTAAGACATAGTGGTCAAAATGAATGCACAAGTGGTACCTTTTTCATTTAGGATCAACTACATATTATAAGATGTCTCATGGTGGTAACCATATGCTAATACAGCTTCTCATTTAGAAGTAGTGTCATCAAAAGTTTCAAGATGCCTGCCATGAGGGTCATATTGGATGTCAAATCAGCCCCATTTTCAGTAAGGACCACCAACAAAAAAAAAATTCTTTTTTTTTGACAGACTCATGCTGATATGACCATCTGTTCAGAGAAAGCAGTAAAACTAGTAGCGATATCTAAACAGCAACGTTTTCAGTCAGGGCAAAGTAATCCTTGGGATCATTTTATCTCTTAAGTTTCATGGTAATCCTCCATGCAGTTTGGTTGATTACAAACAGGAGCTAATAGATGGACAATATACATCAGGCTATTCCATAGTCCTTTCTGGTTTATAACTTGCAGAGTTAAAAGAAAGTGTTCTTAGCCAGAGCATGGCATTATCAATCTAGATAGTGACATATACACTTCATGCATACAGTAATATTCTAAGCACCACTGATAAAGAACATATTTGTGCATGTAACTTTCAAGAACTTTAACACCTTTACATTACTAATGCTGCTGCTGCTATTATCATGCAGTCACAATTGAACTAATATATATATATATATATATATATATATATATATATATATATATATATATATATATATATATATATATAATGTTTCATCATTCACAAGTAAAAAGTAAAAATCTATAATCTTAAAAACTGTTCTGTGGACCCCACATTGTAATTCTAAACCAAAATAAGAAAGTTTTACAGATTTGTTTAAAAATGGAAATATAATACAAATGAGCTATATAGTTAATAGTCTGTTGTGATGTAGCTTGTGAGAAAAATACAATTCACATTTTTAGATACATTAAGCTTGAAATGTTACTATAATTCATGTAACAATGCAGTTAATGTAGTTATTTACTTACAATGACCACCATCCATGGTCCCATAGTGATTCTGCAAAATCAAAAATATAAAATTTGAGAAAACAAGAAAATGATGACATGGGCAGATAGTGTTTTGTAAAAATTAAAAGTCAAATGAATAAGACCTAAATGTTGCAGTCATAAAAACTTTAACATGGCTCTGATGTTCAAACTAAGGTAATTATTTTTCTGTAGTCCTAGTAAGGACATATTTTAGTAAATTATCTTTCTTCTGCAATACTTGCTCAGTCATTTTAACATTAGGAAATATACTCTACAATTTGCCTTTCCATCTCAAAATGCAGATGAAGGGAAATAACCCTTACAAATTACATCTTCTTGCCCATGCAACATGGTCGCCAATAAAACAGATATTTAAATTTCAATTTGAACCAAGCCAACAACAGCGTTTGAAAAAGGGGCTAATTAGGGTCTTACATTTGAAAAATAATGACCCAATGGTGTGATCATAACAGGCCATCCTCATACTGAAATGACATATCATTTCCATACCCTATTATTACTATTATTTGCATGAGACATCAAATAAAAAAAAAATATTTTAGGATTCTCCTCTTGGATACCTCTGACCATACTGTAATGACATGGAAAAAATCAAGTTCTACCATTATATGCTCCTCCAACATTTGTCTTTGCAAAGTTTCTTCAATGTGGGTGGGTGTTGGTAGTGCGAAATCTTTCTACGATTGTATATCATCAAATGGAGTAGACTGTTAATCTGGAATTCATCCATTAAAGATGAACAATCAGAGCTAGTCTTCATGTTTGGCTCACCATCTTCTGAATTTATGGAGAGAAGGCATGAACCATATTTAACTTTAGAAGATCAACAAAGACACAGGTCTGTTGGATCAGGAATTGAGAACCATTGGTAGGTAGTTTGCAGTTTACTGCAAAGATGTTCATCACTAGGAAACCAAACAGGGTGTGATCTCTATGATAGACTGATGGAGAAATTTCTCTGTATGAAACAACTGTCATATCATTAATAATAAATTAGTCAGGATGCTGAAATTGCCTGGTTTGTCCTGTACCAACCACATGCCACTGACTGTTGTGAATTAGGGCAGTAAGTGGGCTCCCAATCAATCTGACAAACAAGAATCTGTAATCATTGTCACTCCCATCCTTCCATTCAGTGGTTTATCCAAGGTATTCCCAATGCTAACTAACCCAGTCTTGCACTGGTCACAAATTTTAATTAAGACTGTCATTAATCTTCTCAACAACCAGAGATAGGATGCCACTGTTTCATGACTACTATCTAATAGAGACAGATATCAAGATGGCTTAGAATAACAAAGTCCAATGCTGTACTGAGAAGGTCGATAAGCAGAAGTAGCTCAAACTGAAATAGAAGCCTTAACACAATTGACTATAATACATCAACAATCTGTTTGATGAATCTGGATGAAAAAGGTCATTTGTCAAGAAGGACCAATTGGGAAATTCTTTAGCTGTCCAATATTGACATATTTCACTGTATATATTATTTATTCTTACTGATATTCCATACAATTTGTATTGTTTCCGACCAGGCGGTCCATTCGTGAATGTTGCCAAATCAAGCCCCTGTACAGGGAAGTCCACATATGTGCTAATTTTCTGTCTCCATGGCCCATCATAAACAAATCTGTCAACCAAAAACATTGTTTATAAAATAAAACCTGTTTATATTGCATTTCATTTAAATTTAAGATGTTTCATTTTTTGAGTATGAAATCTTATTACTGTAGGCAAGTTTGATTTATGATGTTAATATATTAATAAAGTAAGAAACTGAGCACAGATTTTCAGTTCAAATTAAAAGTTGTTTCTAATATGCCTACGAGATAATACTAGGCAAATGATTTTGTCTTAATTTGTTACAATGCCTGCAAAGCAAAAACAACATTTCAGGAAGAGCAAATTATTGTGAGAGTTGAATATGTTGCTGGTGTTTGGATTACTTTATGTTCGAATGAAATATTGCTTGGTTATAAACAATAATTATTACTTATTGTACCATCCAAAAATTAACAAAAATATGATAATTTCTACATTAGCTTCCCTGTAAATTGTAAGCTATCCAATTACCTATTCAAACCAATCAGAAGAATCCGGGGTAATTTCCAGATGTCTATTTTCTTGATGGAATCCCGTTCCACTTTACACTGTGGACAGCGCCATCTGCTACTACCACTCATTTTCTCCTCCTGAAGAAACTTTCTAAGGCAGTCCTGTACAATACAGAGTGGAATCATATTCTCAGGATTATGTTTTAAAACTTTTGTATAAAAAAAATATATTTTGTTTTCATCCAACAGCAGGAATTTGATAAATTTTTAATCAATTAAAAGATTTAAAAAAACACAAAATGAAGAAGCAGCATGTCCTACTGTAAGAACAATTAATAAATAAAACTAAAAGTCTGCAAGAAAAGAAAGAGATAAGTGGCAAAAAGGACCATAACATTCCTCAAAACTGAATTGTATTTCTCTTAAAGTACTGGCTGGTGATTCAACATGCACTTTCCGTAGTTTTTAAATGGTGCTCTGCTTTCTTTTTACTCAACAACAATAACAACTAACTTCTTAAAGATTACTCAATATGATGTCAAAGTTAAAAACACTTTAAAATGGTAAATCTCTCCTGTCATATATTTTATATTTGTTGTGCAAAATCTCAGCTGTATTCAAGTCATGATTTATCTATCTGTATTTGAAAAAGCACACTATTAAACAAAACTTAAACACAAAACTGTAACCTTGCTGTTGCTTCTGTCACCACTAGCCAAGATAGATGATCAACTTGTACAAAATTTTTACTCATCATTTCAACAATAACAGTTCATATAGCTTAAAAAATCCTTAGTGCAATTAAAGTTTATTATTGACAATCTGATGCACATATCTCCATGTGCTATAAATCCACTCTTCTCTATAACTGCTTTTGCTTCATCAACCTAAAATATTTGTAAAGTTTTACATGTAACTTGGAGAAGGTACATACCTGGAGAGAACACCGGGAGTTGGTGGGTATAGGTAAAGACAAGTACATGAAGGCCTGGAATGTGATAGACTTTTTCTTACAAGTAAGGCACATTAAGGTCGACTTCAGCTGGCCCTAAATAAAAGAAAGAAGTTTTTAAAAGTTATTTTTATATCATTTACTTGAGGACAGCAACACAATTTCAAACCATGTTAAACTTGTGTAGCCTTTTTTCTCAGGAACCTAGTCAGTGTTTCACCACTCCTCAAAGGAAACAAATGTACTCCAACAGAAGCTTCTTTTTAATAAAAACCATAAAATGACACAAGATTCATTCATGACTATGGCATTTTGTGTGACATAAAGATTTCAAAATGAAACTAAAATGAAATCTAATTAAAAGTATAAAAACACAACTAATTAAAAATGCTAACAATATTAAATAACAAATGCTTTATCATTTTGAAAACAAAAACATTAACAATGAGCAGTATCTAGAGCACATGAACCATGAGTTTCATTTAAAACAACTTTAATATTGTGTTCAAACTCTAAAATAATTTAAAACAGACAAATCTAAATAAAGCATACTAAAACAAAAAACAACCTTAATCTAAATAAATGTTAACATTGAGCACACTCTCAGAAAACTAGAACAGTGAGCTTAACTAAAAAAAACCCACAGAATTTCCAAAAAATACACTGAGCTTACTCACAAAATCCTTTAACATTGAGAAACTTTAACATTGAACTTAATGTCAATATACTTTAGCAATAAGGTTAATGTCAATAAACTTGAACATTTACCTTAATGTCATAAAGCTTGAACTTTTATGTTCGATGTTAATAAACTTGAACGCTGACCTTAATGTCAATATATTTTATCATTAAGCTTAATTTCAATATACTTTAACATCAAGCTTAAAGTCAATATACTTTAACATTGAGCTTAATGTCAACATAATTTAAAATTAAACCTAATGTCAATATACTTTAACAATAAGATTAATGTCAGTAAACTTGAACATTGGCCTTAATGTCAATAAACTTTAACATTATGCTTAATGTCAATAGACTTTAAAATCGAGCTTAATTTCAATAAACTTGAACATTGACCTTCATATCAATATACTTTAACATGAAGCTTAATATCAATATACTTTAACATCAAGCTTAATGTCAGTATGTTTTAACATTAGGCTTAATGTGAAAAACTTTAACATTGAGCTTAATGTCAACATACTTTAACAGCAAGCCTAATCTAAAACAAAAAATACCACTGAGCTTACTCTCAAAAACCTTTAACACTGAGCTTAAGCTAAAAATGTCAATACTGAGTTTAATGTCAATAAACTTTAACAATGAGCTAAATCTATAAAGAAAAAACTTGTCAATTAAACAGCATAATTTCAAAAATTTTAATATTAAGCTAGATCTCAAAAACTTGAATACATTAAGCCGAATCTCAAAAAACATTAACAGTGAACACAATCTAAAAATAAAGCTCTAATATTAAAAACCTAATCTTAAAAAAAAAATGAGCTGACTCCAAAAACTTTAACACCAGGCTTAATCTCAGTAAACTTCATGACCAAGTTTATTCTCAAAACCTCTGACACTGAGCATACTCTCATTTAAACTTTAACATTGAGTCTAATCTAGAAAAACAAATATTTTAACATTGAGCATAGCCTAAAGCAACTTAAAAATGCAGGTAAATGTAGACCAATTTTAACTATAAGCTTTCTCTAACAGTTACTTACACTGAGCTTAATCTACAAATAATTTAACACTAAGCATAATCTATAGCAACTTAAACATTCACTTTAATGTAGATAATTTAACACTGAGCCTAATCTATAGTAACTTAAACATTCAGCTTAATGTAGATAATTTAACATTGAGCCTAATCTATAGTAACTTAAACATTCAGCTTAATGTAGATAATTTAACACTGAGCCTAATCTAAAGAAACTTAAACAGTAAGCTTAAAGTAGATAATTTAACAATGAGCCTAATCTACAGCAACTTAAACATTCAGCTTAATGTAGATAATTTAACACTAAGCCTAATCTATATCAACTTAAACATTCAGCTTAATGTAGATAATTTAACACTAAGCCTAATTTATAGCAACTTAAACATTCAGCGTAATGTAGATAATTTAATATTGAGGCTAATCTATAGTAACTTAAACATTCAGCTCAATGTAGATAATTTAAAATAGAGCCTAATCTATAGCAACTTAAACATTCAGCTTAATGTAGATAATTTAACACTAAGCCTAATCTATAGCAACTTAAACATTCAGCCTAATGTAGATAATTTAACATTGAGCCTAATCTACAGCAACTTAAACATTCACTTTAATGTAGATAATTTAACACTAAGCCTAATCTATAGCAACTTAAACATTCAGCTTAATGTAGATAATTTAAAATTGAGCCTAATCTAAAGCAACTTTAACATTCAGCTTAATGTACATAATTTAACATTGAGCCTAATCTATAGCAACTTAAACATTCAGCTTAATGTAGATAATTTAACACTGAGCCTAATCTAAAGTAACTTAAACAGTAAGCTTAATGTAGATAATTTAACATTGAGCCTAATCTGCAGCAACTTAAACCTTCAGCTTAATGTAGATAATTTAACACTGAGCCTAATCTAAAGTAACTTAAACAGTAATCTTAATGTAGATAATTTAACATTGAACCTAATCTATAGCAACTTAAACATTCAGCTTAATGTAGATATTTTAACACTGAGCCTAATCTAAAGTAACTTAAAGAGTAAGCTTAATGTAGATAATTTAACATTGAGCCTAATCTATAGCAACTGAAACATTCAGCCTAATGTAGATAATTTAACATTGAGAATAATCTACAGCAACTTAAACATTCACTTTAATGTAGATAATTTAACACTAAGCCTAATCTATAGCAACTTAAACATTCAGCTTAATGTAGATAATTTAACATTGAGCCTAATCTGCAGCAACTTAAACCTTCAGCTTAATGTAGATAATTTAACACTGAGCCTAATCTAAAGTAACTTAAACAGTAATCTTAATGTACATAATTTAACATTGAGCCTAATCTATAGCAACTTAAACATTCAGCTTAATGTAGATAATTTAACACTGAGCCTAATCTATATTAACTTAAACAGTAAGCTTAATGTAGATAATTTAACATTGAGCCTAATCTATAGAAACTTAAACAGTCAGCTTAATGTAGATAATTTAACACTAAGCCTAATCTATAGCAACTTAAACATTCAGCTTAATGTAGATAATTTAACATTGAGCCTAATCTATAGCAACTTAAACATTCCGATTAATGTAGATAATTTAACAGTGAGCCTAATCTATAGCAACCTAAACATTCACTTTAATGTAGATAATTTAACATAGAGCCGAATCTATAGGAACTTAAACATTCAGCTTAATGTAGATAATTTAACATTGAGCCTAATCTATAGCAACTTAAACAGTCAGCTTAATGTAGATAATTTAACATTGAGCCTAATCTATAGCAACTTAAACATTCAGCTTAATGTAGATAATTTAACATTGAGCCTAATCTAAAGTAACTTAAACATTCAGCTTAATGTAGATAATTTAACACTGAGCCTAATCTATAGCAACCTAAACATTCACTTTAATGTAGATAATTTAACATAGAGCCTAATCTATAGGAACTTAAACATTCAGCTTAATGTAGATAATTTAACATTGAGCCTAATCTATAGCAACTTAAACAGTCAGCTTAATGTAGATAATTTAACATTGAGCCTAATCTATAGCAACTTAAACATTCAGCTTAATGTAGATAATTTAAAACTGAGCCTAATCTAAAGTAACTTAAACATTCAGCTTAATGTAGATAATTTAACATTGAGCCTAATCTACAGCAACTTAAACCTTCAGCTTAATGTAGATAATTTAACATTGAGCCTAATCTATAACAACTTAAGCATTCAGCTTAATGTAGATAATTTAACATTGAGCCTAATCTACAGCAACTTAAACATTCAACTTAATGCAGATAATTTAACATTGAGCCTAATCTAAAGTAACTTACATTCAGCTTAATGTAGATAATCTAACATAGAGCCTAATCTATAGGAACTTAAACATTCAGCTTAATGTAGATAATTTAACATTGAGCCTAATCTATAGCAACTTAAACAGTCAGCTTAATGTAGATAATTTAACATTGAGCCTAATCTATAGCAACTTAAACATTCAGCTTAATGTAGATAATTTAACACTGAGCCTAATCTAAAGTAACTTAAACATTCAGCTTAATGTAGATAATTTAACATTGAGCCTAATCTACAGCAACTTAAACCTTCAGCTTAATGTAGATAATTTAACATTGAGCCTAATCTATAGCAACTTAAACATTCAGCTTAATGTAGATACATTAACATTGAGCCTAATCTATAACAACTTAAGCATTCAGCTTAATGTAGATAATTTAACATTGAGCCTAATCTACAGCAACTTAAACATTCAACTTAATGCAGATAATTTAACATTGAGCCTAATCTAAAGTAACTTACATTCAGCTTAATGTAGATAATTTAACATTGAGCCTAATCTACAGCAACTTAAACCTTCAGCTTAATGTAGATACCTTAACATTGAGCCTAATCTATAACAACTTAATCATTCAGCTTAATGTAGATAATTTAACATTGAGCCTAATCTATAGCAACTTAAACATTCAGCTTAATGTAGATAATTTAACATTGAGCCTAATCTACAGCAACTTAAACCTTCAGCTTAATGTAGATAATTTAACACTGAGCCTAATCTAAAGTAACTTAAACAGTAAGCTTAATGTACATAATGTAACATTGAGCCTAATCTATAGCAACTTAAACATTCAGCTTAATGTAGATAATTTAACACTGAGCCTAATCTATAGCAACTTAAACATTCAGCTTAATGTAGATAATTTAATATTGAGCCTAATCTATAGCAACTTAAACATTCAGCTTAATGTAGATAATTTAACACTGAGCCTAATCTAAAGTAACTTAAACAGTAAGCTTAATGTACATAATTTAACATTGAGCCTAATCTATAGCAACTTAAACATTCAGCTTAATGTAGATAATTTAACATTGAGCCTAATCTATAGCATCTTAAACATTCAGCTTAATGTAGACAATTTAACACTAAGCCTAATCTATAGCAACTTAAACATTCAGCATAATGTAGATAATTTAACACTGAGCCTAATCTATAACAACTTAAGCATTCAGCTTAATGTAGATAATTTAACATTGAGCCTAATCTATAGCAACTTAAACATTCAGCTTAGTGTTGATAATTTAACACTGAGCCTAATCTATAGCAACCTAAACATTCACTTTAATGTAGATAATTTAACATAGAGCCTAATCTATAGGAACTTAAACATTCAGCTTAATGTAGATAATTTAACATTGAGCCTAATCTATAGCAACTTAAACAGTCAGCTTAATGTAGATAATTTAACACTGAGCCTAATCTATAGCAACCTAAACATTCACTTTAATGTAGATAATTTAACACTGAGCCTAATCTATAGTAACTTAAACAGTAAGCTTAATGTAGATAATTTAACATTGAGCCTAATCTACAGCAACTTAAACATTCAGCTTAATGTAGATAATTTAACATTGAGCCTAATCTAAAGTAACTTACATTCAGCTTAATGTAGATAATTTAACATTGAGCTTAATTTACAGCAACTTAAAGATTCAGCTTAATGTAGATAATTTAACACTGAGCCTAATCTATAGCAACTTAAACCTTCAGCTTAATGTAGATAATTAACACTGAGCCTAATCTATAGCAAATTAAACATTCAGCTTAATGTAGATAATTTAACATTGAGCCTAATCTATAGCATCTTAAACATTCACTTTAAAGTAGATAATTTAACACTAAGCCTAATGTATGGCAACTTAAACATTCAGCTTAATGTAGATAATTTAACACTGAGCCTAATCTATAGCAACGTAAACATTCACTTTAATGTAGATAATTTAACATTGAGCCTAATCTATAGCAACTTAAACATTCAGCTTAATGTAGATAATTTAACAATGAGCCTAATCTATAGCAACTTAAACATTCACTTTAATGTAGATAATTTAACATTGAGCCTAATCTATAGCAACTTTAACATTCAGCTTAATGTATATAATATCCAAATTGATCTTGCTTTTAAATTACTTAAACAGTGCTGAATCTCAAAAAACTTTTACCTTGACATTAATCTAGGGAATGGATAAAGGATGAATGTAGAGATATTCCAAAATGTGCAAATGAGAATACAAATTCATACTTGTCCGTACCAATTATCATGCCTGAAAAATAAATTAACAATTTTACAGGCACTTCAATTGATCTAGCTCACAAGATACCCTCTCCAATCAAAGTCTTAAAATCCTTCCTTCATGAACCGCTCATGAGAAGAGCCTGGCATAAAAGTTCAACCATACAGACAGGAATGAAATACTTATGACCGTGAGTGTTAAGCACATGCCACAAACCCCTACTGATTGAATAGTGTCTTCATAGCCTCAGCTACTGGATCCAGCATCAGGAAGACAAAGGTGTGAAATTTATGCTTCTACTTTATCACAAAAAGGTCTATTATTTGCAAATCCAAGGAAAGACTGATTGAGGAAGGGACCATTGTGTTTGAAGGATTGGGTCATTCCTTGAAATAGAGTCAGCCAGGATGCTGTGGCTGCTGGTAATGTGTCTGATTTTTACAGGTATATTTAGCTGGGGGCACCAGCATAGAAACTTCCAAACCAGAATGCATAGTGCACAGATATGGTGATTTGGTCACCCCACCCTCCAGTTTGAATGCTGATATGAAGAGGTATTTCCTCCAGACACCACTTGCACCTGGCTATGTCAAAACATGACAACTGGTAGACTTGCTGTATCAAACTGGCATCCATACAAACTATAATTTTTGGTTAAGACTTTTCAGAGGGATCCCTGTCACTATGGACACAGGATTAACACTGCTTTGGTTGTGATCCTGACTTTATGGCTGAGCTGACCACTGGATTAGCAGGTCTATCTACATGTGGTGCATGAAAAATCAGCCAAGCAATATCAGATCTGCTGCCACATTGAGCAAGTTGCAAGAAAATTCTCACTGTTAACCTATCCCATTTGAAGATTGACTCTTAGTTCTACATTCCATAACACATAAACATAAACACATAATATCACGAAGATATTCAAAGAATATCAGGAAATCTTCAAAACTATTCCAATAGTAATGTAGCGAAAGCTTAAAGCATGGTGGGGATCAATGGTTATATAACAGGTAAGAGTCTACTTAACTTTGTCTACATGGTATATGCAAAGACAAATTTTTGGTTTCTTTAGAATGGCTGGATTCTGGATATTGTGGATTTTACTTTCCCTATGTTTAATGTTATTGCATAATATATTTTTTGGTGAAAGTGATCTATATTCAAAACTTGACCAAGGTGTGATCAATGGATAGGTGGTTGGACAAAATTAATATAATATACTCTACCATTGTGGCAAAATGAAAAAATGCTGCACTGAAACAGAATTCGTTTTGAAATTAACCATTATTCATTGAGCAGAAAATTTAAAAAACAGTTTACCTGAAACAACTCCACTATGATAGATTCATTCATCAGTTTGTGATTTTTCCAGGACAGCTCTGCTGCTGCATTATCAGCTAAATTTTCAGTGTTCAACTCGGGAATATTTGGACGCTTCTTCACCTAAAGGAAAGAATTTTGAAATTGAGACATAAAAAAGGAGGCAAAACCATCAAATTCTATCATCGAATGAACTAATTTCAGTTCAGTACTCTTTTGAGAACACTATGAGATAGACCTCTCTCATGCACATCTACTTACAGCTAGTGTTGTAAATCTTTATATGCAAATAACATATTGTCTTACATACACTGTACACTTAAACATAAAATACAACCAAACTTCCAAGTATGATTTGGTGTAATAATGTATTGCCTTACATTCAGTGTGTACCTAAATATAAAATACAACCAAACTGCCAAGTCAAATTTGGTGTAATAATGCATTTCCTTGCATACAGTGTGTACCTAAATATAAAATACAACCAAACTGCCAAGTCAGATTAGGTGTAATAATGCAATTCCTTGCATATAAAATACAACCAAACTGCCAAAATCAGATTTAGTGTAATAATGTATTGTCTTGCATAGAGTGCACCTAAATATAAAATACAACCAAACTACCAATTCAGATTTGGTTTCAAAATGTAAGATAAAATTCTATCAAATAATGGATCAATGTTTAATGCTGTATTTCCATACTTATATTTATTTTTTCTTGCAGCTGGAATCAAATTCTTTGTCACAAGTTTCATTTTCTGTTTGATAGATGTCTCAGGTTTTGGGAGTTTTACCTGCCTGTTCACATGGTTATCATATATGTGGTAATATTTATTATGAAGTTATGAAGGTTGTCCATCATCCCATATTTACCAATAAGTGAAACTCTGCCGAATTTACATAAGGTAAATAACGAGTGGATGCAAGACCTTATAAGAATCAGAAACAACCCATCTTTATAAGTTAAAAATGTAAATAAAACAGGAGTGAAATTTACCACAATATATTACTTGAGCTTATTTCATATTTCTTCATTTCGACAACTAAAATTTGGTCACATGCTGAGCCTATTCATAATCTCTTGACCAATAAATATCATCGGATATACTGAAAATATGATTGTTTCTAGACAATTCTAAGGTTTGCTGTATACAGACCTTCCAACCCTGAAAATTCCATCTCAGTAAGGCAGTTGATTTTTTTGTGTATGTTTGACCAGTTTTCAGCAAGGTGCAACAAAATATAGACTGCTATTATAAAACTGGAAAAAGTAATTAAAAGTTCAGTATTTGAATGAAACATGCAACAATAAACATTATGTTCCACTGAAAAGTTTGTAAAGTCTGAAAAGTTTGTAAAGTACACATAGAATTTATTTACCACTAGTACAGTTGCACAAACTTTAGTCCCAGAGCCTATGCAGCTCAATGGCTTGTTGCTATCTCTTAACTTGATGTAATTCTTGGAAATTCTTTTTCCATTTCGCATGATGATGGCATTCATATCTCCTGCCATGAAACAACCTCAAATTAGCATGTGATGTCCAACAAACATAACTGTGTCCCTTCCAGCTTTTTATTCACAATAATTTGAATATTCCATTTTATTCTTCTGTGTTGATCAATAACACTTTTCAATAGACTTACTTTCCCTTTCCTTTTAAACATGCATCAATTGCTGGATGCCATTTTTAAAAATTCTATAATCAACAGTTTGATCATACTGATGCTTCACATGAACAAATAGGTGCAATTTAAAGCATCTTAGGTGCTTTTGTAAAGTTAGTCTGGTTCCCTGACTAATTTCACTAATTCTAATATGAAAACCAGATCCAAATTACACACAGACGAAACAATTATCCGGATTTTTTGGTAATGATCATTTTTCCATAGTATTTGTAGTATGCCCTAAGTCTGTATTTTAAGGTTAATTTTTATAAGACTTAGGCAAAATCGTAATGGTTGGCAGGTTTGTATTATATACAAGTTTAGGTGAATGAGGAGCCAGATTGTCTGAATATAGTGAACAGTGCAGATGAAATAGGTCACTTGATGAATTATATTCACCGAGATAAAAATAAATCATTGAGAAGTTCAAACATTTAACAATTGATTAATGTATCGGTTATCTTATTAAAGATGAAAACAATGCACCGTGTCAAACTTTTTTTGCACCCATGCATAAAATCTCATTTTGTGCAGGACATGGTCTCATTTTTACAAAAATCTCACAAGAACATATCCTTGCTGAAATGATGAGTTAGAGAAACCAATTTTCTTTGTAAAACAACCTTCTTCAATAATATTTAATCTTAGGAGTACATCCATAATACATTCAGCATTATAAACAGGTAACATTATCTGAAGAAATGAAAAGTTTTATACTAACCTTGAATGTGGATTACCAGTAAGGTGTTCAATAGTTTTTTAATAACATACTGATAAGCAGTTCGGAAGCCATAGAAATTCAGAAAGGCATTACATGAAGAAGGAAGGACAAAAGCTTTAAGGGGTGATGAAACATCATCAAGAGGATGGAAGACAAAGAAATGAATAAATAAGAAAGTATGAACAAATGCTACTGTAATGCAACTGAAGCAACACATTTATCTGTTTACACTATAAGAATCACATATGTTTTGCTGTGTGCAATGCTGGAGCATCACTGAAGCTTCTGAACCCAAGGACATAACTCACAGATTCAAAAAGATTCAGTCTTTCTCATGCACTCTAACAAAGATACAATGATAGTCAGCTTTGCATGAATGTAATCTCAGCAAGTATTTGAAAAATGAACAAAATTAAAAACTGGGTATTCCCAAACTATTCACATCAGAATCAGATAACTCAAATCAAAACAATGCTCTGTTTTCAGCAAGTAATAGATATGGGTGACTTAACATAACTTTTGCTTAATTTTGCTGACTGCTTTACACAGTCCTGTCCATCTGCTAACAAAGCAGACTGTTGGATGACTTTTGGAAATATACAGCAATGACGCATAAAATTATGCATTCATCTTTACCTACTGTAATCTCCATGCAGGGGAGTCTGCCCCGAAGTCACCACAATGTAAAACAAAAACCATACTCATACCACATGCAAATTTCCATATAATAATAAAGCTTACAGTTTTACATTTCAAAAGCATACATACAGAACACGCCAAAACTGGACTAATCATAACTGCAAACTGCTTCAACCCGGATCTGCAAATCTATTATATGACTACAAATCTACATAATCAGGTGGAGGTGCACTTCACACATACAAAGACTTTTTTCTTGTACCTTGTTGAGCCCTTCATGAAGGCCATCTAGGAGGAAGGTCAGAAACTCCTGTGAATCCTGCTGCTCATAGCCAGCAAACATTGGCTGGTACTTCCCAACTATAATCTATGCAAGAGAAAATAAAAGTTTTGTATGAGAACCATGAAAGACTTCAAAGATAATGTTCCTAATCAAATAAACAGATATTCCCAATAATAATAACAGTAAAAAGAAAAAAAAACATTACTAATAATAAAATAATAATAAATAATCTAATGCAATTTGACTATTCCAAAAAAATTATCTGTGATAATGAGAAAAAAGCTTTTATCTATCAAAACCAAATCCCACCATATTCATGTTTGTTTTGTTTGTTTTTTTTTGTATTTTGTATATGCTTTTTGTCCATTAATGTTACTTACAAGAAAAAGAGGGGAAAAATTCATCTTTTTTCACCCTACTGAAGAGCTATTACTTTTCAATTTTGCAAAACTTTTTTTTAAAAAACTGAATAAATGCAGTATATATAACAAGAGTGCATGGTCACCGATCCATGGTATACGCTGGGATCAGGTGGGGAAGAGATTCAATTCTAATTTCTTCTAACTCTGTAAATCACTCTCTACCCCAATCTTTCTCTACAAATTTGTAATTTCATGAAATATCAACAGGAATTCTATGGAAAAGTATGTGAATCCCTCAAGCTGACCTGGCAACTGCTTATCTACAAACACTTAGCACTTCACTCATATTCTGACAGTATTTTGGAAACTTTAAACCACGTACATGTAGCCTTTTAATAAATTTGCATTTTCGACAGCTATCCCTGGTTTCAAAACTTTAATTATCTTTTCATTGTTTCTGTCCTTGCTGTTTAATTTGCTTACCTTGCCTACAAACTCTGCTGCTCTGATCATGTAACTATTTACTAAATGAAAGAAGATGCTGCCGAGCAATTAGGTGAAACTAGAGCTAACTTAGAGGCTCAACACAGATTGATTGACAGAGAGTATATCCCTCAAGCTGACCTGGCAACTGCTTATCTACAAACACTTAGCACTTCACTCATATTCTGACAGTATTTTGGAAACTTTAAACCACGTACATGTAGCCTTTTAATAAATTTGCATTTTCGACAGCTATCCCTGGTTTCAAAACTTTAATTATCTTTTCATTGTTTCTGTCCTTGCTGTTTAATTTGCTTACCTTGCCTACAAACTCTGCTGCTCTGATCATGTAACTATTTACTAAATGAAAGAAGATGCTGCCGAGCAATTAGGTGAAACTAGAGCTAACTTAGAGGCTCAACACAGATTGATTGACAGAGAGTACCTAAAGCTAAGGGGCCCCGAGTGGCCGAGTGGTCTTAAGCGCTGTCCATTACGGATCACTGCCATCTCACCTCTGTCTGCGTGGGTTCGAGTCTAGGATTCAGTGAATGTGGATATGTGAGTAAGCTTACCAGTAGCTTCTCGTGGGTCAGTGGTTCTTTGCGGTGAGTTACTGGTTTCTTCCTCCACCATTAATACTGGCCGCCATGAATAGCCTATCGTGTGCTGAAAAATGGTGTTAAGCTCAACAACAACAACCTAAAGCTAATACAATGAATAGAAATGTTATGAGTTTCTGGGCAAATACATACCTTGAAGTCTCGTGGAGTGATACACCTGTACTGGCCAGACCACAGTGCCTTGATCACCACAGCAAAATCCAGTACAACTTCCACTTGATTGCCAACATCCCTGTAATATGAAACAATAAAGCCTTGAATATTTGACTTAATGTGTTAACATGAGGCTATTAATGGGATTATTTTATGTGAAAATTCTTTGAAGACAAATTCTAACATACCAGTGGGTACAAAGTGTTTGACAAACATGGCATAATCAAGCCTCTGAATGACATGATGTTCTGGGTTGGGTTTATATCTTATGGCACAGCAATACTCTAAAGGTTATATAGTACCTAAACAAGAAGAGTAAAATACACTATTCAGGAAAACGCCATGGCAGCTGATCAAAGTTGGTTTATCAAGGTTCATATGCGAGACTTTTAGTAATACTGGATCCAAATTTTGGATTGAATAATGCCACACATGCAGTAGCCACATATTTATCACTTATAAAAACATTATCAAAAGGGCTGGATAATATGGATGCTGCTGGTGCCACCATAACTACCGGTATGACAAGACATTCTCAGACATGACAAAAATATATTTCTTATTATCAATATATCATACATATACCTAACCGGACTAAAGACAGATTAATTCTATCTAGTGTAAGAAGTGAGCTGCAATTAAAATGCTGGTCTCTAAAATAATACAATAGACATATATCACTCACTTATCAGACATCTGCCTAACAGCCAACTGCAAACCTTTCAGAACTAAAAATGCTTTATGTAGAAATTTCTTCCAATTCATTTGTATGCATATAATATGAAAATGAGTGTTTCTTGGTTTCTCAATTTGTCTGTGTCTCCATCCATATTTGGTGTGTTGTATACAATACTGAAATGCCTATATGCCAGGATAGTGTCAAAATTGGTGGAATTACATAGCATTTTGTTTTCTTATATAACGTTCTTTAAAGACTTGCCATTTGTGATAGCAATAGAAACCATACTGAAAAGCATATTGGCATTGTTTGTAAAAATTGCAATGCAAGGGTGCATTTTATACAATTTGACCAAATTCAGTCAAGCAGTTTTCGAAGCAAATTTAAAGGATTTTCTATATGAAATAATGGTGGCTGTATAGGATAAGGGATTAGCATTATCTTTTAAATTTAACTGTCCTTACGCCAGGGTACTTTCTGTCAAATGACAAACACAAGGACCATACTATAAACTCATTTGGCCTTATGGCCAGGTAAATAATGACCGACTCTTTAATTAAAGTTATTTTTTGATCATTTTTTTATATGTATGCAATTTAACATGTTATGCTATCATTGTGATTCAAAATAATTATTTGTATTTATCATGTGAACGATGACCTAAATCAATAATAGCAAATTTAAAGTAATATCTCCTTTAATATGACATAATGGTCACATCAGGGAAACCATTTTATGGAGTTAAAAATTTACCATATCACAATACCCTAAAGTATGACCATGATTTCACATATTTGGCTCTTCCAAGCTAAAATGTTCTGCTATAAAATTTAATATATGTCTGGCCACATAGGTAACAGTCAGACAGTGATCTCCTAGATATATGGACTGGTACCAAACCCCATCTGTACATCAGTTGATACTGGATATGAATGCATGATCTCCAAGAAGGATAAACTGTGGGTAGACTGAAAGAGTGTATCCATTTTATGACTTGGTAAGTTTGTCAAAGAAATTCCTTGTATCGTATTCAAAAATGATTTTCTTTTTCTTTCAAATACACTATGAATCACAATATTATAGGATTATAAGTAAGAACTGGAGTGAGTTACATCCCCTTATCACAGTCAGAGAGCATCTCTGGTTACCTAATATATATGAGAAAGCTTCAAAATCTTTGATATATCTAGCTGGAATACTAACTCTATATGCCAAGACACAGTATTAAGGAAAAAGGATAAGAATTTTCTCATGCAAATCCAGCCACCAATGAAAAGCTGCCAAAGACCCTGGAAAGTAGCCCACTGAGTTCCTGCTATTGGTCCCACCAATTCAAAGTTAGCCTTTCTGGATGAATGGTCTCCAAGATAGGAACTAGAAAAATTCTATTCTGACCAAAGCTTGTATAATATCAGCAAAGTAACAGTTATACTCAAATGCAATGCTTGTCAAAGAGTGCCCTAACTGCAAGAGAAAACATACTTAAAAATGTCATTTTATGTTGGGTTAATTCTCTGTATGGTGAATGAATAAACCATTTTATCCAGTTGTTACTGTCATTTTTGGTTTAATGAAATTTTTCAGCAGGATTGGTGAAAACACATTCTATCCTCAGCTTAGTTTTGGGCCTCCTGGACTGAATCATCTCCATAGCTGGAACCATAAACGTTAGTTTTCATAGTCTAATGGCAACTGGATGATGACCCGGAGTTGCACATGAATGAAGGAACTGTACAATGCCTACTTGGTTGAGTAAATGGTACAAAGTAATTTGTTGCTCTTGATCAAGTTGATTCCAAATGAAGTAGGTACATAAGCATTAAACTGGATCTGGAGTAGTTAACAGGGAACTTTATGGCACTAGTATGGGTGATCTCTAAGAATGCCATTATTCTCATGTCAGGACAGCAAACCAGACAAAAAGATTTGACATTAAAATATTGATTTTGGTGTTGACATAATAAGATCTGATTCATATGGTATAGTCTGATCGTGATGAAACAGAAAAATCATATCCTCAATAATTCTGTTAAATTCTTTAGGCTGAGATGGGTTATGTGGTCCACAACACCAGTCCCTACCTGCATCATGAGAGACAACACCTGGGTTGGACTGACATCTTGATCTGGCTCATATTAGGCAAAGAGAGAAGACTGACCATTAAACAAATAAGGCATTACGCTTATTGGTACAGTAAAATATTTATTGTCTAACTGAGGTGGTTTACTGGAGCAGCCACTGTATGTGTAGCTGAAGCAAAATGGTCTGTAATTTCTACTGCAGGATATAAACAAGCTAAATACACATTGCAAAATGCATGTACTTCTGACCTGTGTACATAGCCATAACAGTTTGGCTTGGATAAAAATTAGTACAAAAAATAGAAGCAAATATAGATAGCATATCCTTCCCTGTCATGAAAAACTCTTCCACTTGACTTGTAGTTGAGTATAAGAACTGCTGTTTTCAGTTTTGCAAAGTCTATAAAGAAAGAATTTTTCCTAGCTTGAGTGGAATCAATAACTGCAGTTCAGACGGGATTTGGTTCCAATTCCTACATATAAGGAGAAATCACTCGTAGCTAAAACTGCATCTCTAAAGTAGTGGTTACATTCATGAGGTATTATTATTGGGTAATGTATTTTAAGAAAAAAAATAGATGACATGTGTTTTTGAGCAATTCAAACCACTGATGACATGCCTAGACAATGTTTTGAACTCATATCCTCTCATGCCTCTTAAATTGGCTACAAAAATAGATTCTTACAACACAAGAAAAACCCATTTTGTTGTTTGCTAAAGAAGGCAACTTACTGTAAGAGTTATCTTCCATGAGATAAAATTTACAGGCATAGTGTCCTATATTAAAGAAAACTGATGTCAAATCTGGAAAAAAAAAATCTTCTGAAGGTGCAGAAGTTGTATTTTAAGATATGACACATGGGAACAATAGTGGCTTAAAACTGCAGCAACAAAAGTTTATGATCCACTAAATTTTTTACTTATATTATGTAACACAAGTAATTATATTATGAATATACCTGTTAAAGTCATGTAGATAGTCATCTGTAAGAAAGTATGTGATAAGTGGGGATGTGTTATTTAGGCACTGGATTGTGGAATTCATGTAGCATGTATTTCCCAAGTTTCTGAGACCTGTCAAAGCACGACCCTAGAAAAACAAAAAATTTGTATGCAGAATATTACAATTATCTTTCCTTAGAAATATGATGCTGAATATTTTATTTATTAAAGTTTGCAAAAGAACAATATTTTTTACACCCATAAATTCAATATTCACAATCATTGTTCAGCATTTTTAACAATAATGTTATACTTATTCTCAGATTTTTGTGAAATCCAAATTTAAAATTCATGATGAGATGCTAACAACACAATAAATACATATATATCTTACTTCATGTGAATTCAAAGTTTGTATATAAGGTTGGAAGATTACGTTTTTAATGCTGAAGATAATTAACCAATTCTTGATAATTTCTGAATAACAAGCACATTCATAACATACATTCTAACAAAACTTCTTTGCACAAATTTTGAATAAATGTGTCCTAATATCCCCTACCATTTAAAAAATGTGAATTAGAAAAGAAATAGGGGAAGCAAATACCTTTAACTCTGTTGTGTTTATTTAGTAAATGGAAAGACATGATATCACAAGCACAAAGGTCACAGATTTATTAGTTTCTGCATTAAATCTTTTCCAGCAATACATACTTAAAATCAGTCATCAGTGAGTCTGCATATACCACAATTTTCTAATATTTCCCTATCTGCTAAAATAATAATGTCAACTGTTCATGTCACAATTATTTTAGTTAATAAGGACATTTTAGCAAATGGTGCTTTTATCTACCAAAACAAGAGTTGGTTCAAAGTATATCAGGCTAAGAAACCGAATATCTATTGCATCATTGAATATATATAACCTGTAAATACTATTGACATCTCCTGTCTTGAGCATTTCATACTGGGACTTAAATTCCTGATTCTTGAGTAATCATTTCCTACTGGAAGCTATGTCAGACACTTAAGTCAACATTTGTTCCTTCCTACATAATAGTTTGGAAACAAAATGCAGTATTTTCACTGAAGATTTAATCTTTTCTTCTTTATATCTATTATCAATGATAATAGATTTATGTGTTCTCAATTAGTACAGAAGATAATCAAAATCAGTAAAACATTTCTGTCAGTAAAGGAAACTAATCATTTTATACTTCGTTGGCAATAAGTATACTCTATTCAATAAACCCAAGATACTCAATTCAGTCAAACGTCAGCCACAACAATCTTTTTATGTACTCTATTGGTTGATGTTGTTGTTGTTGGGTTTAACACCATTTTTTAGCACAAGATAGGTTGTACATGGCGGCTAGTATAAATGGTCGGGGAAGGACCTGAGAAAACCCGAAGAACCACCAATCCATGAGATGCTACTGGCAAGCTTTCTCACATACCCAAATTAGCTAAACCAGAGACTTAATTCCATGTAGACAGAGGTGAGATGGCAGTGATCCATAACAGTGAGCACTTTAGACCACTTGGGGCCCCTCATACACAGGTGAGATGGCAGTGATCTGTAATGGTGAGCGCTTTAGACCACTCAGCCACTTGGGGCCCCCTACTCTATTGGTACCATAGAGGTAAAACTGTTGCACTAAAGATGAAAAACAAGGGGAACTGGCACAAAGGCTAGACCAGACTAAAATCTGCTATTACAAATAAAGCATAAAATCCAGTTTTACTAAACAAAAATAAATAAAAGAGATGATAAATTTAGGACTTCTGCAGGTATTAACTATATGTAACATGTATTGAAAAAGATTTAAATATTAAATATTTTCTCTCAAACATGAGTGTTTATTATTACTTTGTCTAATTTGAGTTTTCAATCATATCTTTTATACATTTTTTCCAGATGAGGTTTCCAATCAGACCTTTATGTAAGATTTCACAAACGTGTTAAATCTACAACTACAAATCTCAAATATTTAAGATTAATTATTTCTTCATGAAAATTAAATCTGAATGGAATTAAAACAGAACAGATCCATTAGATTTTTGTTTTTTTTTAAATGTTCATTGGACCTCAGTACCTAAAGATTGTACATACCACATTTCCATAGACTGGATTTAGATCTCTTCTCAGAACTGGAGTTACAATATGGACTGGTTCTTGCCTGAAATTAACCCAGTATGGAATTAATCTGAAAATGGTGATACTTCTCTTAAGGATATAATTTGACCGAAACTCTGAAAAGGTAAAACTATGTTAGTATACTGCTAGGGACAGCTTAATATAAAATTGTTATGAAGAATATGTGGAAATGCCCATATGTAGTTGCCACACACTCAGGAATATTTCACTCTTAATTTAATACCATAACAATCTGATTATTTCTTACAATGAATGTAACAGAATAATACATATACATGCAACCATAGTAATTACATTTAATAATTAGGCTGGGTCCAAGATTAATGAACTTACCTGTCTGCTGTCCTTCTTAACAACTTCTGTAAACTTTCATGCTTATTAATTTGTCAATAAAATTGCCATGCAAGGAGGCATTACACATCCTAAAATAAGCAATTTTACCAGTGAAATGAAATTGGATGGAAATGACATGCAAATAAAACAACAAATGCAATGGGAAGAAAAAGGGGAATGTAAATGTAAAACGCAAAACAGAGAACAGTGAACGACAAACAAATGAGTGAAATGAAACAGGAATATATTTCATAAATAGATCTAAAAACTATTTACTCATAATAGAGGTTACAACTTCATTACAAATTATTCATGTGCATGTTAATCCAGGACCAGTCTTTACTCTGGCACAATTTTCACTACTAACAAACCACAATATATTTCAAACAACTGCTATTCATATAATGACACGATAATTGGTTATTGTACATATACAAATCTTGTATTAAATGATACAAGATGAAATAAGATTTGCTGAAAATGCTCAATTATGTTTTTTTACATCTATTCGACATGTAGTTATATATTTATCATAAATTTAATGCTACCTTCTGAATATTTTCTATTGTCTAATTGATTAATATACTTCTAACATAAAAAAGGTCTAGGAGCAATAGTTTTTTTCTGTTTAATGCTTTTGAAAATAAAAGTCATGAAACTGAATAACAAGCTACAACTGAAAGAAAATGATAAGAAAGAATGAAATGAAGCTATAAACACAAAATGAGAAAACAATCTGAGACATTTAATAAAAAATGATGAGATAATTGTCAAAATACAAACATCGATTGTACCCGAAAAAAATGCAAAGGTACAGCAAAACTGGGTAAATGCTGATGCACAAATGAAATGCAAATATAATTCAGATTTTGTTAAAAATAACCACATCAGGATCCATATAATTTTTTTTATTTATATCTGTCCTTAAGTTTTCTTTCTCCCATACAGGCTTTTTACCATATTCACTTTTATTTACATCCTACAAAAAATGTGTTTTAAATTTTAAATCAAATAGGTTTACATGCAAATGGCTATTAGAAAAGAAATACTATGTATATCAAGGAATTTCGAAAGTGAAAACTGTGACAAATAACTGTTTATAGTAAAACAATAAGTATTCACTTTATAATATGTATGTCATTTACAATGTGAATAGGTGTGCAACAGTAGCAAATCTAAAATCCTTATTATAACCTTGAGTTACTAATCAAAATTATATACCTCATTTCTGGTTTCTTGGAGCGATCCACTGAAGGGAGGGGGACCTTTTTCTCTCTGACTTCTTCCTCTACCAACTTAGCAATATTGGGGGAGGAACTAGATCTCTTGAGACCTCCTCCATATCTACTTAGACCTGATGGCTCATCCTTTAGCTTGGTCGTGAATGTGTTAGAGCTGACCTGAACTATATTTTTCAAAAGTACAGTTAGAAATAATTACATCTACATCAAGTATATAATTAAAACCACTATTATTTGTGTTATTTATACACATGAACTAAGTTCACATTGAAGTATCACACAAACTTTAAAAACATTTGCTTTCAAGAATGAAGTTGCCAGCAGTAAGCCATGTTAATGTTAAAATATTCCTAATACCATAAATACTAAAGTATAATTTGGGCCAACTGCAAATAGCATACTATACCAGCCGATCAGGGTATTTATTGTTTGTTCTAGTGATTGCTCCAAACAAAATGCACTGACCCAAATCTGCAGGTGCATCACACAATGACAAATCTGGTCTGTGCAGTTTGCAGTTGGACTTGATTGATACACGAGTATATAAAGTAATGAACAATAAACAATCTCATATGTATGCTCCTTTTAAATAAATGACCAGTTGAACAAATTTTAATGATCTTTGACTTACTAAACATATACTGCTTTCACTCATTTACAAGTTCTACTAAAAGATGCACAAACCACTAATGTGTGCTGGCACATCTGGGTCAAAGCAGTTTGTTAGAATTAATCAGTAGAACATAAAATAAAACCTTGACCTGCCTGCATTATGTGATTGCAGATCAGAGTATGTTGTTTTCAGTTGGACACATAAAATTAGTATAAAATGTAGGTCACAATAACAGGTCATATGTTAGGCCATACCAACTTATAAATAAGGGCTGTTCCAGTTAAACATACACCACTCCCTCAATAACTCGCGCCCGGATAACTCACAAATCCGCTTATAATGCGGTGTCCAGCATGGCTCCTGATTTTTTTCAAAGAAAATATATTTTAAAATGTGTTGAACGTGAAAAAAGTTGTGATAAGAAATGGTAAATTGGTAAATTAAACCTTGATATATAACTTGTTTTTATCATCGAAAATGGTGATTATTGCCCGTAAAGATAGAATCCATATTGTGAAATTTGCAATTTCTAAAAAGATATCACATATGTTTTTTTTTTTAAATAGAGAAATAGTTGTTAATACACTGTAAATAGTAAATAAACAACGCTCAATGAAACATTCTGGTAAATGCCAACATGTGGCAACAGAGAATGAAATAGACACTAATTAAATGTCTTGCTAGGTGAAATTCATAGAAAAGAGTCAGTCAACCGTCACATCAAAACTGGTGAGTACTTCTGTGAGAACCTAATTACATGTACAACCTTTGTTTTGATCAACTGCGTTTGTTACAATAAAAGAATCAATTATCACTTTGAATATGTATTTTGTATCAAATCAAACAATGTAAGTACAATAAAAGAAAGTTCAAAGGCATGCCAATAGGAGCATACGTTCTTGTATTCATTACCAACTTTAATTTTACTTCACCAATCGAAAATGTTTTCACATTTTATGTATCAAGATCATTAAAGTATATAACAGTAATGTATCCAGTAATGTACCTGACCGTATAGAAAAACCCGGGTATTGAAATGTAAACTCGGGTACCCGTAAAAAAAAATAAAAAAAAAAACGCACCACACTCGCCAACCACTTCAAACAGGTGTGACAGCTATGGCTTTAATTAGAAACCAGATCTCGGCTTAATATAAATAAACAATATGTCAGACCGTCTGTTTTGATTAATAAAATTCATTGGCGTTGTGCAACCAGACCAACCGTTATCCCCGAGGCATTATATACCAAGGTTAAAACATTTGTTCTACAGGTAATAAACCTCTTTGAAGATGATAACTATTGAATGTGGGTGCTAAATGATCAATACATTGTGTGCTCTTTTAATGAAATCCAGATGGATACCTTTGATTTCCGAACAAACATGTCAAAGAAATCCCACAATGCATATTATGAACAATCATCACCTAGACAACTTGAAATCTTCGTAATGCCTCAAAGTAATCTTTGCTCGTTGTTTTTCTAGTCGACTAGCTCTGCGAATTTCGAAAGTTAGCCATCATACATATACCGATATTTCTATTTGCGATACTACTACGTTTTTACCATAACTATCTTAAGAATTATAATTCCAAAATAATAACATTTATGAGACTGCATAGTCACGTGATGTAACTGGGGCACGAATGTGTGGGTAATTCAAATCTGTGGTCAAAAGCAGATGAATAAATGTGGTCTGTTCTAACAAGGACTTATACTTTAAAAAATGCGAGTGTTCTAAAGCTTTTAATGAGGCTGATCACAGTGATCATTAAAAGTTGGATTATACCTACCATCTGTGTATAAAGGTCATTCTATATAAATTTATTAATTAACAGCATGCGGTCAGACAATTCGCAGCTACGTTGGTGTGGACGAATCAGACCGAGTAGTACACAGTTAGCCTCTATTGCCATAAAAACAATATTAAAGAAATGGAGATATCAATTAGTTGGTCTACGGTTGTACATGTCATTCATGTGCTAATGGGTACCCGTTAAAATTTGCAATGGATACCTGGGTTGTTTTTTTTCATGATTTTTGACAGCCCTAAATGTATCCTAATTATTTGCAAATGTGATCATGGAGAGCAAAGGAATTAAGCGAAATGCGTACTCAGTGACTGAAAAGCTGTGCATCATGGATAGTTTTCATAATGACGAAGCGAGGTCAAAAATTTGCATTAAACTAAAAATTGCTGAGTCAACATTTAGAGGATGGCTTAAGGATGAGCCGAAACTTTGAAATTACATGATGTTGATTCAGATGAAGGGATGAAACGAAAACGAGAACGGACTACAAGCAATAACAAATTAGATGATGCTGTGTACGCATGGTTCATGCGGCAACGTGTCACAAACCGCAAGTGTTATTGTGATCTAATTTATGTCGTTTTAATTTTTTAGACCCATTAAATTCATGTTGGTAATGGTTAAACCTTGTGAATTTATTTTTTTCTTCCATTTTACTTCTACCGCAATTAAAATCAACACATCGTTCGATCGACATTGTATTTTCAAAATGTGTTGATCTTTTGTATTTAAAAAAACGTCTACTTTGGATCAAACAATAAAACTAGAATGTATACCATTCACAGCAAAAATTAGTGATGTAGTACACAACGTGAAGTCGTACATGTGCTAAGCGAATGGAAACCATGTGGAATAATGTTTTGATGACCAATATACTGCAAGTTATCCTGAAATTAATGCTACTCTGAAAAAAAAATAAAATAACATATACCGATATGAAGAGATATTTATTCACTGTTAATCTTAGCACATTTATTGAGTATTCAACACTGTAACATGCCAAGCCAACCCCACCCCCTTTTGCTTATACGCGCCCTCGCTTAAATCACGATCGATGTTTTTGGACCCTGATGTCTGCGATGTTATCGAAGGAGTGGTGTACATGGTACCATGGGAAGGCAGTTTTTTTTTTTCATAAATATGTGCCAGGGTACTTGATTTCACAGAGTTTATATTAAAATGATAAGAAAATTCTAAATTGCATCAATGGGTGAGTATCCCACTTTAAAAGTGCTTTTCCTGGGTCACATGTATGTTTTAATGGAACAGCCCTGAGCATAAATTGTTGACATGTAAACATATACCTAGTTTCACTAAACACATACAATTAGCAGTATAATAGTCGTTTCATCACATGATATATTATGATTTTATTCAATAAACATTTTAAAGACCTGTGTGTGTTGCCATAATTTTAAAGCATTTGATAAAAAGTTTCAATTTGTTTTATGCATTATCTAATTATTTTCCATCTTATTCATCTTTAAAATAGAAAAAATGTGTTAAGTGAGTTTGTGTGCACTTCCTGACAGCCATATTTTGACCTGTTCCAGGTGTAAACACATGTTATTATTGAGTAAATTTCACCTGACACTGGCCTGAATTATGTAAAAGACACATAGTCAGGAACAGATCATAATGTACAGGCAGTACACAAGCTGTGCCCAAGACAAATACAATATTCAAGTCAGAATCTTTAATTTACCTATTTCATGATCAGTATTTCTTGTATTTGTAAACAAAAATTTAAATAATGCTCATTACACTGTAATGCTTTCAATTAAAACCCATTATCTCTTTTAGCTAACACTTTTTTTTTCAAAATGACACAGGTTAAAAATACAGGCATGCACCTGAAACATCTTCACCTACCCTAAAGACAATGGCACAAAGTGCATGTGCATACTATATATAATGTCAGAACTGGCTGTTGATACAAGTGGACATGAACTTATGTGGAGAGACGATTGAAACTGATAAGTAAAATACACAAAAGTAGAAGATTTTAAAGTGATTGATTCCAAACTTTTTTTGCCACTTACACATACCAATAGCAATTATTATCAGATTCTGAAAGTTTGTTAAAGCAACTAGTATTGAAAACACTGGAAAATAACTAGGCAATCACAGAACTGAAACAGACTATAATTACATCTATATCAATTAAGTTTATGGAATGTCATACTAACAATATTGTGAGAAAACAATGGACCACAAACTGTTGAACTAAAAACCTTTCTTGGAAAATATCAAGCACTTTACCCTAAATATGTACACTTTCTTTTCAACCACATGAGAAACATTGTTATAGTTTAAATACAGGAGTATGTTTTATTTTAAATTCAGCAGAGGGTATGACTGTGGTCTCTTTAACATCAAGAGCACAGAGTATCTCAGGTGTAAGTGACTCGAATGGGATTTATGTCAATAGAATTTCCAACCATTTCTATTCTGTAAAAAGAAAGTCATCTGGATAACAAAACTTAAATAATATTTTCTTGCTGTGTCAACTTTGACAATCATATATAACTTAACAATTTTCTTGAAATAGTCACAATGAATTTATCAGATATATATATATATATATATATATATATATATATATATATATATATATATATATATATATATATATATATATATATATATATATATATATATGAAAAAATATCTTTTTTTAAGACTAACATCTGAAGCTTAGTTAGCAATACCTTGTCCTGGTGTGACAAATGGTGGTTCCCACTGAGTTGTGCCTGAATTATGATTGATATAGAAGTATCTTCTTGTGTTTGGATCCAATCTTTTTTCCCAGCCAGGAGGAAGGTTTGGTGACGGTATTGTCTTCGATGTCTGCCGTTCTTCTGAAAATCATGGCATGTTTTCTTTAGTCATCCATATTAATAAAAAATAGTGAGCATCTATAAACAAAACCAGAATAGGTAGACAAACAATTAAAATTTTTTGCCATAATTAGAAGAAAATATGTTGGCAGAAGCAGCTATTTTGACTGAAATTTTATGACACATCTTTAGTGGAAGTGAATAAGCACCAAGATGGTGGAACAGATAAAAGTTTTACACATTCCTAGATAAATTCTCATCACTGAGTAATTTCAAGAATGAATATTCAAGAAAATCTCATAGGGTTTCAACAAACATAAAAGCACAGGTTCATCAGTGTCCATATTAAATGGTGACAGGAGACCACAAAACACCACTCTCTCTATTGCTTGCATCAGTATTTTGTAACAATGAATACACTGATGCTGAACACTGTTCACATCTAATGCATCCCCCACCTTCTTTCCATGACTCACACATAGGTCATGTTTGTTTCTATAGGGATATTGCAATGCAAGTTAAATGGTGAAATGACAGACAGATGCACTGACAGATGGACACATGAACCAACCGATGAACTGATGAACATTTAAAATAAAATAATATAAATCTCTTGCTTCTAAAGTTGGTATATAAGTAAAAGATAAAGCTAAAATATTACTAAATCTCAACACAGCAAAAAGGGACAAAACTAGATAGGGTTGAATTATGTCTGACATGGAAGGATTAAAATCTGCAAATGGTCTGTCATGATAGAGTACTTGGTGTTTTGGTAGACAGCAACTTATTATGAACTATACATGTCAAACATATCAGTAAAAAAGTCAAGTCAAGTCCATGTCTTCTCAGTAGTATAAGACATTTTTTTCCCTGAAAGGCACATAAAACCATTCTATAACAGTTATATACAACCCTAATTAGACTACTTAATACAGTATGAGGTTATTCACTAATAAAAATACAGCAAAGCTGGCACATCTTCAAAAAAGAGTGTTTGGGATATTATCAATCCAAAAAGAAAACAAGGAAAATTTAGCTGGTTACTTAAACATATTACCTTTTAAAGACAGAATCTGTTTGAGAAAAGCCAAATTAATGTACATGATATCTAATAACTGTGCTCCTGAATATTTACAATCACTATTCCAGTATAGGCTATCTGGCAATACTCTCCACCTGTGATCCATCTCTACCAAACAGTATAAAATTCCAAAACCAAATAAGGAATTATTCAAAATAAATTTCCAATACTCTGGAACTTTGCTCTGGAATAGTATTCCAGTTGAGACAAGAAATGTCCACTCTATTTCCTTCTTCCAAACCCAGTATATCCAGTGGCTTCAGAGATGCAGCTAAAATAAATAAATTCCTTTGTATGAGGGCCTCAAGGTAGATTAATTCTTAGCTAACTGCGTTACCCTTTGTAAATAAAGTCATGATTATTAAATAAAATCATTATTATTGTGAATTATTTGTCTTTTATATATTATGGGGTAAAAGTGCTATAGTTTGTATAGAGAAATAGTGAAGGTTTTCTAACTAGAAACAAACATCTTTTGGAGGAGGGGACCCTGAATTCTGCACCTAACGGAATGAAACAAAAAGTATGACTTAAATGATTGAATAAAAACCACTGACGCCTAATAGGTAGTCTATTTATTTTATCCTGTCAAAAATGGGAATGACATATGAACAGATGATAAGTCAATCTGTCTGAAAAATGTATACTAGAAATACAACCAATGTGTCAACACATACAAAATGGCACCACCTTACCACTAGGAGACCTTCTAAATATGAAAAGACCATGAAGTTGAAATGTGGTTTATGTTATAAGATGATGGAAACTGAACACACTAATGAAGATTTAATGCTTACATAAATATAGAAGCTTCTTTCTTTATTATTTCTCATGCAAACTGGTGCAGAAAACGTAGAAGTCATGTACATGCATCATTACAATGGATACCTTGTTTCAGAGAACTGCCTAATAAAAGATTCCATGGTATATGTAATCTCTTTTTAATCCTTTACTATTTAGTAATGTACGAGTCTTTCAAGGACATGAGTTTCGCTTTTCAATTAAATGTGAGACTGCCTGTATTGTTACCTTTCAACAGTCTGAGTTTCTCCTCAGCCTGTAATTGTGCCTTTTCTACTTGGGCTTTCTCTGATTTTTCCTTTTCTTCTTTCTCCCTCTGTACTCTCTCTTTATCCAATCTTTCCTTCTCTAGCCTTTCTTGCTCTAGCCTTTCTTTTTCCTCAATTGCCTTCTGTGCGGCTAATCTCTTCTGTTCTTCAAGGGCAGCTTGTTTTTCCTTTTCTATGAGAAGCTGTTTCTCTCTCTCTAGTATTCTTTGTTCCTCTAACAACCTCTCCTGCCTCTCTTTTTCCAATTGTTCTTGTTCCCTCTAAACAAGAAATGGAAACATACTGTATTACACCATAAGTTCATGATGGACAGATCTGCTCTTGCACAGAAAGTATGGAAGTCATTTCACATTAGCACATTTAAATACTGGATGTTAATTAAGTTGAGTACAATAACTTAGCTTATATTTAGACACACAAAGTAATGCATAATATGTTCTGCATGATATTTAGTGCATTATGAACACTGGAATGAATAAACTCAGTGCACATTAATGCAATTATGTATACTGTTAGACAACAAGTTAAGCTCTCTGACAGTGAAGATAAATGAAGTGATCATGGCTGTCAGTTTTAAACAGTACTGAGCATCAAATGGTTATGGAATGGTCAGGAAGATGTTCGCACCAACCATGAGTATAGAATCTGTTGTTTTAAACATCCTGTTTATGTTACAATTTTAATGTGGTAACTAAACAAAATCCAGGCCATAGAACGAACACAAAAAGATGTGATGTGGTCCAGCAGCAAATCAATGATATACATGGCATGGGCAATAAATCTGTTGTTTTCTCATAAAAAATTAGGCTTTGAGGAGGAAAATAATGCCATGAAGGACAACATGAATAATCTAGAAGAAAAACAAAATGACCGCCTAAAGAACTAGTCTTGAAGAAACGAATGAAGGTTGCTTGGACTGGAAAAAAAGGGGAAGCAGATATGGGAGCAGTATTACCTGAATGTTTACAAGGTGATTGAATACCATCTAAAGATTGATGAGGAAACAGATAAAATAGGCACATAAATTTAAAGGTCACAGCATAATACTGCGTTTTTGATTAAAAAAGGAAATAAATCTTGTTTATATCCAAAGTACATTAAATGAACAGCACCGAATGTGAATTAGTGAGGATTTTTAACATATTGTAAGAAACAAGCAAAAAGATTTAAGAAAAAAAACTCCAAAATGATCTTGAGAAGGATGGTATGAAAGGGAACCCAAGATTCAACAAAGTTAAGGACTAAGTTGTTATCTTTCTCAACACTGAGACATTGAATTTACCAAAGATTAATGGAATGAGAACAATATTGCTTAGCAAAGTAATTGATGTAATTTCATTGATACAAGTAACAATAAAGTATGGAAATGTAATTGTGCTATAATAATCACAAGTTTTCCCTCAATATAAATGAAGCAAGCCAATGAGATACCACTGGCTGTGGTGCTCATGCATAATACACTTTTCAATCACATGAAAGCAAATTTTATGCTACTTTTCCATAAATACTTTCAAAATCACAATAATGTTTGGAAACTAAGTGCTGTTACTTCCTAACTCCAGTCCTCATTTAAAATCTTTTCCATTTATGCTACACATACCAAGGACAGTAACTCTTGCTCCTTACTTCCCCTTGCCACAACTTGACAGCACTAGTTTTGAGCTAAGCAAAACATAAAATAGAATGCTAGCCTTTGCATGGCAGTTGAGGATTTTAAAGTGATGTGATTGTGTAAATGTTTTTTAATATTTTTTAATTAAATTGTTGCTTTCTTCTTTGAAAATGCTCAATATCTGCCAGCTCCAAAGTACAAAAATACAGCCTGCTTATAACAAAATTACTGATTTTTAGGAACAAATACTGATTTTTAAAACTTTAATGAATAAGCAACTATTTGAAACATCTACAACTATCAGTAAAGTAGTACAGTACTATCCTTAATTATTTAATGTTAACGATGCATGTGTTCTACTCTTGCACTTTCTGAATGGGTAGTGTTCCATTCAGTTGCCCATTTAGAAGGTACCAGAGTGAAACACACTCAGACACTGGCTGTTTATATGAGCATTTTCCACATCTGGGTTTCTTTTCAATTGTTATCAATTCTAATGTACCATCTTTCATTGATGATATGAATTCTGCATGATTTTCTTACTGATCTGTTTTCATTTTTTTTTTTTACTGTCTGGAAAACAAGCAAAATAAATCACCAGCAACACTAGCAAACTGAAAGATGAGTTCATTTCTAAAGAAATTTTAAAAAACTAAATTTTGATCGAATTATATTAAGGTTATCTCTGGTTTTTATATATGTTGTAAATTTAAGTTGATTTGTTGATGATGAATCAGCAAGCTGAAGTTTATTAGCTTTTCATGCTCTTGTATTTCATGGGTGCCTCCATGCTCAATAGCAAAATCACATTACACAATTTGCAAAATGTAAAGTTTTCTCCTTTACTAGATGGCTTCAAAAATCTAAACAAAATGGCACAACTGTCCTTCCAGTTCTATTTTCTTGTCTTCCTGGAGAGAATTCTGAATATTCTGCTTTCTTATTCAACATGATACAAAGTTGAATATTACAAAGATGAGATACAGTGATAGTGGCAACTCTTTGCGAAATCAAATGTTGTGGATAAAGACAGGCATGGTAGAATCAATTTCCAATGAACTAATCATATTTTAGATCTGTATTCATATACACATGCAATATATTTCTATCAGAATGGAAACAGGTGCTCTATTTAAACTGAAAATTGCAAGGAATTTTTTTTTTAAAATAAAAAATCTATTTTTTGCAAGAAAAACATCTGTAATCAAGTCCAAAATATGGGACAAATATGGAAAAAAAACTATGACACTTGCCAGCTATGTATGTTCTCTCATCACAATAATATTAGTATATAAGTAATAGGGACATGGTATGCTGAGCATTCTACCTATACCACAGACATCCTTTGAAGAAAGAAATGCATTATTCCCCATGTGAAAGATAACCTGCTTTAAACTTGACAGCAGCACAGCAAAGTCATATGATACATGACCAGAATATATACACCACTCCCTCGATAACTCGCAGACATTGGGGTCCAAAAACATCGACCGCGATATAAGCGAGGGCGCGAGTTATCGAGGGACCTATAACAAACAACAAATATAACAATGGGATCAACGCACAGGGAAAAGGGGGTGGGGTGGCTTGGCATGTTGAATACTTAATTAATAATTGTGCTAAGATTAACAGTGGATAAATATCTTTTCATATCGGTGTACTTTGTTTAGTTTTTCCTCACAGAGTAACATTAATTTCAGGATAACTTACAGTATATTGAGGAAATCATCTAAACATTATTCCTCCTGGCTTCCGTTTGCTTAGCACATGTACTTCACACGCTGTGTATTACGTCACTTATTTTTGTGGTGAATGGTATACATTCTAACTTTATTGTTTTATCCAAAGTAGACGTTTTTTTTTTCAAATACAAAAGATTGACACATTTCGAAAAAACAATGTCGATCAAACGATGTGTAGATTTTTTTATTGCGGTAGAAGTAAAATGGAAGAAAAAAATTCACAAGGTTTAACCATTACCAACATAAATTTGATGGGTCTAAAAATTTAAAACGAGTTATATAAAAGTCAGTACTACAATAGACTTTGGCTTTGCCTTGAGTCATATTTGAATTGTTGAAAGTCCATGACCTGCAGCACGCTGTTCCACAATCCATTTTCGTAGATTCTCCTCGAGAACTGGCCAACTTGCTTTGCCACTACGATTTCCTTGCTTGGCTTTTTTTGTTGACCTTAACTCGTCTTCTTTTTTACGCCAGTCACGCACAATCTTCTCGCTTACGTTGAATTTTCTTTCTGCTGCACGATTTCCGTTTTCTTTTACAAATGCTACGACCTTTAACTTAAATTCTGCATCATATTTTTTTCTAGTTGTTGGTGCCATGATAAATGGCACGAATTTAATTTAAAACAAAACTTATGGACTTACGCTAATATAACAATTTTAAATCATACAGCGTTATTTGGGAAACTATATTTTATTAATGCTCCATTGTATGAACGGTAAGTATTAATATATCGGTCATTTCCACAACCCAAACGAACTTCAAAGGCACTTTATACGCTACAGTGGTTTTAATACATTAACGAAGACATTGCGAATTCGCCTAACAATTGAAACTGTTCACCAACCTTCCAGTTATTTTTTTTTTTATTAATTACCGGTACTTTAAAGTTCTCTCCATGAAGCCAGTTGTGGCTTAATCCAGAGTTAAAAACTAGAGCAATCATCCGAGGAAATATTCATAATGTTTTGTTTTTATTTATAACAAGCCATTGCGGAACCAACCGAAAAAATGATTGTGTGTTTTTATAAACTACTATTAAAGTAAATTATGAAGCGCTACCAGAGGTCTTGGAAACGCTTTACAGTGACATAATTCGTTGTTTAAAATAATACTGGCCGCCATTTTTCAGCACATGATAGGCTATTCATGGCGGCCAGTATTAATAGTGGAGGAAGAAACCGGGAAATCACCGGAAAGAACCGCCGTCCCACGAGAAGCTACTGGCAAGCTTTCTCACATATTCACATTCGCCGAATCCTAGACTCGAACCCACGCAGACAGGTGAGATGGCAGTGATCCGTAACGGACAGCGCTTTAGACCACTCGGCCACTCTGGGCCCCGACTGAATTTAGAGACAAAGATCCTAAGATGTACAGGCCGAATAATAAAGGAAATACAATGGCAATCGTTATTTCAATATTTTTTTTTAATTTATTAATAACAACAAATTTTAACACATAAATAACTAAATATTATTTGACTATTTAATTTGATAATCTTATAGTCTAATACTTACGTGTACCGTAAGTTTCCAGCAATTGGCTTGCCCGTATACCGGCAGATGCATTTCGCTAAAGCACAGCATCACTGTGCATCAGTCACAGTCGTTAAAAAATTTATTTTTCGTATAAGTCGCTCCTGCATATAAGTCGCACACGTCATTTTTAAAAAAAAAAAAAAAACCGAAAAAAGTAGCGACTTATAACCCGGAATATACTGCAATCACCATTTTCGATGATAAAAACGAACTATGTATCAAGGTTAAATTTGCCAATTTCAATTTCTTATCACGACTTTTTTCATGTTTAACACATTTTAAAATATATTTTCCTTGGAAAAAAAATCGGGAGCCAAGCTGGACACCGCATTAAAAGCGGGTTCGCGAGTTATCCGGGCACGAGTTATCGAGGGAGTGGTGTATATGGTTAAGAAAAAAATTAATTACTCCTTCTAACCAATTAAGATGATTTTCTGGGCAAATCCAGCAAAAAATGGTTACTGCCTATGAGCAGGCTGTGCAGACATTATCTGTTTTTTCTAGTTGTCTCTGTGATGGCCTCTGGATCTACAAGATTTAAGTCCTGCCTCTGTGAACCTAGATCTCAGCAATACAAATTTATGAAGACTGAATGTGTGCCAGTCTCATAAGTTGAAATCTTCATGAGGCAAATCTGTTATCTTTGAGACTTTAGAGTGTGTTGAACATACTAACCATTTCAATCAAGAGAATTAAAGTCTCTTTATGAAAAAAGTCATTTTGTGTTCCACAAATTTCTATTGTGCTGATGATTGACTCAGAATTTGTCCCACCTGAGAGAATCAGTTTGCAGTTCTGACCTTTCAACTTCTGTATTCTTTTTAGCACTAAAACTGGGGTGGGAAAGTTCTGAACAATATTTCCTTCCAGCTTATTGAAAAAACATCCACATTCTAGGTTTCTAGATCAAAACAGGAGAGAGAGATGGGCAATTTGTAATTCCACCTTGTCCCAACAAGATATATCGCTGGATGCCCCATAAAGTGTACAAAGCTGATGAAAGACCAGATGATGGATAGACAAGATGGTATGAATAATCAGGTCATTCTTGTCAAAACATTTGAGGACTCTGAATATGATTGGAATGTGTCTCATTCATGTATTTATATTTGGTTGGAAGCACAAAACCTGCCAAAACAGAACTTATAGATCAGGTGATCTGGTTGTACTATCACATGTTTCATAGAGATACAATATGACGAAATTCAAGGTTTTTTCATGGATTTCATTTTCATTTTCAAGGAGTCTTATATCTGAACTCAACAAATATCTATATTTGGAACAACCTTCATTAAAATAGGTACAATAAACAAAAAGTCAAACTAACAAAAAGTTTATTAACAAGTTCATCCTCTGTACTTAATTTCTCTTCAGCTCCTTGATCTTAGCATCCAGCTTACTGCAAAGACCTTCATAAAGTCCAAGTTTCTCCTCAGCTCCTTTCCTATTAGCATTGGCATGTGCAAGAAGTTGCCACTTTAGTGTCTTTTCTGCTTTTAAAGACAGTTCATCTGCTTTCTTCACAAGTATTTCATAATCTAATCTGGTCCTCTTTTTCTTCTTTTCAGATCTTCAATGTCATCAAGAACATGCTTTCTTCTCCTATGCAAGAACTAAGACTACTTCTTTTCCCTCTCCTTCTCTAAATAAGTTTCATACTTCAGTCTTGTTGAAGCAGCACCTACAACAAGCTAATTGGTGATTGGAACATCAAGTACTCCCCCCACATTTCTAACATAATCACGTATAATGTTATGTGCAACCACACTTTGCCCCTTCAAATTTTCACACTCTACTTCCTTTTCACAGAAAAACCATGCTCTACTGTTGCTTGTCCAAGAAAGAGAATCAACAGGAGCTTAACAATCTCAACAGCAGCTTCCCATACCTATCATCTGACATGTGCTCTACAAAAAAATGTGTCTAGTCAATCCTTGTATGGATCAAAGCCTGTAAACTTATTAGTATCAATAACTATCATAATGTCATGAAAACCATTATCTTGTTGCAAGATGACTTTGCCATCAAACACATTGATTCTTTTTATTGCAATAATCAACTTCATAAGTTTCTTAAATTTGTCCTTGCTAAGATTTGTATATTTGGCCATTTCCCTTGGACTGAAAGATACCAAATTTCTGACCAAAGAATAAGTGATTGGGGATTTCACAGTAATCTTTTTCAACACTTCAATCATAAATGCCATACATTACATTCTGAACTCTATTACTTCCTTTTCACTTGTGGTTGCTCTTCTCAACTTTGCAACTAGTAAACCGATGTCCACCTTCTTGTATGTCAAATGATTGGTCTTCTCTAAATCTATCCTTAGCAACTTTTCTGGTGTATTGGCTGGTCCAAAACTTCAGGCTTGACAACTTCCCACATCAAGCATTGGATACTGTGGTGAAGTCATCCACCATAAAAGGCACCATGGGATTATCTGTTTGGCACTTAGCCAGGAAAGGATGCAATATGGTTGCAATGAAACAAAACAACTCTAGCTTTGCTCTGATTAAGTTGTCCTTCGCTGCCTGACTAACTACATCATATGATCTATTGGTAGGTTTAGGTAACTGTTTTCACTGAACCTTCTTGACTCAAAGTTCCAATGAATCCCACACCTGTAATGCTTACCGGGAAACGGGCACATTTTCTAACCATCTATGGTCTACAAATTTTAGTGACATGATTGTATTGCCAGACAAGTTCTGGTAATCTTCTCTCCTGGCAGTTAAGTCTTTAAAATGATAGTACAGACTGCGCAGGCGTGAAGCGATTCTCTATTCTGTAACAAGTGACACTTGATAATATAATTTTATATGGTGTTCCAAAATGCCAAAATCACACAAGTATGATGTTATCTATTCTGCACACAAAACTTTGCAGCCAGAGCACTGTCTGGGAATATAGCATAAAAAACATCCGCAATATGTTCATTTGATTTGTAGGATGCATGTATGACCACAGTATGCAATATCCATAAAATTTCTGACTTCAGAACATCATTCTTGGAAAGGAAGTTGGAACTATTTGCAGATGTTGACTGTGAGGTTGAAGCTGCATCAATCCAGTCATTAATTTATGAGAATGCAACTCTGTCTTAGATATACTGTCAGTGCATCTGGCAACTGTCTTGATTATGTCTGTTTTTATCCCAAAATAATCCAAACTCATTGCTGACACTGACGTTTCACTTTTCTGGTGTTTTGCACCTTTACGGTGTGATTTAAAGGCACTCGGACACTTAGCCTCAATGTCTATAACTTTGCTGCACACACAACATACAGCTTTATGTCTGTCCTGGGTCTCCTTGACACACTTATAGGTGCCTTTCCATTCACAATCAAAAATACACTTTCCTGGTGGCATTTATATATAAAAACCAAGGCAACGAGGTGCGATAAAAGAAAAAGAAAACCATCATATTACCATTCCCACAATGCTGTTAAAATGAAATCTTGAGCAATCTCCCTTTCCTTAGTTACCGACCAAACCACAGAAAGTAAAAGGCATATAGTTGATCTGACATTTTCTGCAATTTTTCTACAAAGGTTTCTTTTTGTACAAAAAATTTTGTCTTCTATTTTCTTAAAATTGCAAGCACTTTTTAAGGATTCTTACTCATTTTCAAGCACTATTTAAGAACTTTTTCCCACTGATATTAAAAATAAGCTCTTTTCATGAGGATTTTCAAAAAATAAACACTTTTCATCCAGCAGTTGAAAATTCAAGTACTTTTTCAAAATCTGTGTAAACCCTGTATCTGTTTCAATTAAAAGAACTTCCTATTAATATAGTTGTTGGAATACCAAAATAAATGGTGATCAGGTACATTCATTATTTTATATCTGTGACAGTCAGGAAATTAAAGATGAATTCGATATTAAATTAGAATGAAAAAATTATTTCAAATTAAGATTTAAGTACTTGTATGAATAACCATTTTAAAAATATTTTGCAATTTACTATATATATATATATATATATATATATATATATATATATATATATATATATATATATATATATATATATAAAACTCTCTTTACTTGTTCTATGATCTTAACTGAAAAACAAAAAGTGCTAGTTTGTCTCATAAGCTCCTTATGAAAAACACCATCAAAATACATATAATAGGTGATATTTATCCATCACATGACAGCTGTCATAGTTATTTGTCTTGTGCATTATAAATTTAAATGTGGGATAGATTATTTATGTATGCTGTGTACACCAGTGATGTAACTTAACTAAACGTCAAACCTTTTCCTTATTTCTTTGCCTCCTTTGCTCATCATCCTGTTCCTCTTGCTGTTTTTGTACCCTTTCCTGTGCCTCTTTCTGTTCCTTCAGCCTACACTCCTCTTCCTGCCTAGCCCTCTCTGTAGCCTCACGCAAAGCAATTTCAGCAGCCTAAAGAAAGATAATGCAGTTTTTATGCAAATCAAGTGTACAATGTTAATAAAAACAAATTACATAAAAGAAAACTAAACATTACCCACACTGTCTCTTCTGTCATAATTAGTCATTTTTTTTTGCACACAAGAAATGTCCTCCATGGGTATTTTTACAAGTTTACATCAAATGCCATGTCCCATATATGAATGGAATTATGATTTGTTCACAGAGCTGCCTGCTTAAACAGACAAGACTGTAATGCTCAGCATTATCAGTGTACACACTTTAGAGCAACAGTAATATCAGAGAGCAGTCTGTTTATACAGACATGTTCAGGGTATACACTTCAGACACAGAACAGTATCAAAGACCTGTCTTCTTATGTAGGAAATTCAGCTATGACTAGGAAATCAAAGTAAAACTTGAAGCAATATTATTCCAAGGTTTCATTTAAATGAAGACCTTCTCAGTAAGGCAGTCAGCTTTTTTCTGTAAGTTGGACCCATTTTAACTAGTGTAACAAAATATTATTGCTACTGTCAGGCTGGAAAACATGCATTAGAAGTTTAGATGTGTGATTCAAAACTGATGCTGCAATAATAAACAATGTCTGTGAATCAAACGTTTGTGAAGTTTATCAGAAACTTAATTACCTACAGTACAGTTTTACAAACTGCAATTCCAAACCCTACAGAGCTCAATGGCTTCTTGATAACTTTCAACTTAACAGAATCCTTTTTTAAAAAAAATTCACGATAGAGGTGATGGAAATCATCTTTCCTGCCATATCAACACACAATCTTCACTAATCCTTATCATTGTTCTTCCTAACTTTTTTCCCAAGAATCTGAATATTCAAATTTAATCCTCTATATTACAAAAATTTAAGAGGTCCTGGCATTTTGCTTGTTGGATATCAATTTTAGGAACGAAAGAGCAACTGCTTGTTTATGCAAATATTTAGCATCACAAAATAAATGCAGTTTAAAGAAATATTACTATCAAAAATGTTATCAACTCAAAATTGCTGACAAAACTGCTACCAGTTGTCTGATCATGTTGGCATGGAAGCAGCATCGCACATTCAAAAGTTTGTGGTTAAATACAGCAACTTTTACAGACAATATCAGACAACTGCCAGGAAAGACAACTGGGGATGTCTTACCTTTATGCTAATCCATGATTCAAATGAGGTGCAATAAATAAACATAGGTTGCGGTTACCAGGTTTTATTACTGATTCCAAAAAGAAAAGGTAAGTAGAATCTCGTTATCAGTGAAGAGAAAGTACTAATAGGAACAAATGTGTCCATAGTATCTCTATAACAAAAATGAATTTGTTTTGTTTCTAAAGAATGGACCAAACTGAACTAGATTTGTGTTTGCAAAAACACATGCCTCACAGAATATAAAAAAATATATACCTGCATTGGAGATTAAAAACGTCCCAGTCGAACAAATTATAAAAACGCGTGAAATTGCTATCGATAGGATTCTATATTTTATTAAGTGATGAGCGCTGAAAGCATCTATGATATTCTTGAGTAATAACAAGATTTTAACTTGGTTCCTATGGTGGCGATATTAAATGTCAGATCTCTTTTAGGACTAACTATACATCATCAGATGCCTTGGGATGAAAACACCATGTCCATATGACCATCCAGTATAGCAGTAACAAACATTTTCAGGATAGCCACTCTGGCATCCATAATAGATTCTCAAGCAGCTTAATTTCCATTCAAGACCAACAAGATCTTGGGATGGTAATTATCCAGGTAGCAAAAACAAACTGATGGACGTATGGACGGATGGACATACGGACGGACGGATGGATGGATAGATGACAAATGACACTTCAACATGCAATCCATTAAGCTCTTCTGGTCTATGAGCAGCAGAACAAAAATTAATGCAATTCGGGTTTTTCCCTAATCCTAATTAAAAACAAAATGGTCATGTACATAAACTGGGAAATAAACCATTATCATTTTCATATGAAAAAAATACTGGATGAATAGGCTCTAGAAAACATACATGCCAACCGCTGGTGAGGAAAAAGCGTAATCCAAGTGGACAAAAGGAGTAATCTGAGTAGAAAAAGTGTAATCCACATGTAACATAATAATATTTAATGCACATATGTACAAAACACACAATTTTGGAGTCAGGAAGCATCCGTTTGAACAAAGGACCAAAGTTGTATTCTATTCGTTTCCACAATTTAGTTCTGCTGTAAAAAATGAAGCTGCCTTAGTATTGGAGTTGGTAAAATGAGCTAATTCAAGACATCTTTGTTTTACACTATGACAAATATTTAAATCCTTTCCACACAGCCTGCAATTGGCGTGAAGCTACCCTAGAATGGCACTGTATTGTGTTATTCATGTATTCCTCTCTGAGTCCTTTTTTCCGTTTTTTTTCCTAATCCATCTGTGAAATCATTTGAGATACATTTTTGCTGTAACATACAGAATAAATATGACGACTTTAACCAATTCCAGCAGAATAGTTCTGTACCTCATGTTATTTTGAACAAAGAGTATATGAGTACAGATATAAAAAAAAATTATAAAACCAGTCTGTTCTGTCCTTAGCCAGACAGCTGCTATAAATAGAAACAGAGGTCTTCTTGGAAATAGGGCAACTGCTATAAATAGAACATGACACATTTGAAGGTCACGGCTAGTCTACAGACGAGTGTACTTTTATGTCATAGTTACACAGAAACTGTCTTTTCTAGAATATGTTCTGTGCGATTAGTGAATGCTAACAAAAATGAGAAAATAAATTATTAATTTTTTTGTGTAGGGGGATATACCGAAAAAGTGTAATCCAAATACATTAAGTGTAAGGCGTAATTTTGTGAAAAAAAAAAGCGTAATGATTATGCCAAAAGTGAAATGGTTGGCATGCTGTGTAACTAATTACCTCTCTTTCAAGTCTCTCAATTTCTCTCTTTTTGTCCTCTTCTTTTTTCTTTCTATCCATTCTCAACCTGTTCACCTCTTCCTGTCTTCTCTTTTTCTCTTCTTCTTCACTGTTCATCTTTTCCAATTCTTCCCTCCTGAAATATGACCCATGAATCTATCATATATATGGTGGAATTTACTGATGAATATTATTATGGATTTGTAGTAAAACTTAATGCCTTTTGACAAATTTTTGATACAATTATCATTTTGTGGAAAAAGAAAAAAGCAAATGGACACAGTAATGCATGTGAATGTATGCAACTGACTGTAGAGACTAGATGCATCAAAAAAACTAAAATCTTGTAGTACATAATAGTACCCATGAGATACTTAAAAGCATTTACAAGTAAACAAAAAACAAAAAAATGCTTAGTGAATCAAAATACTACAACAAATATTAAAATACACTGATTTAATACATAAAATGAAAAATTATTGAGTTCTATTATCTAACTATTAAGATTTATTATAAAAAAGTACAAATCTCTTTAAATCCAAGCAATGGTCATAAAACATATTGAGACAGGCACTACTACCATGAGATATTTTAGAATCTTGCTCTTTGAATAGATGTGGTTGTAATCTAAAAAAAACAAATTTGACATTGGGAACATAGATGCTAACATTTCTAGAATTAGGATATGTAGTGTACTAAATCTATTTTTGCCTTCTTCATTAGGACATTTTTTTTCTAGAGTGGTTTCAGGGGGAAACACTAAAGCTGTATTTGCCACCATACAACCCAAGGAAGACAGTTTTCTCAGGTGAAGGTAAAATCAGACGAACATAAAAATGTAAAAGCATAATTAGTGAAGATGTTGCAAAAATAAAGCAAGTGTATTGACATATATACTGAATAAATTATCTCCACTTTCTACAATAAGTGTTCCACAGAACACCATGTCTTACATGTGAACAGCATCTGCAAGACAGGACTCGTAGCATCTTGGTATAAAGCTTAAATATATACTGTTCTGCAGAATACAGTGTCTCACTGATAAATATTCGGATTCTGCACATTCTGATGAGACAGAAGCTCTTTGCATATCAGAATATAAACTTAAAAAGACACTGAATTTATAACAAAGTTGCTGATGAATATAGCTTTCATGTAAAACATGTAAGACTTTCTAAAACTTTAACATAAAACTTTAAGATTGGTAATTCTGCTGACGAAATCACCGTAGCCACTAAAAATGAACACCTATTGATACAGATCATTCACTGGTGTGATGAAAATGTGAGGCTACTTGTCACTTTGCATCAAACGTAACTGGAATGCAAAATTTTGCAAACAATAAATGCATTGCAGAATCAAATTATCCAGGCAATGGCTGGTAATTGGTTTGCATGGTATCAGTCTACTCTCACCTCTGTCCGAGTTTATTCTCATCTCTGTCCTAGTCTACTTTCATTTCTGTCCCAGTTACTCTCATCTCTGTCCCAGTCTACTTCTCATCTCTGTCTGCTCTGAAGCAGTTTAACTTTAATATATGTTTCTCATGTTAACTAATTAAATTCTGTTTTAAGTATTAAATTAATTTTCTTAAAGTAGTTTTTAATTTTTCTTACAATTCAAGGGTCTAGACTTCTTTACAACAATCACCTAGTCCTTGTTTTAGGCATTTTCAATTAAGCTGTAAATGCCTCACTTTCAATGAACAAACTACCTTACATTCAATAAAACCTACCTGTATTTCTCCTCATCTTCTTTGTGGACTTGATCCAACTCTGATTTTTTAATCTCCTTTTCAATGGTCTCCTGGAGATTCCTTTTCATCCTAAACAGATCTGCTACGTCAGTCTGCTGCTTCTTCCTCATTTCCTCAAGAGCTAACAGTTTTCTTTCTTCCTCCTTCATTTTTTCAATCCTGGCTTTATCTTCCAAGATAATTCTCTTATGTTCCATCTGCAATTTTTCTAACTCTTCCTGTTTTTGCTTCCGCAACTGTTCCAATCTTTGCAAGTCTTTGTCAATGTCCAGCGCCATTTGATTCAATGCTCCTTGATCAGTGTTACTGCCAGAACTAGACTCAGTCACTGCTGTAGGTTTGCTTGTATTACTTTTAACAGTTTTACTCACAGCAGCTGAATCACTGTCTACCTTCCTTTTCACATCACTAGGTAGAGTTTCCTCCACTGAAACCTGCGACACAACCTTTGGCTTTTTAGAACGGTCAATTGTTGGAGTTCTAGATTTGGTCATTTCATGAGGGGTTCCATTTAGTGTTGGATAGAAATTACTCGAGGGCATCGATGAATCAGGCAAAGAACTTGCTGGACTTTGATCGTTTGTTGAACTTGGTGTTGGAGTTATCAAGAAAGCTTGGTCAAAATTGGGGTAGTCAAAATCCACTGCAAAGTAGTAATTCAGGCAACAAATTTTAACTTGTACATCTTTTCATATCTCTTCAACTGATATAACCATCATTTGCATATGCAAAAGTAATGTCTACAAAATAAATCAGATACAAAAAGTCCTAACCCAACTAAAGAGCTACTCAAGCAAAAATTCTGAAATATTCATTGTGAAGACATTAAGTGTACAGGCACCTGTTTCTTATTTTATAGGATATGGTGAAGGGAAGCAAATTAAAACAGTAGACATAATATTACAAATGTATTTGTTCCAGTGCGTACAACACCCACCCCTCTTCCCACTATTATTTCATTAAATATCATTACTGTCAATTAAGCAGTTAGAAGTCATCAAGAAAATCTGGGTCACAATTACTCTGAAAATGATCTTCTTGCTTTTATTTAAAGATGTATAACTACAACTGAATTAGCTAAAAAAAAATTCTTGAAGTAAAAGAAGAATCTACAGGCTCAAAAGAAAACCCCAACATTCTTTGCCTCCATGAAATTTAAACATTATACCGAGCCTTGAATACAAGCACACTGATCCAAATATTTAATGTTTAAGTTGATGACAAAATAAGGAAATAAGGAAACTTTTAGGTCTGAAAAAAGTATAAAAAATTGCTTTTTATGTACATCAATTAGGAATCCATTCAGAAGAATAATTTATAAATACTCAAACATGCATGGAGAGAGATACTTTCAGTTATGGCATCGAGCTGTTGAATCTGGTAATTTTTTTCAATGGAGCCAAACAATATATGATAAAGATATTTTATATCCAATTTTAGGCTGAAAACAAGACTATTAATTTATTTTTTTAATCTGAAATAATGCAGCAACTAAGGCTGAAAATGTTGCCTGATACCCACAAGATTTCATTTTGTATGTGTGCATATTCACACTTGTATATACAAAATCACATACAAATTGAGTTGAAAAATAAAACACCCCAAAATTATGTACAAGACATGTACATGTATATGTGCATGATCCCTCATATACATGAATAGCCATAGATCTAAGATGATGTATAATGAGGCATACAGGATAACACAATTCATCTTAACAGATACAGCAGTTAAGGCATTAATATCTAAAACTGATATGCACTAGTCTCATCCGACAAATGCCCTTGCCCATTAAGGTTTGTACTGCTATATATTTTTGTGCAGCTGAGAATCGACATGTGAAAAATGCCAGAACAAATCTTTCCAAATTCAATTTGTATGAGAAATGTACAACCCATTTATGACTTTCATTTTTTTATTTCATATTTTCTTTTCTCTTCTGCAGGATCAGCGAACATGATTCCTTAGTTGGATGATCATCAGTTGGTTGTTTTTGTTGTTGTAGGGTTTTAATGCCATTTTTCAGTACAAGATAGGCTATACATGGTGGCCAGTATAAATGGTGGAGGAAGAACCCAGGAAAGAATATTATATTTTGTTTTACTGGATTCAGTGCTGATTTCATAACTTTAATGTATGTGCATGCATCTGTTTGCTTGAATGTCAATTTGAAATCATAGAAGATTAGAAATGATATCAAATGCAACCTAATATGATCAGGAAATTAATAATACACAGAGAGTTTATGTCAACATAAAAGGCCTGCAGCTTGCTTACATTCTCTGCAAGCACAAGCTAAATCTATATGTAAACAGGTCTTTCATGATAGTGACTTTAGCTACGTGTTGGTTGGAGGCTCCAACAGATTCTAATCAAGCCAAGTTAAAACCCAGGAATGGCTCCATTTGGAAACAGAGTAACATATTTGGATCAAATTTACACCAAAAGGAGCTAAAAGATCTGATAAGTCTTTATCATGTCCAAAATCATGCTGGAATGTTTTCAATATGGAGCACTATACTTTGATAAATATTAGGACCAACTGTTTTTCTTCACACAGCCTGAGAAAAAAGTCTGCCAGTTGAGGGCTCAAGGCTCTTAGATGGATGATGTTATTACTATGCCACCAGTCACTGAAAACATACTACTTTCCCACAAAAGCCTTCAGAGTGGAGGGCCTTCTTGCTTTTGGGATTCTTTTCACAATTAACATTTTATATATTCTCTATGACAATACTGTCCTGACAAGAGCAAAACTTGGAGAAAATGATGATCCAGGCAGGAATGGAACACCTGTGACAGAGGTTACTTAAAATTCATGTTGGCTGGAATCTTCCTGAGCAATCCATTGCTTGAGTCAATAGATTGGTGACCCAGAACATGTTCAATCTGACAGTGGCTATCAGAATCCTCTTGTAATTCTGACCCTATAATCTATTGTATCAAGACAATTGGACATTAGGTTAATGCCAACAAGCCTTCACAACTGATTGATAGTGCATCCAAGCTTCTGGGTCTTGGACTGGAAAGACGAAGGTGGGTAACTTGTTAATTCAACCTGTCGCAAAAGGTCCATCATTAGATGCCTCAAGAGTGCACAAAACTTGAAGGACTTGACCTCTCTTGGATAAAGTGCTGGGCAAGATAATGAGTCTGCCTTGAATGTGTCTGATTTGTATTTTGATACAGTGATTGTCACACCAATGTAGAAATTGCCAAATCAAAATACACAGATTGGGTGATTCGGTGCCTGACCGTTTGAGGTAACAGGTCAACACAACTGAGTTGTCAGACATAAGGAGGATCATTTTGCTTGAGAGTTTGTCTTTTCAGGAATAAAAGGCATGATGACAGCCTTCATTTCTAAGATGCTGACGTGAATAGATTGTTCCTTGGCTTCCATGTGATGATGATGCTAGTGAAGTCTGGCAACAGGTGGACACTCCACCAACATGCACTGTCATCAGTACATAGTTATTTCCACTTAGGGCATCTCTAATGCGATTCCAATAGTCAGCCAACACAGGTTGCACAATTGATGCAGGAATGATGGAATCTTGGGCATTATCATAACTGTTTGATTGAGGGGCTTCAAAAGGCGAGACAATGTGCATGCAGTGTCATTTGTAAGAAGTGCATAAAAAAGATGGTTGAGCAGAATCAATGAATAAACCGAAAAGGTAAGAAACCATTCTCATTGAAATCCAATGAACACAACAAATTTGACAATCTGAATACACAAACATGAGAAAATTGCACCAGATTCCAGTTGGTTAAAAATGCCATACCAAGATGGACAAAATTTAGGAATGGTGTGATGAGTGATTTGGATATTTAGCACAGCTTTAACAATTTTTCAGTTGTATCACTACGATAGCGTGGCAATTTACAATGATGTCTAGCAATGAGGCATCATGCCGCAGACATGTAGAATGATGTCCCACCCAATCACACTATCTTGACACCAGGCCAACCAGTCCTAGCACTAATCTTTTAATGCTAGTGAGGCAGTTGTTAGTACCATTTTCAATAAGTGTTTGGAATGACTCGATTGGAGCTTGAACCTGTGACCTCCCTCATTTGAAGATAATACTCAAACTGTTAGGTCACTGGAACGGGGATGGGACAGATGTCTGACTGAGTTCACTAGAAAGCCTAGATGATCTAAAAGGGAAAGATCATTCCTTCCCTTGGGAGTAGGATAACTTAAAATATGTTGGAAAACCTATCAATTTCAAGGGGAGGCAAGAGTTATTGCTCATAGTCAATATGAGAGACAAGAAAAGATAATATTGTCTTTCAGTAGGGCTGGATTCGCAAAATGCAGGCTAATATTCTTAATTTAATGTGATTGGGGAATATATTCAAAGCAGTAACATTAAATGTGTTGTGTTACTGTGAAGTGATACCCTAAAACTGTAAAGAAATGAAAATAGCAACTGGTCTAAAAACTGCATTTTCTCTTAAATTTTCTGCTTGTTAGTAATGAGTGCAAATGAGAACATGCAGAAAATTTGAACATGTGTTACATGGTTAAAAAAGTATTCTCTGTCAAATGAGCTGCTACTAATTTCACCTTTTTCATTATATCATATATACTTATGTTGCACTTGATATATAATAGATATGGAACAAACATAAATACTCTTAAAAGCACTTGAATTTATTGTTAATTTGGGGGCCAAAATCTGCCTTTATCATACCTAGTCGGAAATGGTGAAATCCAGTTTAAATAAACAAAATATTATTATTATCATCATCATCATCATTATTATTATTAACTAAATACTATCACTTGTTAGCTGGCTGCATGGTAAACCTTCAATACATATTCCAACACCTCATTGCACTGCACTTACATGATGGCATTGGAGACAAAACAAGTGATGATGAGGGAGTGCTGATGGTGGGATTGGTAGATGCCATTGGGTAGTACAGAAGCCATTGTTCATAACCTCCCTGAAGGACCAAGGGTTCACTCCTGATAATCACTGTTGAGTCAAACTGAAATTAAAAACCAATTTTTTATTATCAAACTGTCTGATTCCTTAATAAAGCTTGTTGGCCACCTTGTATTCTAAAGTGCTCACAATTACAGATCACTGCCACCTCACCTAAGTCTGAGTGGGTTAGTATTTAGGGTTCTTTCTGCCAATGTTCTTGTGGGTTGGTGGTTCTTTCAGGGGTTTTCCACGGATTCTTCCTCCACCATTTATACTGGCCACCATGTATAGCTTATAATGTACTGAAAAACAGTGTTAAACCTCTTCAAATTGCTAACCAGCATTGTCAGCATGACAGCTGAATATCAGTTAGCCACCACTCTAAATCTGCCTGATTAGGTTCAACATCTATTAACTAAGTTACCTGCAAGGAAAGCCATAACATAAGATCATAAATCTCTTCTGATTTCCAAGGTACTGCACACGTTCCTAGTTTATATCATTTGTTTTTCAAGTATGTTTGGTTATTCTATGATTGAAATTTTTTTAAAAAATTTATATTGTTTATTCTGGCAACAGATATTTACCCCCCTTCCCAACAAATTCAAGGTGAACTGAACACTCACTAGGTATAATGCAATGTAGCAATGACACAATAATATGCAATGTCAAAGAAATGACATGATAATATGAAATGGAACATCAATGACAAGATAATATACAATATCATACCAAAGATATCATAATTAGATGATGCACATTAAATGAAGATTTTATTTTTACAGCATTAAACATCCTTAGAAGTTACAGCAATGGCTACATTATGACTTGATGTGATTATGATTTTAATGTAGCTTTAACAATTTTTTCAGAGACATCGCTATGATGTCTGCAGTGTGGCAGTTTATCGTGATGTATAGCACTGAGGCATCATGCCGCAGACATGAAGCATGATGTCCCACCCAGTCACATTATCCTGAGACTAGGCCGACCAGTCCTAACACTAACCTTTTAATGCTGAATGTCAAGCAAGGCAGTAGTTAGTACTAGTTTTGCAAATCTTTGGTATGACTCGACTGGGGATTAAACCAACTACCTCCTGCATCCAAGGCAGATGCTCTAACCACTAGGCCATCAGTACCTACCACAAGGTCACACTTTCTCACTAGCAATGAGCTAACTAATACATACTTATTTACCTACAAACATATTAAACTACCCACATACATTATACATACATACATACATACATACATACATACATACATACATACATACATACATACATACATACCTACCTACCTACCTACCTACCTACCTACCTACCTACCTACCTACCTACCTACCTACCTACCTACATACATACATACATACATACATACATACATACATACATACATACATACATACTTACTTACTTTAAACAATGCATCCTTCAAAGTCTTGAGTGGAGTGGCTAAAGTGACTTTGTCTATAGTAGAGTTCCAGTCTAAAATGACAATGTGATCAACATTTCCTCTCTGCTTCCAAAGGGCCTCTGAATCCTTGGGTAGTGACTTCTCTATATATGTGACTGTGGTGCTGTAACAATCAATAGTACACATCATTATAAATAAAAAACATTCAGCTAAAGACACACAAAAATTATTAAAAACTATTTTATTTTGTCAGAAAGATTTCCCTGTCACAAGACAATAAATGAGGAAAGTACCTCTGTTTATGATCCCAACAGTTAAAATTTCTTGTTCTCTCTTGAGCACACTTTTAGGTCAATTATTGTATAGCTCCTGGTTGGTGATGTGTCATTCTCTTAAGAAAAAGAAACATCACTCTGGGTCTAGGAACTAAACACGTTATGTGTTGATTGTCATTTTTGCACTGAAAATATACATGTGTACCAAGTAGAATTGCAACAGGCCAAGTTGGAATGGCACCTGAAGACATTTTTTTTAACTTGAGTGTTCATGGATGAAAATTATGTTTTGATTGAATTCATTTACTGGATTATCTAAATTATGCTTTCTTGATTGAATTCATTTATTGGATATATCTAAGTCAAAGGTAAGTAACTGCTTATACTTAAATGCTGGGGTATTTAAAATAAAACATGCTACGCACTTGGTGGGGGAGGTAAAGTAAAAGTTATTTTATGATATGTGTAAACATACAAATACAAGCAATACTCAGGCAGAAAACTATTTACTGATAAAGTACTTTCAAGGATTAATCATTCGAAAAAGTGCAAGTACCAGAAAATTAGCAGATACAGAAGATACAAGGAGTCTGTATACATGTTGGAAGCAGTCTTAATAGTTTCTTCTTTACTTGAAGTATTTAAAAGACAAGATAAAAAATTTTTTTTGTTGGACAGCTTGTATCATATTACATTTGACTCAACTGGCATCCTTAGTCGATATTTAGAGTTTTTTTCACTAGTGCAAATAATGCAATTCATTAATGCATTGATGATACCAAATTACCTGCACTGCAACACTTATAATATGGGATAACATTAAAAAATAAAACAGGACACAGAGTATCACTTTCAGCTTGCATGTGAAAAAAATTTCATACTTATAATTTTCTATATACTGGCAACACAAAAGTCCTTAAAATAAACATTTATGAAACATGTGATATTTACAGAAAAAAAAGTTAAATTTTATGAGATGAAGGAAACTAAAGTCACACAATACTCCATTAGATCCTAAAGTCTTTAATTGTCTAATTATATAATTTTCAAGAAAGCCATTTCAGTTTATTCTTTTGGTCCCAGTAAGATAGACTCTAATAAATCACTGTTGAGAATGTTTTATTTTTGTTTCCAAAAATGGAAAAACACCACTGACTCATTTTTGTCTTTAGTTGAAATCAGCCTAAACTATGACAAAGATTAAAAGTATGTTTATATTAGTATTACTTCAATGAATGTAAATCAATATAGTCATGTGGGCATATTTAATGATCTTTTTAAAAATATTAATATTATTGCAAAATTTAATATCAAATGTCGATTTATCAAAGTTTGTGCATTCTAGGGGGTGACTAGATGTGTATTTTGCCACCGGATACAGGATCCGGATAGTTGGGGCAATATTTGCTGGATCCGGATGTCACTGCTTACATGTAACCATCACTGCTTGCAAGCCTCAGTTAGTCTACCGTATTTTAGTGCAAGACCAGCAAGGGCCCAGAAGCCCGGGGATGTAATTTCTATTTAATAATTAACTTTTATTAACTTAAATTTAATTTAGTATTTACTTTAATTAACTGGTGACTGTAAAAAGACGCCGAAAGACATTGCTCAATTGCTTTCGGTCGATAATAAAATATTTGCACCACGTCTTCACCTAACAATTAAAAAAATAATGCGCAGATTTGTTGGCTAAATTTGAAATTAGTTATGTTTTGCATTCCTAACTGCTGGACTGCTGGTATGTATCAAATTTGTATTGTCAGTTTGTATGGTTCACAAATTACGAGTCAGGCCCCAGATTCACTAAGCAGATATCCAGATCCGGATTTTTTCGGCTATAGAAAACTGGCAAATCCAGATGTTGCTGGATACCACACTATTCAGCCATGGCGAATGTCTGGAGAGGTTTCCGGTCACCCCCTAGTGCATTCCTGCTTGCTGAGTGATTTGTACTGTAGCTATTATCATTAGATTTTTAGATGAGAATACTGTTGTTGTTTGGGTTTAATACCATTAGTCAACACAAGACAGGCTATAAATGGCAACCGGTATAACTGGTGGAGGAAGAATCTGTTGAAACCACCAATCTATAGGAAGTTTCTGGCAATATCACATACACACACTGAGCAACCCCCAGTCTAGAACCAGTGTGGACAATGGTAAGTGGTAGGGATCAGCCAAATAATTACTTTAGGCCATGTATCTACCTGGGGTAACCCCACCCACTCACCCCTGATGAAACTTAACAATCACTATGGGCTTGAACAAGGCAGGATGGCCACTTAAATGGCTCAACAAAAGTGGACATCATATCTAATTATCAGTTTTGTGAACAGCACAATCATGTTTCACTATGCAATGCTTTCATTGTGAGATAATAGTGTGACATTCATACTAGTTGACAATGAGTTACATCTCTTGGCTGGCCTCATCTAAAATTGTTGACATTTTATTTAACACCGATTCTGTCTGATGTATTACCTGATGCACGTTATATAATGCTCTTGCATGGAATAGAGATTTATTAGCAGTGAAACAAACCAAATAATGGATATTTAAAGTCGTGTTGAATCATATTCTAAAAAAGTTACACCCATAACTGAAATGATCAGTACAAGCTGAACTTATTGTTTGGATGACTATAAAGTTTTATGATCTATCCTTCATAATTTTCCAGGATGAAATGTAATTCTGACATTTAATATCTCAAAATTTCTAACTTACCCTGGGGGTATGATATCTGCTGGAACACTAATGCAGGATTTATGACTGATATGGGATTCCTGAAACTTTTCAGAAGATCGGATGTCTATGATGATGATCTGTGTGTTGTCATCATTCATCAGTGAAAACAGTTGAGTTGGTGATATGGACCCATCACTGGGTGGAGTTTCTTCTGAAAAGAGTTCAAGTATTGGTTTATATGCCTTTTTTTTTACAAATCCAAATTTTATCAAATAGTGATTTACATGAATTCATGTTTAAGATCAGGGTATAACTCTTTTTTCTTTATAAAAGAAATTGGCTCCGCTGAGAAACCCATTACTACTTACTCATCCATGGACCAAATAGTTGTAGATTCACTCCTTGAGAATCAATATAAGTACATTTTCCACCAATCACAAGCACAAAATATTCAACACTGCTTAACACCTCATGTGTTAGGGTTCACTAGTTTTTGGCTAAGCAATGGATCAACAAGTATATTCATGGTGGAGATGTGGGAGGGTATTAAAGTATGTGATCAGATAAGTATTTTCAAAGAAACATAATTAACTTTCTCCTTCAAATAAATTCCCCAATTGCATTTATTTTAGTAGAATAATTAATAAGAGGAGGATACACTAAGCATCCTACCTATACCCTTGGCATCATTCGAGGGAAGAAAAACTGGATTTCTTATATGAAAGATAAGCTATTATCCTAACTTGGGCACAACATGACTGACAGCCACATAGTCAGTGACAATTATAAGCAGATAAGCTGAGAACTACTGAATTCTTCTTACTGACAAAATGAAGGTTGTGCTGACATTAGCTAGGTCAGGTGAATACCTGGGCCACAGCCACAGGACCCACCGGGTTCAATTCTTGAAGCGAGATCCTGGAAGAGAAACTCAAGAAGTTAACTGCATCTACCAACCAACAGCTTCTGTTATATCTCATGTTGAAACATTATTTTTTAAAATGATTGCTCTAATTTCAAGTGTTGAAATCTTCCTGAAGTGACTCTGATATCTTGAAATTCCATAGTATTCTGAGCATATGACAAACTTAAGCAGCGAAGCATGAACTTGATGGGTAATATCTTCTTTTCCAACCCCGACCAGAAGAAAAGTCATTGTCATGTTCCCTGAAGTATCTTTGAGCATTTCAGGTACTCTCTGACAGCACAGACAGAATTGTGCAAGGACACTTCTGATTTACCTATTGAAAAGAGGTATCAATTGACTCCAACTACTCACTAAAAGCAACATGTTCTTGGTGAAAATGCTGGTTGTATCATTAGGACTACAGAACCATCCAATCTAAATCTAGTTTTCAGGTCCACTGAAAGCACACATAACTTGCTCACCCTGTATGCTTAAGCTAAGGGTATCCAAACACACTAAAAGCTTGAATTTGTTTGAACCAGGTCATGTCAGGACACACAAAAGATTATATTTCAGGAACAGATTTCAGGACCCATGACACATTATATGTCAGGAACAAGGTGAAGGACTTTGGTCTAGAGTAATGCATTAAAACCGTTTTCTAAAATGGCAATAACAAATAGGGCTATAATGCATCAGTTATACCACATGACAACGCAGTCACAGAAGTGTTATTAACTTGGAATTTTCGGTATATGTATGATGGCTAAATTTCAAAATTAGCAGAGCTAGTCGACTAGAAAAACGAGCTGCTCAAAGATTACTTTGAGACATTACAAAAATTTCAAGGTGTCCAGGTGATAATTGTTCATAATATAAATTGTAGGATTTCCTTGACATGTGTGTTCGGAAATCAAAGGTATCCATCTGGATTTATTTAAAAGAGCACGCAAGTTACGGATCATTTAGCATCCATATTCCAATAATTATTGTCTACAAAGAGGTTTATTACCTGTAGAACAATGCTATATTTTAACCTTGGTATATAATTCCTTGGGGAAAACAGTTTGTCCTGTTGCACAATGCCAATGAATTTTATTAATCCAAACAGATGCTCTGATGTATTGTTTATTTATATTAAGCAGAGATCTTGTGTCTAATTAAAGCCATAGCTGTCACACCTGTTTGAAGTGGTTAGCAAGTGTGACAATTTTTTTTTTTTATGGGTACCCACATGTAAGTTTCAATACCTGGGTTTTTCAATCCGGTCGAATACTTGGGTACCCGTTGACAGCCCTAATCATGACTGATATCTTGTCTGCTATGATGCTCGAATGTGTCAAATATCATGGAGGGTCTTCGTGACCAACATTTCTCCTCATCAAGAAAGAACATTAATTCCGCTAGCTGTGGAATTTAGGCACTCAAAAGGAATAATATTTTTGTCTTTGTACCAGTCACTGAATATATGCCACATTCCATCATAGATCTTCAAAGAGGAGAGCCTTCCTGCTTACATGATTCTCTCCATGACTGAAAGCTGAAAGGGTTGATCAAAATCAGTTTGCAATTCAGACCATCAATTTCTATAAAAAAAATTATATCAAGATTGTGGATGGGTAGGCAGGCAGAGACTCACATACCCTCCAAAATGACTTAAAAGTTCATCCATGGAACAAGCTGCTGGGTCAAAAACTGTGAAGACAAAGAAGGCCAGTTTTTGGTTCACATTTTTGTATAAAGGTCGATTACTGGTTGCCCACAAAGTACGCAAATCTGTTGAAAGACTGATTGGAGAATGGACCATTCTGAATGCATGGATTGACTCATTCTTGACAGAGAATTGGTCAGGAGTCTACTGGGAATGTCTGATTTATATAGCTATGCTGAAGCACCAACACTGTAACTGCCAAACCAGAATGCACTGGTTAGGTGATTTGGTTCCCCCTTGCTTCAGAAAGAAAAGATCACCACCACTGAGTTCTCTGATAAAATTACGAAAACTTTCCTATAGAGTTGGTTTTTCTAGAAATGAGAGGTATTGGTTATAGCATTGGTTTCAAGAAGGTTATGTGGAGAGACATATCCACCAATTTACACATTCTGTTGGCAGCCTCAAACACAAGGAAACAGGTGGGCTCCTGATCTGTACCAACTGACATCTGTACATACTATAACTCCCCCCTTCAGGATTTTCCAGAGGAATTGCTGTCATCAGCCAACAGCAGGTGTGGTACTAACTCAGGTTGTTCTGGGGGCTTCACGCCATTTTTCAGCACACGATTGGCTATACATGGCAGCCAGTATCAATGGTGGAGGTAGAAACCAGGAAATCCATGGAAAGAACCACCGACCCACGAGAAGCTACAGGCAAGCTTTCTCACATATCCACATTCGCCGAATCTTAGACTTGAACCCTCGCAGACAGAGGTGAGATGGCAGTGATCCATAATGGATAGAGCTTTAGACCACTCGGCCACTAGGAGCCACACTAACTCAGGTAATACAGGGTTTGTTATATAAGTCCCAGTACCTACTCATTGGATAGGCCATATCCTTTGCATGGACTTGTTATCCTAGTACAGACTGCTGGTTCACCTAGAGCATGGACAGTATTGGTATGGACTGTATAAAGGCTCATATAGATGATTCGGTTTGAAACAGCTGTGCCACAGAATCATTGATACAGACTGATCTTTCATTGAGAACCCATATGGCCATGTTGTAGAAGTGGAGAAACATAAATATTGGTGATAAGTGAACAGATCTATCAATAAGATCCTAACCTGTGTTCTGACACAGACTGTACCATATGAATGGAAGGATGGATAGATCTCTCACTAAGATTCCTGGATAGTTCAATATTGTATGGCTCTGAATGCATGGCACATTTTTCAGACTTAACCAATCTACATTCAGAAGAAAGAATGTATAGTTGGATGTCTTTGTTGGCATCCCAAATGGTACTAGAATGGAGTTATTTTCTTCATTGATGGATCTTTACGATCTGTACTAAACCACATTCACCCGGATTTACAGATCTGAAAGACAGGTGGGGGAAGGTGGTGGGAACTTATGTAAGTGGGTTGCCAAGAAAAGTGAATACATTTCCTCATATTATTCATATTTATAATTCAGGAATGATCCAGCCCTAAGGACACTGTGAACCACTACATGCAACAATGATACTCCACTGAGGCAATGGTCCGAAATAGCCAAGTTCACAAATATGACAAATTTACCTAAAAACTGGTAAAATGAAAATAATGTATATGATGTACAGTATGTTATTTTATTGCATACAAAATATCCAAATTTGATGAAGGCAGCTTGAAATTCAGAAGTATATAGACTGAAGTGGATTTTTAGGTCTCTATGATGTTGATTGATCAACAGTAAAAAACTAGTGACACATTGCAGTGTAAAGAGAAGGCAACAGGCAAGAGCAATTGCCCCTTGTCTATGTGATATAGATGGAAAAGATATTTCTCATATTATTTTAGGGCTTGATTCAGAAGGCAGCAATAATTCCTAAAGTTAATGTAATCAGGGAACATATTTGAAGGAGAAACTGTCAGATAAATTCAACAAGACTGAATCCTGTCAGAGTAGGAGGTAAAATATTAAATGAACCAGATGCACAATGATGGAGGCAAGGTATGCACATTATTTTAACTGTCAGTGGCTGAGTAAATAGGTAGAAAGGATTACAATTAAATGGCATCATTTCAGTTAATGCATACCTTGCAGCCTTAGTGTGGACAACTGTAGTACCAAAATTGCCTGTGGTGTTACCGTAACAGCATAAGAACCAAAGATTTGGAGATAAGTCTATAGTGTTGAGTACAAATTAACCCACATATTTGACTTGCAGTTCTAATATTATCATAAATGCACTAGTATTGTACATAAAAAATGCCCTCTCTTGTACAGAGATAGTGCCCTCATAAGAGAGTTAAGCTCCTTAAAGGTCAACCAGTACTCTACCCCAATGTTTGGTTCTTAGACAATATTTAAGTCTGCATACTGTTTATTTGAATACCTTTTACTGTTTTAGCTGAATCAGTTTCCTTGTTTATTGCAGCCTCTAAACCATCATCCTTTGTTATCTTGACATTATCTTTTTCTGTGTCTTTTTTCTCCAAGGTGCTGAGAGCAGATAGCTTTTCCTCCACTGCCTTGTGTTCAAGCTCTTCATATCTGTGTACATGTAAATAATATTTACATTATTCAGAAATAGATTGTAATGGAAATTGGTGAGAATTTCATAATCAAAAATGGGTTCCACTTAACCAACTGATAATCAATTATAATCAATTACTGAAAGCAAATTTTAATTTTTGTTTGTTATACAGGTATATCTTTGCTCAAGAGCTCATAATGCTAATAAATGTACGGGAGTAATCTCTTTCAATGGTGTATAATTTAACCTGATAAAAATATCACATCTGTTTCTATTGTGTTGTTATTTTTTCTCTACAACTTTGTCAAATGAATGCAACTTTTATGGTTAATGTATTATGTAACTGAAATACTGTTGTAATCCTCCAAAAATCATTTGACTCATATGTGATGGTTCTATAAGTTGAAGTATAAAACAACATGGTTAAATTGTTTGTCATTATTTACAAATACCACAAAGGATTTTACATTTATAATGAAAGAAATCATCAACATGTGTTTAAATTTATGATCTCATCATTTCAACAGCTTAATCATATATATATATATATATATATATATATATATATATATATATATATATATATATATATATATATATATATATATATATATATATATATATATATAAAATCATTACTGCATGTACTTTATTATGAAAGTTTGAACCTACTGAATATGGTATGGTTTTATATTTGTAAGCTGTAAAAGGAATGAATTCAGATCAACTGGAAGCCCTATTTAGCATACCAATTAAACTGGAGTTTTACTAAGCTTTGTGTTTTGCATGCAACTACAAAGAAATAGTCTCCCTTGACACACAATCGATTATGGAATTTCGCAATCGATTATCTTCTATGTTTGCTCAACCAACTGATGATCCATTATAATTAATAACAAACAACACTAGAAACAGACACTGAAACATTTCTCTGTGCATTACTGCATGGATATAAAAGTAAAGTAAACTGCTATTATAACTAAAGAGTCAACACAATTACTGAAATTACAAAATAGATTTAGTTCAGATTAAACCATGATTTTTGGTTATATTCATATTTATTAAAACCTATTTAAAAATAAAAATTTTTGATTTCTCACAAGTTAATGTGCAGTACTGAAATTAAAACAGTGTCAATTATAAGCCAATTCCAATAAATTCAAGGAGGTTTTCAGATCTCTCTTAAAGTAAAGCATCATGAACAACTAGAAAGAGTCTAACACAATCCTGAAAATCCCCTGCCCACCCACCCCTCAATAGGTTGTCCTCAGGGTGAATGGTAAGAACAGTTTAGGAGTCAATGTCAGTTCTATTTTTCATGTACATTAAGTGCAAACATACCTGTCTTAATCAGCTGCTATAGGGAGGTGAAAATAATGGCATTTTAAGACAAGCAGTTGATTAATAGAGGTAAAAAAAACCACAAAGTGTAAAGCATATCACTTAATAGAAGACCTTTAAAGCAATTCCACTGTTTATACATCATTATTGGGTGGGGATATCTACAGTTTCTGAGTTATGACACATCCCTATTCCCCAGGTGGAGATCAAAATTCCAAGACTTTTCTGTGCATATCAAGATTTCAATCATATCAAGGTTCCCAGTCTATATCTACAGCAAAGTAGTTTGAGTTTTGCTACAAATGAAATAACTACATGTTTCTTACAGAACCAAAAGTCTTTAGTCATGCAGTACTATCCCCACATTTTACTTAGATCTCACTGCGCCTCACACAATTATATATACATGTGTCCCAAGCACCAAGTCCAAGCCACTTGGCAGTTGATCTAAATCCACAAACCACCCGTTCATATCCATGAGCAAGCCCTAATAATATGCCACCATTTTCTTTCATAGTGTAAGGCAAGGTGTGCAACTTTACACAGAACACACACACACACACACACACACACACATCTGGGTGGTCAGAAAAACATAATCCCCGAAGTTTTCTTCAACAATCATGAATATAATCATACAAGTGCAAACATGTACCTCATGCTGCCAAAAGGGGACATATACAAATTAGTAAAACAATTCTTTACAGATCATCCCCAAACATATCCAAAGGTATCCACAAAATGAAAAATTTCTGTAAATCTGAAAATATGCTCAATGGAATGAAAATCTCATCACATCATCTACATAATTGTACAATATGCATCCAAACATGGCAGACAAATTTCAATGGTCTTGCATACAAACATGGATAGTGAATTTAATTTGTGTTTATTGTCTTTCTTCATAACCTGATCATACTAATAAGGTTTTTAACTAACGCAACCATCTCCATGCTTTCCATTGCACATTCCAACCACCCTATCCACCCGTCATTCTCACCCACAACACCATCAACATGTGGCCTTGGGGTTACGATGTGAATGACTCATCTTCTGGCCATGATGGTATATATAAAGTTTAATTAGAAAATACTTGAAAATGTCATTGTAATTACAATTGTTGTATATGTGACCTCTGACCCACTTCCTCACATCCTTATGGCAGAAGCTATAATAACTCTATCCTAGATGGTGACCAAAAGGGCAGCACAACAACAATGCTGTGATTTTGCAAACTTCTAACCAGTGCTTTAGGAGATGTGGTAGTAGATTGATGAAGAGATGGACTGGTAAAGTGTATAGCTTTATTCCAAACTTCTTAAAAAATGAAGGAAATAAACATGTATTGAAACTTTTAGATATTGCTATACTTGTCTGAAAACCTAGTTAGGTCATCTATATATGAATACAAATATGCCTACCAAATTTTGCTTGTCTAATTTGTGTGTTGGTTTTCTTAATTGTGCTAACAAAGTAAAGTAAAAAACCGTAGACCATCCAAATTTTGACCTTTTCAGTAAAATAAAGAAAATTGCCCTAATGATCCTATTTATGACCATAATATGAAATGTGAAATTTCAGGGTTAAAAGTTTAATATTTTTTGTGTTATGATGTCAAGATGGACATATAATGTACAATAAACAAATCTCTTTCATTGGCACTGGGGGTTTATCATGTTTACACAACACAGATTGCAAAGATGGCAGATTGGAGGATATAATTACAAAACAAAAGAATTAAACTTCCTTTTACAAAGCAAAGGAGAAATCTGAAAGTACCTTTGTTTTAGGCTCTCTGACAATCCCTCAGCTTTAGTGATGGCATTTAATAGGTTTTTCTGACCCAAAAGACTGTCATAATATTCCTGAAATACAACAGCATATTTGGTGAAATAAAGATATTCATTTAAAGTCTGTGTGTTTGTGATTTGGATTTTTAATGTAGCTTTAACAAATTTTCAGTCATATCACTATGAAGTCTGCAGTATGGCATTTTATTGTGATGTATAGAATGGGGGCATCATGCTGCAGACATGTAGCACAATGTCCCACCCAGTCACATTATCCTGGCACCAGGCCAAATAGTCCTAACTTTAACCTCTTAATCTGAGCACCTTGCAAGGCAGCTGTTAGCACTATTTTGTAGAGATTTTGGCATGACTTGGCCGGGGTTCAAACAGATGACCTCTCACATCTTAGGTAGATGCTGTAACCATTAGGCAACTGGAGCGGTACTAATTTAAAGTATCCTAATTTAAAGTAAGCATAGTATGTTTAATTCATTTAATTATGTAGCTATGAATTCCACAGGTTTTGTAATATGTCTATTGTAAATTATGTTTCTCTAAGGATATTTAACTGGTCACATTAGGAATTTAACTATTGCTAAATCACAAATCTAGCCATACCAGAAAAACCATACTATATTAACTATACCTATAAAGAAAAAATACCATTATATTACTTTCCCTGCTCACTGCTTCTACAAGGCTGATGCCTGTACACCACATGATTAGCAGTTTAACCCTGTGATTACTTTTATTTGTAGGAAGTCATGAGAGGGATTATCTAAAATGTGATCAGACAAGAATTCTCAGAGGATTTCAATTTATGATAAAAAATATACTTTCTCCATCATTTACATTACTCATTCACAAGGTTTTCAAAGGCAGTTATTATCTCTTATGGTGATATTTGTTTTCAGAGGTCATTGATTTCCAAAGAACTATCAGATCTTACGAGGGCAACCTTTCAGGAAAGTCGATTCTGTCATGAATGAAGGGTTTGGCTACAAGCCTCATTTCCAGGATAGAGTGATGTGTCCTGTCCTGCCATCCCAAGTTTCCACTAACTTAACAGAAATAAGATAACACACAGGGATTTCAACCCTGTGTGCTGGCATCCATATATAAAACAACCAGCTTAAGATTTTCCAGAGGAAATTCCTGCCAAAAGCAAAAATCATTATTCTGCCAATAATGCAGCAAGTGTCTTATCCTGGCTATCAAGTTAATATAATTAAACATCCAGAAATTAGTTAAAACAGCCATTTGCAAAGGGAACATGATCAACTAGCCTAGATTACATCCACATTGAAACATTCAAGATGTTGGAAATGTCTTGCAGAAATCAAAGTCTTCTCTAAAAATCAATTTGGTGAATTAACAATTTGCACAACATGCCTGGAAGGAAGATGCACTAAACAGCAGAGTAAATAAATTACATTTCTAAGTGAACCAGTCATCTGGCTGGACATAGTGGTCAGAAAGCAGGGCAGTAGAAGACATAAACATTGAATGTGACTGCCAGAATACTCATAAAAGGTCATTTTAAATACCAAAATATCGAGACAGACTGGCATTCTCATCCACTCTCATGTGTGTGTTTGTGTGTGGGGTGGGTGGGTGGTTGATATGTGTGAAATAAGAATTCCCCCTCATCCAACATCTGTGACACAGTTTCTTGAATATTTTTATTTATCAGAAGCTGAAACAATTGACAAAGACAAATAAGATAATCTATTTATTGATTGACATACAAAATGCAAAGACAAGATTAAATCTTCTGCAGAAACACTACTGCATTTATCCAAAGTAACATAAAAAGAGAAAAGAAGGTAGTCAATGTTCAAAACAAAATCTAGCCAAGCAATGGTTCAACTCCTAGATTGCAAGTCCGACTGTGCATATGGGTTTTTTAACATTTTTGGAATGGACAGTGACTAAAGAAGTTCATATTCAGAAACAAATGTGGAATAGATAAATGGATAATCCGACAAACCCAATTCTATGTCCTAAACCATTACAAGAAGGGGGGCGGCAATAAACAAAATTACTGACAGTGTGCAGAAAAGGAAATTGGGATATGCAGGCAGTGGGTCAGACATGCCCAATTTAGCATCCTCCAATTCTCTAATACTAAAAGCAGGGGACAAAAACAATGATAAACACAAACTCCAAATGCAGCCACCACACCCAGTAATTGAGACCATTCCCAAATAATATCTTTTTGTTCAGTTTCATTGGATCAGTTGCATGGAAGCTCTAAAACTATCATATAAGAATGCTGCATATTTTGGGTCTAAACTTAACTGAAATGTAAGAAAGCTGTGTATTTGGGTCTACAAAATAAATGTAAGAAAGCTGTGTATTTTAGGTCTATAAAATAAATGTAAGAAAGCCGTGTATTTTGGTAACTCAAATGTAAGAAAGCTATGTAATTTGTGTCTGCAAATGAACTAAGCTGTAAGAATGCTGTGTATTTTGGGTCTGCAAATGAACTCACATATAAGAAAAATGTGTAGTTTGGGTTTACAAATTAACTCTAATGTAAGAAAGCTATGTAATTTGGGTCTGCAAATGAAGTAAAATATAAGAGAGATGTATATTTTGGGTCTACAAATGAACTCAAATGTAAGAAAGATGTGTATTTTGAGTCTAAAAATAAACTTTAAATTTAAGAAAGCTGTGAATTTTTAAGTTTGGTGAATATTATTCATGTAAACTGGTGCAAATTCTACTATGGGATCTGTTTTGTATTCAAGCATGATGCCTACATTTGTACCTAATAAGCAATAAATACCTCAACTCAAAGAAATTAATATTTCTGATTCTAATAATTATTCCATATCATACCTTTTGTTTCTTGTAATCAGCAGTTTTCTTGATGAAAGAGACAACATTGAAATACTTCATGTAGAGAACATAAGCCCTTTCTTCGTCTGACATCCTCTCACTGTGTTCTGCTTCCTTCAACATTTTCTCTGCTGTCTTGACAAGGCTGAACAGATAAAATGTTTTCTAACAGACCTGAGACTAATGCTTTAATACAATGGGAAAATATTAATTTTTGTTTCTTATTTTATGCATGAAATATGCCACTGATTTCAATGATTATATACCACTTAAAAAGTGTAATTTCAACATAAATAAGATGATTGGAAAATGTAGATCTTGTGGCTCACCCTGATAAGTGTTATGCACTTTTTCACAGAGAAATATCTTTATCAAACTTAACATCCAAATTTGAATCTTAATAGCATGGCACTTCATCAGCTGACACTAAATGGATTTGAGTTCATCTGATTTCACATTTTTTTATGAAATTTCATTACAAATATGAGTATGTTTTGAAACTATAAATTAAATATTGTTGCTTCATTTTGATTCTGGTAAGTATATTTTGAATGATGCAACTGTTTAGTGGAACCTGTTTAATCTTCAACCTAGCGGCTTCGGTTACATCTCACCCGATATAAGATGGACAATACATAATGCACAATGTTTATCTGGTTTCTACTGCCATCCATTTCTTGTTGAATTTATAGCTTTGGGTTATGAAGACCAGCAAACAATAACCATAAAAGCAATTTTTTTGTAAGTAAATTATGTTTCTCTGATACTACTTACCCAATCACATTACATTATGAATATTAGCCTGCTACCTTGCAAATTTAGCCATATATATATATATATATATATATATATATATATATATATATATATATATATATATATATATATATATATATATATATACACACACACACACACACACACACACACACATATCAACAGACCAAGGGCAAGAACTCTTGCTCATTATCTCTTTTTTATATGACCAATCTTCTCTTTCTACCACCAGTAGAGCCTGGAAGATTCCGGCCAACCCAAATCTTCTCCAACATCCACTGTCACTAGTGGTCTTTCCCTGCCCAGACCGCCCTATTCTTCGACATGCTCAGTTCTTACCAGGATAGCCTTGAGAGACACAAAAATTCAAATCTTCAATTGTGAAGAGAGCTTTGAGAATAAGCACACCCTCGACACTGAAGTCCCATGCATGAAAGTGGCTTGTTATTAAGGACTGTTGTCATACCAACTATATCATCCCTCTGCGTACATCAATCCCTCAACTAGCTGACTTTTCTCTGCTCTTTGAGGAGAAGCAGTTGGGTCTCAATTGCTACTAAAGGCTACTGCCCCATGATCACACATTCGATCATCATTGCAAACACTTTTTGGGTATGATAGAGGCCTATCAGATCTTACATTCAATATTGACCTCAATTGACCAATAACTTTTTTTTCTCCAAATGGATCCAATCATGAATTTCAACCGGGCTCAATTTGAATCCCTTCAAACTTCTAGCATAAATTTCACTTAGGTCACAATCATACAGATCATGTCTTTTGAGAGCTTTGACTTCTGCATGCAGGATAAGATAGCTGCATACTTTCTTATGTCAACTTGAATTCCCTTCAGGTCAGATTAGAGGGTTTGGTGGTTCTACTGACACCATCCAATTTCATAGCCCAGCATAGGTTACCATCTGATGATAGTTAAACAGTGGGCACTTGCTTGCTCTCTTCCATATACCAGATTAGGAGCAGCAACCAGGAAAGATTCTGTTTGTGCATTCAAGCACTAATTTGAATCACACCAAGAGAAGCCATAGCATACACTAATACTTCTTCCTTCAGGTGTGAGTTGAAATACTGAATATCACACTTCAAGCCCTTTCTTTGTAGCAGAAGTGGGTTGTACACTTGATGTACTATGACATCTCACCAGATCAAGAGTTACTTCAAGCAAATTACTGTTCAAATGTTTCTAGAAATCTCTGAGAACCTTATATCTAAATGCAACATTCTAAACCAAGATAGAATAGTAAGTGATGGCTGCCATGCTAAGCCAACCTTCTTAAACTTCCATTTTTGATATCTGATGTTGCAGAGGCAACCTAGAATCTGTTGGTTCCAGCACAGATGGCCACCAGACCTAAATGGGAGCAATCAACAAGACCTAAATGGAACCAAAATGCCTGTGTGGGTTGAGCAGCATGATGTAGGGGCAGTTCCTGAGCTGCGTGCCTCTAACCTTTCTTTTTCATTCTTTTAAGCAGTGGTGAACTGAACAGGGTCGTCTGAAAATGAAGGGTGTGATATGGTAGAAGCACTATGGTTTGCACACATGTAACACATCATATCAAGAGTAGACTGGGAGATAAGTTTTGTAGGCATCTTTTTCCAAATGTTTATTTCTTCCTCTTCAACGAGACCCAGTGATTCATCAGAGCAGCAATAAGGGTGGGGAATTTTAAAATAGCCAATACCTGAAGAAAAAAAATGGATATTATCCTAGACAGCAGCTTGAAAGATATCTTTGGTCCATTCCAGTAGATTTGAAGGAATTTGTTGTGATAAGGTCTAACTGGGCTGACTTGCAGTGCTTTAGAAGATATACCATGTAGTATGAAGACTCAATTACATCCTCAGCAAAACTTCACTAGCTCCCCCTTGGTAAGCTAGCACTGCCAGCTGGTTTGCCTAGTGAATGGTTGGTTTACATGCTGGTGACATAGAGTATTGTCCAGCTATTGCCCCTGGTGACAGACACTTCACAGGCCTGGCTGGACATATTTCTCATGAAATCTGTCATAAAAAGGGCATGTTGCAAACAATACAGTTGAATGGACATATTTGTCACTAAGATCTCAGTAAATCCTAGTTGACTTGATCAATTTGCTGCAAAGGTCACAATGTTGGAACGACTGGAATGCTTTCAATGGTGTGGTTTTAATATACATTAGATACCATGGAACTGGAGAGAATAGTATCTGCTCATCCATGATAATAGCAGTATAAAAATAGTCCAGCAATCACAGGTACCTGCTGCAACAAAGGCTTGGCTGAATGGACAGATTTCTCATTCAAATCTCCAGTATCATAAAGATAAGATGCTGATGGCATGGCTAAACGGACAGATCTATCACTAAGACCCCTGTATGAGCTGCTGGGATTGCTGGACTGTTGGTGTCATCTTGATCGGTTGTCAATGTCAAGATGGCTGGTGACTGCCAAACAGGCGGTAGCTGTACAACAGTAATAAGAGCTGAATCCAGTCTACCTGGCATGAACCCTATACTCTGTCTTTCCATCCCTTCAATGCCCAGTGGACGTTCACTGTAGGTTTGCAAATCATGTGTATAGTAATCTGTATGGCAGTAATTAATCCAATAGATCCATCTTCCCAGACATACAGACATGAAGGCCATGCATCTCATGGGCTGCCAAAAATGTTAAAATACTTCCCAATGAGTTGGTTTTGGCAAAATGGCAAAAAAAAAACAAAATGGATTGTATTCCTTGATTTATTCCATTTTTCTTTCACTTCAATGCCACACAGACAATTGCTGTGAACATGCATTTCAAATGTATATTAAACATTCCACCTAAAACTACACAAGAAGAGAAAACAAAACATAGACTAACTAGCTGATAGCATAAACTGCCAATCAGTATATGACTAATTGCCTAAAATGGATGCCCAATCTTCCACTGACTACATATTATAGATGCTGCTTATTAAAAACAGTATATACATTGCAAAAACACAACATGAGTCATAATAGACTCCCATGCTCTGAAATTACATATTGATAATTTTAATTGACAACCTGTTGAAACAACACAAAAAAACCCACAAACTAAAGCAGAAGTTAGCAAAGTTTTTAAATTACTAAGTTGCTAAAACACGGTCATAACAAATACAGATCAATGAAAGTATATCAGAAACCTATGGCCCTGTTGTAAACTTATGCACAATGTTAGTTAATAATTAAACCATAATTCTATCAATCCAGCAAGAATTATGAATAAACTAAGCATAATTATCAAGAACTTCAGAATTTTGCTAACAAGAGCTTTATAACAGGCAGAGTAAACAAATATGCAAACGGTTCACTAACTTGTAATGACCATGCATATGGTCAACAATAGTGTGGTGAGATAATGATTTTACAGAACAATGTCCCAACAAGTGACAGATCACTTGAAAAATTGTCAAAAATTGTAAATTAAGCATACACTCTGCTGTAGATCGATATATCTATACAGTAAATCTAAAATGAATATTGGATAGGTCCATAGGAACACAGCAAGGGCAAGATTATCAGAGGCTGTCACATTGCATTTGCTCTGCATGGCAACAAAGATAAAAACTGGCAACCCTTGGTGGTATCAAGGGGAGATATTGAGCAAGAGTTATTGCCTTTGTTTTTAATAAATAAATAAATAAATAAATAAATAAATAAATAAATAAATAAATAAATACACACACAGCTTTCTCGATAACTTGTGCCTGGTAACTTGCAAACCCACTTATAACACCGGATCAGGCATTTATCACATTTCCTTTTAAGTGTAATCATCATAAATGCAATGTGTCCTCTTGCAATTATATGTAAAATGTGTCAATATACTGTAACAGCTATGTCTGCAGGGTCTCTCTGAAAACCTAATTAAGTGCCCTTTGTGTTTTGATATTGGACTAGGAGAAGCATTTGTTATACTATTGCTCTAAATAAAAAGCTGGCCTCTTTTTCTGTTATCATGTTAATTACCTCTTGAAAAAATCTTAAAAGTCATACAAATCCTACATGCTTAAGAATCAGTGGGCCTGGTCATATGTTTGATAACTTATTTCAGTTGAACAGTCGAACACTGTTATAAATTGTATCGTGCAGTTAATCAAATTAAACTACTTTAAATTAAAATAATCAATAATAATAGAGATTAAGGATGGCAAGGTAACTGAGTGAAATGGTACTTCATAAGAGTTTTCTTTCATGGAGGATATGGGCCATTGTGGGAAAAATGAGTTTAAAAGAATTCTTGAATTTGCAGAGAAAAATCCTCAAAGATGATAGGTGGTTTCACTATTACTTACACTGAAATCATGTTATCAATATTTTACTAACTGAAACATATTAAAACTGAGTTTCAAAACAGACATGTCTCACAAAATAAATGTGGCATGTCTGATAAAAAGGAATCATGTTTGGTACTGTATCAACAGTTAGTCTGGTTACCTGCTTTGTACACTCCTAAATTCAAAAAAAAAATGTTACACATTACTCCGGGAACCAGACTAATCAACAAAACAAAAATACAAAAATGCTTTTGCATACTGGTTGTTGAAGCCAGTTGGAATCATGTTATCCATCTTTCAGATGTTAGACATTTTGAAAATAAATGTAATTTATGGAGAATACTTAACTTCATCAGAAAAAGCAACTATAAAAAAGGAGTCAGCCATTAAACAGTTCAGTACCCCCCGCTCCATGTTTTTCTGGATGTTTAGCAGGCTTTTTGGAGGTCTCTCAGTAACTTGTGACCTCGTTTATAGTGTGGTGTGTGTTTTGGGATCCCAATATGCACAAGTCATTGAGGGAGAGAGAGAGAGAGAGAGAGAGAGAGAGAGAGAGTGTGTGTGTGTGTGTGTGTGTGTGTGTGTGTGTGTGTGTGTGTGTTTAAAGATGAATTTTCATCTTTTAGAAGGGCTGGATTCTTGAGGTAGCAAGCTAATATTTCTAATGAAATGTGATTGGGGAAAATCTTTGATGCAGAAAGTAATGTTATTTCTCACAAAATGTTTCTAGCAATATTCATAGTTGCCCATGTTACTTAATTCTGAAATAGCAAATTACAACCAATTTATTTCCATGTGAATCAAAATAGTTCTTGATTTTTAGTTCAAAATTTGCACAATGATTTGATCTTTGTCCTAAAATTTTAGCAATATCATTGAAACTATACAACTGATGCTGTGGCTGTGGAATAAAAAGCATACCATTAAAACAGTCTTACTTACTACATGAATCATTAACATCAGTATATTAACAATGTACTTCCTTATTTTACCATTTTATTAGTTAATATTCATTATCTAAGTAATTAAAAATTTTAGTGATACTTCCACTGCAAAGATTTCTGTTTCAAAGCAGAACAGGAAGCAATGATTTTCTCATTACATTATCTCTCTTACAAAAACAATGTAAGTATGGTCATTTGTAACCATTTTCTGTTCTTCTTACCATTGTATACCCTATGGATACAAAGCAAAGAGTAAAAGATCTCTTTGATTTCAGAACTGCATAGAGATCAGACTGAGAAGAAAAAAAAACCTTGGGGTAAAATTTAAAATTGGGGCCCTCCAATATACAAACAAGGGTCGATGGAAAAACAGTTCGGTTACAGATAAGTCACTGTCACAAGTTCTGTTTTTGACAAAATGTGCTGCCAATCCCAGTTACACTTTGTTTTTTGTTGGATTAGAAGCAGTACAGTACATGTTACATCTCAGCTATTTAATATGTCCTTATCAGGATGTTTTTAATCATACTGATTGCATGTGAGAACTCTTTTCTTTTTTAATCATGAAAGAATTACTATAAAATTCTTCTTGATTCAATATCAATGAGTTTATTTAAGTTTAAAATGTAACAAGTACATGCAAATGGTAACAAACATAAACTGATTATCCAAATAAACATAGGATAGAAAACCTCAAGTTATTGAAAATTGGTTTCCTCACTCACACCATATCTACATGAATTTCCAACAAATGTGGAGTGTAATATAAGCAATGAAGACAGAACATACATGATTCAAATTTTTTATGCAAGAAGTGTTCACTGTATGCATTTTGTGTAAAAAATAACGGATAAACAAATCCACCTGTGCAACTGTTAGCCATCATCCTGGACAAGTCAGCTAATGAAAACTAAACAATTAATAAATGGAAATTTCCAGCTTAGATTTATAATTATTGCCTGATAAACATGCAAGAGTTTGTCACATACTTTTTAATACCTGTAGCATCTGGATGTATTTCTTGTGTGTTACACATTAAATATGCATAAGATTTAAATTTCTGAAAGACATAAGTTATACTTACACTTTAGCACTTGTACTGCTCATTTTTGGAGGCAGTTCAGACATAGTGTTCAACTGACCAAGACTTTTGGCCACATACAATTCCTTCTTGCTTTTATCTGAGCTTGGCATTTTGATATATTGGTTAAACTATCTGAAATATTACAATATATCAAAGAAAAAAAAAATATACAAAAACACAAATCAAATGATGTCTAAAATGTGAATAAAATCAAACACGTTTTTCAATCCTAATACCTCTGCATACATTACTACCTTTGGAAATGACAATAGTGTCTATTTGTGTCTTTATTTCAGTTGTTTAGTAGATAGATTATAATTAAATGAACATAAATGTACATTATAATTAAATGAATTAACTGTAATCATTAACAATTATAATAAAGTATGACCATAAAATGTACCATCAGTCTGGCTTTGATACATGATTAAGTGAAACAAAAAATTCACTTTGTTTTTTTATCGGGCAACATGTGTACATCTATCAAGATTAACATGGAAGTTTTATGAAAAATCATTCTTGAAAATGGATTTTGATTGAAGTGATAAGGATAAAAAACAGTCACAAATAAAAGAATTATAATGAAACCTGCAGATAATGGCCATATAACAGTTAACTGATCTGCCAGTTATTATGATTGTATAAAAATTCTATTTGCACACAAACTATTTTCCATGAGCATCTACTAGTTGAAATAGGGCATCACCTAAATATGACGCAGCATGTCAGTACTTGAGACGAAACGTAGGGATACCTGAGTGGGACTACCACACAAATGTACTTAAGTCTGCTGTAGTCTATTTGTCTCTTCTGCCATTTATAAGTTATCATATCATTTCTTTGTAAATGTTGGAAATAGCTGTTCTACAAAAAAATGCTATAAACTTAAGAATAGAAAAAATGTTATGAAACAACAAGTGAAACAATAATGACATTTTATCGAACATCGGTATCTGAATCTGCATCTAAACAGTCCAATTCCAGTTATTTGGTGAGAGAGCTTAGACTACTTGATACAGATATGTCAAACAAATCCTATTATAGTACAAGTCACACAGGTTATGTAGGCCAGTGGTACCCAACCTTTTAGTCGCTGCGGACCGGTCAACGTTTGATAATTTTAATGTGGCCTGCTGAGGGGTAGACGTTAATTGTATTTATTTTAAATTGTTCTGATTTAATAATTTTAATTTCATTGTATCTAAACATGCCTTTAAACAAAATACAATTACACCAAAAATGAATATAAATAAATATAAATATAAATGAATATAAAGTGAATATAAACCCAAGAGAAATACACAACAGAAAAAAAAATGGAAATAAATTAATGTACCTTGGGCGGCCCAGTACCATTTGATCCACGGACCAGTACAGGTCCATGGCCCAGGGGTTGGGGACCACCAATGTAGGCATTCAACTCCAACTATTTCAGTAATGGATATCATTTTTCAGAATTTGATTCTACATACCTTTAAGTGGTAAGTATTCAGTTAGTTTGGATTCATATACATCCATATTCCTTTGGAAGGTCATTATTTAGACACCCAAAGATGTGCATATGGCAAAATCAATGTTAATGTATATAGACATATTTGGATGAAATGAACCTAATGTTGTGATCCAGTACAATCCAGCTTGAATGTCATGTGCTATGATGTTTAAATGAAAGTTACACATATTGATAAAGAAATTCCTACTGCCCTCAATTCTAACGATTCCACTCTATGCACTCTTATTTTAATCCAAGTTCAGTACATGGCCACCAGTGTAAAAGTCCATACCAATATATAATCTGGAAGTTTCTTGGTGACAGATAAAAGTCCAGAGCATTCAATAATCAATATTGAATTTGGATAAAGAAAATTAGTGTTACATTTTAAAAGAACAATTTATATTTGATTTAAAATAAGTAAATGCGCATAAAATACTAGTGTGACTTGTACTAAACGTCTCTTTTGGAGTACGGCCATATCTATAGGGGCAGTCAATTAATTTAAAAAAAAAAACGAAAGCAGAGGCGTCCTTTATTTTTCCTCGTTAAACGGGGGATCTCAATTAAAATCCGATTTAAAAGAAACAGACAAAACTAAATATAAAATGACATTATGAAGGCCGACGTCGGAGAACGGAGTAGAGGTGGAAGGTGTTTTGAAATAGTGAAAACAAGATATGCATTATCTAATTCTTCATTTCAATATTGATATATTTAATTTTGAGATCTTAGTTTAATTTTCTAACATGTACATGGATGATTGTATGTATTCTGAAACATATATTAACCTATGCTGTCATATGTGGACTAATTCTTTGCAAATTCAAAATCTTTGACAGATTTCACTACTTCCGCCATGTTTATAACGACGTATATACATAAATGAATCAAACATAAAGACGAACGAATAATTAAAGACAACGTTAATTAATTACAGAACTCGTTTGTAAAGATAATTTAATTTTCCTCAACTTTTATAATAATTACGTTATAGAGAAATTTTGAACAAGCTGATCTTAAAAAAATAATGTAATATCATAGTAGAATACTTCGTTTCATAAAGTTCTCATCATATGGCTGCAATCGAATTATCTCGGTTATTTCTGCGAGATGAATATGATCCTTAGGAATAACCTGAAGGTATCACGGTACCAATTGTTTTTCCATACACCTCAATGCTGAAGTTTAATGAAATAAATATATTTTCTATCCTACCTCAGCATGCATGTCATACGCTATCATAGAGAACAATGTTTGATTGTCAATTTGACAAAACAAAACCAGGTACTACTGTGCATTTAAGAGAGACAACTGCTGGAATTAGACAAGGTTAAGAGTTATCTACTCACAAGATACACATTTTCAGGCATGTCTTCCACATTGAAAAAAAAAGTTCATAAAAAATATAAAATATGATCTAGATAGGAATTAAAATAATCTCATGTTGCTAATAGTTTTAACATTTTAAGACTCACATAAAGTATAACTCTTACATAATGCACAAATTACAGCTAGTTTTGTTGTTTATTTATGAGTACAAAGTTCTTCACCCACCTGGGCTTGCGCAATTGGTACTAATATACATGAAAGTTGCAACAGCCTGGTTTAATGTATTTAAAAAAGGAATCGGAGCGAAAATACATACATTTCCTGCATTACGGTACCATTATTGGTGGCAGGGTGAACTTGCTTCATTAGATATTTTTTCAAGAACAAATGATAATAAACATCTATATTGCATAAAAAGTGGCACTCATAAAAACATGGACCGACCCATCAATTGTCATTTTTAATCAGATGGAATTGATTTATTACGTGAACCGTATGACGTTAAAGAAAACCGGTTGTATCTTTTTAATGGGGAAACGATGTGCTGTCAATCCGATTAAGTATTTAATTCGACTGCATTTAGAGTGTAAACAATATTCATTTAAGTACAGTGTGCTACTTCTGTTATTGATACTCTGGATCTAGTAACGATATTGACGAAAATGAATACACGCACTGATGACTGAAGAAGGCAAATAGAATTGTATGAATAAATGGTACATTTTAAATTTAAACAGGAATTAGTTTCCTTAAATATGGTTTTGTGCAAACACACACGCATGCACACACAAACACACAAACAAACACACACACACACACACACACACACACACTTTAAAATGGAATTTCGTCTGGGAAACATGTCCCTTGTTTAATTTAGCCAGTCAGGATTAAATTTCTCTAACCGACAAAATTTGAACACTACAATCGAAGTCAGAATAATTAACTCTAGTCCACCTTTATTAATAAGTATTCTTGAAAATATCATTTTATGACACCTACCTCGATTGGCCTAATATTGTTTCTGGCTTGTCTCAAGTTTTTTTTGTTTCTTTTTCCATCGCTACTTGAACTTACGTTAACAGTGTCCCTCTTCTATTTGTCTGACGATTATCTAAACGGTCTGTAATTAAAATTCAATCATGCCCATCAAACAAGAGATGTTAAGCATAGGAATCTGCTATTTATTTTTAGCCTAGCCCATACGCCAATCTTCTTGTTATGTGTCTCACTGACTATAACAAAATGTGATGTAAGAAACATACACGAATTTTTTGCACCATTTCCATGTAATGAATTTGGCCATGACTGAAAACCTGTTAATCGTTCACATCAGATGGTTTAGAATGTTTTTCTTGAATTTTCGTATTTCTTTTTCATGGTGTCAGTTGTGATACTTCTTTTTGGTTACAAGCATCCAATACGGTCTTGAGGGAAGGATACCCTTGAAACTGCGCAAACTTTTATTTAGATCATCTCTATCTCTCTCCATCTGGTCTGCATGCGTGAAAACAATGATTGTATATTGCATGAAAATCTCATTAAACATGATCTTTACAAGCACTTTCATCCGTTTCTCTTCCTCCGTAAATATTCCAAGTTTAATAACTAGAATGGATGTACAAGTACAAGTACAAGGATTGGTTAATGTCAGAAGATTCTGAACTTGCAAGAGTGTTATCACCATCAGTAGTCTGGACTAAGCAGGCCGTGATTTTTTTTCTTAGTTGGAATCTACCCCAATCTTATCTTGCCGATCAATATTAGATTCGTTAATGGCTGTCCCATAGTGAGAACATTGCAATTTATATAATTCACAGTTTTGTAATGAGATATTAAATATATCAGTGGAAAAAATATGATTTCGTCACAGTTTTAATTTTAATGACACAATAGCAATGGCACATTTGGAACTACTTTTTAAAATTTCTATAGGAAGTATAGATGACTTTACACTTGTTTTTTCAAAACTGCACCAAAATATGTATGCCAATTAAATTAAATTTATTTTTATTTCTATCAATCTTTCTCATCTCTTTCTACGTACGTCAGTCAGAATCACAGATCATAAAATGTGTCAAGACCTTTTGTCATTCATTATACAGGTATAAAATCAATGTGATGGCAATATCAAGAATGTCAATAATTAAAACAAAAATGAAGTTATAATTGCAATTTGTGTGCAACGTATGTTTCTGATAGTTCCTTGCCGGTAAACACACTATAATTACAATCAGTTATTTAATGACTTTAGATTGTGAAGTCTGATTGACAGTCCTATCGTGTTTCCATAGTAACCCAACTTTAGAATTTTTCTCTATAAATTAATTCTATACAATATGTATGTATGTATGTATGTATGTATGTATGTATGTATGTATGTATGTATGTATGTATGTATGTATGTATGTATGTATGTATGTATGTATGTATGTATGTATGTATCTTTAATCTCTCTGCTTTAGAGATATGTTTTGAGGGAAGTAAAGATAAAGAGAAATAAGAAAATCATACTTTTAGTATTGAAGGAAAAGAGAGAATAAGATATCTAACCAGCAAAATGCGAAAAAGGTTATGTATTCATGTGTGTTTATATATATATATATATATATATATATATATATATATATATATATATATATATATATATATATATATATAATATACCATAGTATTGATGCTTACTCTTCACTGATTTTCAGCAAAAGCCAGTAAATTAAGATTGCTGGTACAGACATATTTTTGTCAAGTGCATAGCCCAGAATTAAAAACGTCCAGCTTTTTCAAAGCCATGGATGACCATGTCTGAACATTTATGTATTGTCTCATGACTCACACTTGTGCATTTGAGTTACACATATTCAATTTCCACTACTACAGAATACAATGATCTTCACATTTTCCAACGTGATGTCCATGATGCCATGCTAGCAGAGAAAATGTGTTTTTAATTCTCCTGCACAATCTATATGAATTGTAAAATCTAGTATTAAAATTGGTTTATACTTAGGCAGGCTGTAAAAAAGATCTAATTCAATTTTTTTTCAATATAATTAGTAATTTGTGCACTTTTTGGGAATTCTGGACCCATTCAATGTTACGAATTCATATACTATTAATCAAAAGTTGGACGGTTATCGTATGGACATGTACGTGTGTGATTATCTGCGTGACTGTGTGTATGTGTTCTGACTGAGGTCGAATGACGTCATGGCAATTTTGACCACATGCGTCTTGAGTCTCGCTTGCTTTCTCTGCCAGAACAAAGTAATATCTTCTATGTGGAACATTATATATATATATATATATATATATATATATATATATATATATATATATATATATATATATATATATATATATATATATATATATATATATATATAATGTGTTATATATCATCTGTCAGAATTCTTAACCTAAGGCTATGATATAACGTTTGATATGTTATTGTTTAATATTTAAAGACTTGGATATATTTGTGAATCAGGTGTTTCATTACTTTGTTGTTCTTGACCCTGTTGTACAGCATCTACAGATTCCATAGTGACCAATAACCGGATAGGAAGTGTGTGTGTGTGTGTGTGTGTGTGTGTTTGTTTGTGTTTGTGTGTGTGTGTGTGTTAGATTTTAAGCGTAGCTTCATTCATAAGGCTAGATAAAAAGATAGTAACCTATTTTCTTAAGATTTTGATGGAGTTAATATTGGCATTCACAATGAAAGTTTTGTAAGAATTATTTTGCCAGCATCACAAACGGGTCGCCAAATTGCATCGTCATCTGTAGCCTTTTGTACTAGTACAACTTTATGCTTAGCTCCGAAAATGGCTTTTCTGACTGCAGAATCCAAAGATATGCGACAGTGGAATTGAGCATGAAAATTGCTCTTCTATTACCTTTTAACACTGATTTACGTGCTGCAAATCCTAAGTTGAAATTTGCATTCATTGATATTACTGTGGGAGTTTCTGCGGCATTTCTTACATTACCCATAGATGCACTAATATTTTCTGGATGACTATAAGTATTTTTTTTTTTTGAAAACATCGACGGTCCAGCCGATCTTGAATAATCGTCACTCTATCTTGCAAGGCAAAGTATTGTTGTGGCAACGTCGAAGTCTTTCTGAATTGATTCAATATTGTTCCATCAATCATGTATGTAGCGCTTTCAAACAACGCCATTATTAAAACAAACAGCCTTAATATCGTCTCCATATGCTTTTGGTGCTGCAGGATTAGAGATATTTAAAATTTCACTTTCAACTTCAATAAAATGCGTCAGCGGGTAAGAAATATCTGCTTTGTATCCTAAACCTGTAACTCGATCCCTCCACGCTGATCTGGAATTCGTACATCATAAGAGTAATAATCACTCAGACTCATTTTTGAGTACTGGTGCGTCCATGTCGAATGCGGGATCAGATATGCGCTTAAACATATTTATTATAAGTATTATCGTCTAAAATGACTACAACTTCCTGATATCAGTCAAGCGGATATATTATTTTCTTTTTCTGATAGTTGTACATCAGCAAACTTTTTTTTTTACTAATATTTAGAGGCATTCCTTCAGTGCTAGATAATTTTACTGGTGGCTGAGGTTTTCTTCGTATTAATTGCACTAGTCTATCTTTGATTACTGAGAATGCTTTACCAGCAAGATTACCTACAGCACCGATACTTTTTTCACGAACAACATCGATAACTTTCATTCCCAGTTATTTTGCAATTAGTATTACTTTTGGGGCTTTTTTTCTAAACAGACCCTGAACAACATCGCCTAGTCCATTTCTTTAGGTTGTTTTATATACTGGTAATCTAGAATGTATCACCTTGACCATGGTTGGTCCACGTTGAGTACTATGTACGAATATTCTATTATAGTCATTATATTTAATTACATACTCAATATAGTGACTCAGTCACTATGGTAATCATCGGCGATTTCATTAATGAGAGACAGATACACATTAATATCCATGATACCGCCTGTAAATAATCGTTTGCAAATATCAGCTACTTCATTAATTAATAATGGGGAATTATTACCAGTTCGTTTACCTCCAATGAGGATTTCTAGTCGATCGACATCAGCAAGGACATTTAATAAAACCATTTCCTTGATTGATATATCCACTTCCTGTTGTATCAGGAGTATCATCTTCTAATAATACTGATTCTTCTAATTCTTTTCATAATCTTTCTAATTTCTCTTTTTTTTTTTTGTTCACTTCATGTTGTCTCCACAATTCGTTTGTACTGATGGGAGTGTCTTGCCATTCTTCCTCATCTTCCTTTATGCTTGATTTTGGAGATTTTTCTCTTTTTGGCGGTATAGAAATTATTTCTCTACATGGTGGTGGTACTTCCAATGTTGTTTGAGGAGCTGGCTGTGTTCCTTTTGTATATTCTCGTTTTGGTTCTTTTTCTTTTGCTTTTATCTTATCTTCATTTTCCTGTATTTTTCTTTCTGTTTTTATCTTGCCTTTTCTTTTTTTTTTTGATTGGATGGAATTATCAATTTCATAAATATAATTCTGATATAATGGATCATCAGATTTAACTTTTTCAACATTCATACGTATATGATATAATACTTTTTGTCATTCTTTACGGTTTTAATATCTTCAGCGTATTCAGGTTTCATTAATTTATCCCTTCGAAAAAAACCATCCACAGCAAATGCAGCTAATTGTTGTAGGTCTTTAATGCTATTCTTAAAAAATTTAACACTATCTTCTTTAAATTTATATAACAGTTCAACAATACTACTCGTTTATTTAGAGGCTGATGCTTTAGCGCTTTTATGTATTGGTTGAGCAGCAGCTATTTCGGCTGGGAGTTCTCTATGGATCTTTTTTTTTTAGTTCTTTCTGCTATTTTTCCAGTTCAGCGGTTTTCTGTAACGCTGGAAGAAGAACTTTAGTGGTTTCTGTGATAGGTTTAAATAGTTGTTTTGCATCCACTTCAACCCAAGATTCTTGACATTATTGTGGTTGTTGCTTAACAGAATCACGAACTGGTAAATATTTTAATTGATACTAGTCGCTCTAGAGCTAATTTTGCTGAATGAGGTGCACCAATATTCATTAGTAATAATATTTATAATAGATATTTAACTTATAGCAGCAGAGATGGTGAACGACAAAAACTTGAGTACCCTTGCAAGTAACGCATAAAAATTCGAAACAAATATGTCAGTTATGAGATAACACTGAGCTAACCTAAACGATTTATTATCCGTTTTCAAAAGTATGGAAATACATGTACATTATTTTAGAGGCTTCGGTTTAACGGTATTGACATTGTTTTGCAGCCATTTGTAGGAACCTTTATTTTTGGTAAATAAGGCCTACAAACTTTATAGGGTCCACTCTCTCTGCTGATGGTATACCTTATGGTTAAGCTTAGGTGTATTGGTGTATCATAAGCTTTGGTTTGGATTTTTATGGCTGAGCAACAAAATAGGCCATTCATTTCCCAGTAAATCGACTAAAGTGCCTTACCAATGACACATCATGTCAGTCAATCAGGTTTGATCTAATGGCAAGATTTGAACCCACAAATTTTTCTCACATGTCTAGCATATTAACCATTGAGCCACTAAATCCTGTTTTCATGGCAATCTAACATTTGGAGAGATTTTTGATAAGCAAACAGATTTTCATGCAGACAATTCATAGTATTTATTCAATCATTTGAAGTCTACTGTTAAACAATGGTGGTCAGTCTAGTAAAATATTAAATACTATAATATACTGAGAAAAATATTTGATTTTAGAGTGCATGCTCAAGTTGAGTTCTATGAATAAAGGACCAACACAAAAAACATAATAGCAGTCCAAATAGATGTTTGCTTTGGGAATCTGATTGAATTAGGTTTGTTGTTTGTCACTATTGATTTATTAATAGCAATAATAATAAACAAATTTATGCATATTTAACATCAATAAATGAACATTGACATGACTAATTTTTAATACTTATTATAAATAAAAATCTTGTCTTTTAAGATATATCACAGCAAATTATGATTCCCTTGAAAGGACAGAAACTTTACTATCTGAAAAGATATTTGAGGAAATCAGGATTATTTTAAGACCATTTCTTCTTCTATATATTGAATATTGAAGCCTTCTCTAGTATTTTTGAATTAAAAGCTTTTCAAATTAGCCACTGTAGCAGCCATTACGGATTTAAGTTCAGCACTAGTATCATTTAGCACAAACTAGATACGATTAAATGACTTTTGGTGAAAACCTATGTTGATATGACAACCAGTTTATGAGAACTAGTGACATGATTTTCAGGTTATTCATTGTGGTAGCCATATTTAAGGTCTGATTTTATTAATCTATTCATAAAAGTTTTGCTAATGATCATGATGTTAATAATGCTTCATCTTTTCTGAATCAGTCAACATGTTTAACATAAATTAAAGAACTGATCAAAACATAAATCCACCTAAAAATAATTAGATTATAAATGACATAAATGACTAGTCATCTAAGCAAGTATCACATAACCATGTAATTTTTTTTATAGCACCACTTTAACGTGGTCACACAGAGTAGGAACAGAAATCATTTTGATTCAAAATTGAATTTATTAATCACTTTCGCTATTAGTAGTAGTAATAGTTGAATTAGCTGAAATCGACTACCTCATCAACTTGTTTGTGACATCTTTACAGTTATGTGAATCATCTTAAAATCCCCATCATAACTGAAATTACATGAAGTCACACTTGTCCAATCAGATCATAATACAATAATAAAACAAAATTTTCTTACAGCCAAAAAGACTGTTTACCTGTCTTGCTGAATCTTCACTAGAACTTCTCATAAAATATCACGTATATCATAACCTAACAATATATTAGGAAATTACCAAGATTGTGTGAAAATATTCTCAACAGGGTTTGTAAGAAAAACTTATTAATTTTCCAGAAATTAACAGTAACAGAAGATTACTCTTTAAGAATTGTTAGAGGATAAATTAGAGAAATGGACAAAGACCTTATTTTTTGTACCAGTCATTATGAATAATTACTATACAGGCACACGTTTTAAGGCAGTGCCCTTTTTGTTATTGTGAAAGCTAGGCAAGATCATAGCAGTATGGCCATTGTGGTAGTTTAAGCAATGGATATGAACCTTTGAATAAAATCTTGCCTCCAGGATTTACAAATTAATCATTGTAAGGATTTTGATGACCTTGGCACTACAATGGCTTTTTGACAAGTTCATAAATCTGGTATACAACCTTCTTGTCTTCATGTCCTCTGACATTTCCAACCCCTGTTTAGATATTTTGACATTTATCTTTGAAGTGTGAGATCAAAGTGTTTTATTGGAATTTGCATAAAGCAGTGTCTTCAAGAGTTGCCATTTTCAACACGTCTAGCAAACTTCAAAGACCTTACATCAAACACTGCCCGTATTAAGTCAATAGGAAGATGAAAATTGCAAGTATAATATTCAATGCCTTGAATTACTAAAAATTTTGACATACAACATGTACAACGTAATCTTATAAATCTAAAAATGAGTAAAGATTTATACAGCCACATTTTATAAAGTATGCTTTGTCAAATCCTCATTTCTTCTAATCTTTATGGAAAGGAAATGAAACTCTTGTGATTTATAGTTTGCTCTGATACATCTTGGACATCGTGCAAAATAGCATACAGAAACAATTACTAGTGAAAATGGAAGGTTTATGAGTGTTGGGACTATCAAAATTAACAAAAGTATTAGCTCCACAGGAAATTTACTAGCATTAGGATAGATTACCACCACTTTCAATCTTGGCTACAGAAGCTTCACATTTTGTTAAAATAACCTTTTTGTATTAAAATAAAACATCAAACTCTAATAATGATACAAGGACAGTATGCTTAAATGATAGATGGCAGATTTTCTTTAAAATACTGACATTAAAATTGTTTACAATTCACAGGTAATGATTTCAATGTAAGTGCTTTTACAAATCCCAAAATCTGTTAATTAGTTCAACTTTAAGAAAATTACCTTGGCCATAAAGCCACATTAAACAATACAGTCTTATGGAACATACAGCAGGGGTAAAAATATCAACTCCCCAAAATTAATGCCAGACAACCCTTTTTTCCAATATGAAATCATATGGGCAACCAACCCAAAAATTTTAAAAAAATTATTATTTGAAATGTTAATTTTTTTCCCAAAGACTAATTTTCTAATGTTAAAGTTCCCAAAATCTTACCTTTAGCCTTGTTACCAATTTAACCTCCTATAAATCTAACGTGGAGTGTTGGATGACTACTGGAAATAAGTCATATTACATATAATCCAAAACTGGGGGCTATTCTTCAGATGAATCTTATAAATCATAATGATGTAAACTTGGATAAACATAAAATAAAAAAAATACACTTAAGCTCCTAGATAGTGTTGTCAATTATTAAAAAGCAAATGAACAAGACACCAAATTTGGTTATTTAGGAATACTATTACCAATGTCAGTCTGATTTGTTGGAGGATAAAACAGCACAAAACAAGGAAATTGTCCAATTATCTTTCATTTGCTGATCTAAAATAGTAAATAAGTGTGACAATATGTGTGACACTTTCAATTAGCATGACTGATGAGTTGCAAAAGATGTCAGACAATTTGGCTTCAGCAATCAAGGGTTAATCATTAGTACATCAGGCAACCCAAAAATCTAGAAACCCAGGTTGAGCAGAGTGACCAAATTTTTCAAACTGGTTGCCCAGGAAAAACCATGCATTTCTAAGAGCTTCTATCAATAACACTTAAATAAAGGGCCAAGATCTACATTAAAAAAGGGGCGATAACTCCATTAAATTCTGTTTGAAAATGTTGACAATCAGAGTACAGCCAATATCAAACATGGTTTCAATTCATGTAGTACTTGAACTATTACTTAACTGAAACACAACTCAATACAGATATGACACATAAAGATGGATGGACACGGGTAACACCACATGTATCCTTAAAATATAATGTTAAAAAGAAAAATCATTTGTTGATCTGCCTTTAAAATCACATCATTTTATTGCATAAGATATCATAAAAAAAATTAGTTATTTGATTATCAAGTTGATATGTTGTCAGTGACATACATGTAGTATAAAGTTGCAATCAGCTCTTATGAAAATCAATTTAGCCATTTTAAGGACTAATTGATTTTTGTATGCAAAGATATACTCTTACCTTGACATTTTGCTGAGAAATGGTAAATACTATGCAAACAATTGCATGTTTATTGTTTAATATGGAGCAGAACATATATAAAAAACATGGGTCAAATAAAATTCACAAGAAAAAACATTGCTACATCAATCCTTGTGCAAGCATGTTTCATTGAAGACTGCATTTACACAGATATAAAAATGAACACTAGTTCCTGCATAACTAATACATTTAAATGAAATGTGACTACTTACTCTAATACCTCTAAGTAATACTGCTACACCCATTGTAATGTGAATAGGGCTTTATAGCCCATTAAAGGGTGTGATGTGTCGAATTTTGAAAACTCTTAGAAGCATTGGTTAAAGGAATTGTATCAAAGTCAACCTAATTAAAGTAGAAAGGGCTAGATAGTTAGATGATTATTTTCATTTCATCTCTGAACGTCAAAAGGGAATTCGTTCCAACAGACATAACTTGACCGAGTCATATGCTATGGTACAAGTGAATAACATAAGACCCTTTCCCAAAATCGACCGGTTAAAGGTGGAAGCTTGCCATAAGTGATTATCAAAGGAACGTTAATTACGGCATGTCTTGTCAATCCAAAAAGTCTATGGAACAGATTTAGGAAACAGTCTACTCCGATTGGTTAATATGGATTTATGGACGTAACTCTGTAAGAAATTAAAGGTTTTACTTTAGAAAAATTCTTCAGTCTTCAATCTTTCTTGAGAGAAGTTAGACAGACCCCGGAAAAAGCGTGAAAGACGTTATCTCGTGATCTGGCAGTAAAGCGTGAGAGTTGTCTCAGGGAGTAGACAAACTCTACCTTCGAATTCGTAGAAAGTACGTTTTCGTTAATGAGTTAGGGGCCTGATAGTTGTCTCAGTTAGGAGACGGACCATACTTGAGATTGTGGAAACTTAAAGGAAACGGCAAAAGGTTTGCAATCTTAGTTTCCCAATTTTAATATGTTATTTCATTTGTTGATCTATTTGCAAATGTATTCATGTTATGATGTATGTATGTATGATTTCATTTTGCAGGATTTTAGTGAAATGCTAGTCATGACATTTTATTCTTTGATTTTCTAATTAACAATTCATTTGGAGAATTGACAAAATTGGATGTAATTAAAATTTCATTAGAAGAGTTGACAAGGTTGCATGTAATTAAATGATCGTTAAAAGAATTGACAAGATTGCATGTAATTGAATCTTTAAGACTTAGGAGTGATTAGGAATTTTCATGAATTAAGCTTAAGAAATGATGGGTAATGTCTCATAGTTTTACGGATTATTTCTCTCCAGTATGAGTATGACATACTATTAAATGTATATCCATATACTAGTTTGTAATATTTAATTGATCACTTAAGTGTATGGTAGTTTGTACTATTTAATTGGGCGAGTAAACTATTTTAGAATAGCTAGATCTGAGGGTCTAAGCCATATGTAAATTAACACTGCTAGATTGGTAGAATAAGAAGTCAAGGGGGTTATATATGGGTTCATAAGGGAGCCAAGTAGAATTTAATTGACCACCCCTGGCATGACCCGAATTAAGGTCAGGACAAGCATTGACCGACTATGTAAACAGAGTTAGTTAACTTTCATGCGGCAGAATTCATGCCTTTTGTTTTCTGAGCCGAATGAATGTAAAAATATAGATATATTTGGGAATGTGACCTATTGTCTATTTCGAGACATTTTATTTATTGAAGGAAACAGCTTTCCTGGATTCACCTGAGAAATCCCTGAACCAATCACAGGGCCAGAGCAAATTCTAAGCTGAAATCTAAGTTCAGAGACGATTGTCAAATCAGAGTTCGACTGACAAGAGTCCGAGACCAAACAACTACACAAAGATCAGCAGGGACAAACGGAAGACTTGATGTCCGCATAAAATAGGTGATGAAGTCTCTCATCGTTGCACTCAAAGGTCACATCTCGTTGGCAATGAAGATAAAATATTAACGTTGAAAGTAATTGTAGCCTTAAAGACATTTGTATTGTCTTTTCATTTGAGAACATGTTAGTACAATTTTCCTGCTTTTGAAACCAAGTAATTGATTTCTTTTCATTTTAAATTCTGTTAATAAACTGATTAAATTTTATATTTGTTCATTAAAAAGAGGCTCGTTGTGTTTATTTATTCAAAATACTTGTTCAGTAATCTGCATTCTTCTTTCTATCTATCCACACTGGGTAAATTACACCGCGGAGGTCATTCCCTAGCAATGAACCATAGTGAAAGAGGTTGGTGTGTTTTGAACGCTGCAAATTTGTCACAAAGGGATATAATTTTATCTATTAACATCAATTAAATAATTTCAATATATTTTATTTCAGGTTTTTAAGAACCAATCAAAATTGAGTGTCCAATTATGAAATAATATGTTTGTTCTGTGCAGAATGACTCAGCTTTATTTGAATATACCTCTATACAAATATAAGATGACCTCATGTACAGTGCAGATCATTTTGAGAGTAGGACTTAACAGTATAACCTGTTGCATCAAAATGTGTCTATTCCTAGTTCTAGTAACATATCAACACAAATATTTATTTTATATAAACCTTACATGTTAACTAAATTCTTTCATCTGTGATTTTACCAGTCTAAACAGTGGTCAGTCTAGAAGTGTTTCATTTTATTGATAAACAAAACAAATATTGAACTGATATCACACAAGAGTTTGTCAGAGATCATTGTAAAATTAATCACAAGGCACACAGTATAACATCAACTATACAACAAAGATATCAACTAACATCTTATATCAAGTAAAAAATGTTAAGTAAATTTGAAATAAAATTATAATCGATTAGAAGTATTATTAAAAATTATAAACAGAACTAAAACAATTGCTTCATCAATTTCTTTTTTTTAATGTTTTATTAAAAATCAACAAAATTCTATAAGCATCCAAATTTTTATGAAAATGGAAAGTTATATGCTGTCAAAATATCAGGTCTTTCATTATGAAAACAACTTTGCTAATTATCAGAATTTCATGTTTTTCTACTAATACTTACCCAATCCATTACATATAGTAAACTTCCTCCAACCTCCAAATTCAGCCTTCCCAGAAAGAGGGAAAATGTCTTTTCCTATGCTACCACTCCACATGACCATGCTTAATATGCAAGTGCAACATGCTAAATGTAATACTGCTCTATCAATGACCACCTGAAAATGATGTAACACACCTACTATTTTCAGTTATTTCCTTGATTTTTTTCAGTTTTAAAATGGAGGTACAAACAAACTGTTAGGTGTGTGAATACCATTATGTTCTTGCTATGATAGTGATATAAGCTGTATACAGCTGTAAGTACTACTTGATCTTACCCCCTTCCTGTGCATGCATGCTAAGTGGACAGTACCAAACTTAATGAATGCTTCATGAAGGTTGGAAGAAAAAGGTGGAGGAATTTAGGTAATGAAATCTGGAGACCCTCTGACAAGTCATGGGTCACCTCTTGTGCCTCATGCTTTCATACCTCCTCAATTTGACACACTAACAGAATTTGGAGAACTGAAAGGGAAGGAACATGTATAATGATTAACATCCAGACAAAAATATATTTAGATGTTCAATACAGGGAGGAATTCAACACAATATTCCCAATTCCAAAGTGGCATTAAAGCCTTCTTGCATTTTAGTAACATCCTGACAATGTACATGTTGAGAAAGTTATCAAGTTTCAAAAATATCAATGGTATCACTGCATGCATTTTCAGATAACACAAATAAGGATATTGCATCACTGTTGGTAAAATACTTTTGCCAGGCTGTTTTCAAGAGAGTAGGATGTAAGAGTATTCCATTGCAATTTTCTTCTTATACCTCATGATTAAAATATATCCCAGTATGAAAGTAAAAGCAAGAGACAAAGATTTCAGCTCTTCTTTATGTTTTGTACCTTACTGTTCCTGCTAGCTGAATATTTTGTGAAAGAGAAAACAAAAAATTAAACAGCAAATGGAAACTATTAAAATAGATACCACATTTCTTCAATTTCCAAGTTAAATATTTACAATATGTACTTATATCTATATAAACTATTTAGGTTACATCCCACAAATGAATATTTGGCATGCTTTGCAATTTTTTTCCCATGTACAGTGACCTATCAATTCCAAACAAATTAAATTATTCTTTATGAATAGGTGCACATGCACTTCATATATAGTTAGTTGGTGTTTGGTTTGATCTTTGCTCATTAGTTGTCACTTTAAAATGCTGAGAGTTTTGTTGGCTTCACTGATTCTGAAGCTTTCATGAATAAGCATTTGGCATTGGTTTTCAATATTTGTAATACCCAATGTAAAGCCTCATTTCCCTGTTGGTAACATTGCTAATTTGATCTGGTCTTTTGAATCTTGCTTTCAAACAGGTTTGAGCTTAGATAACCTGACCACAGATGTAGCATATTTAATTATCAAGTAAATAACACTGCCAAGAAATGTGATTCTTGGTATCACGGTACCAATTATTTTTCCATAGACATCAATGCTAATGTTTTGAGAAATAAATATATTTTCTATCCTACCTCAGCATGCATGTCACACACTCTCACAGAGAACAATGTTAGATTATCAATTTGATAACAACGAAAATAGGTACTCCATTGCATTCAAGAGAGATAACTCTGCTGGAACTAGACAGGGTAAGAATTATCTAGTTACACCAGACACATTTTCAGTCATGTGTACATTTTAAAAAAAATCTTAAAAAATACAAAATGTGATCCAGATATAAATTAACATAACCTCACATGTTGCCAAGAGGCTCAACTTAGTTTTAAAGCTTAACAGAAAGTACAAATCTTACATAATGCACCAATCACAGCTATTTTTTTTTTCTGAATGCGATGTCCCCTATACCTTAAGCTCCACCCATCTAAGCTCCCAATTGGTACTGTTATACATCTAGGGACAATGGATATTGTAAGGAAAACTAGATGGAACTGTTTACTTAATGGTAGTAATTGATAATGGATTATGTAACAGCAGCTGTACAAGAGAAAGATCACTTCAGGTAAATAAACAATACAGATTACAGTCATCAGGACCTCCCTCTCTCTCTCTTTCATAATGGAGCCTATTTTAAATCTTCCTGAGATACACAAAGGAAAATGTGATGGAATACCTGTCTTTGTCAAGGTCTATTTTAATGCACATATATGTACTTAAAGAACATGAATCAGAAGTGCATGCTTCTTTAAAGCAATAACATCTGATGTGAATTTAATACTGATGATTATGTTAAATATTATTAAAATTCTTTTCTATCAGTTCCTATATATTTTGCACACGATTTCTTCCCCAAAAAGATATATATTTTTACACACTAGTTTTCAATGTTTTGAGAAAATTTGTTTGATATTAACAGTAACAAATTACATGATACACAATACAATTTGAATGACTTAAAACATATACAAGTCAATTAAGAGTACAAGACAAATCCCGGATTTTTCCATTAAAACAGTATCAACTTATAGGCCAGTAAATATGGTACTGTACCATAGAAAATAAATGTTGATGTTGCTCAGATTTAAGTTAGATACTTGATAGAATTTAACTGGATTGTCTGAAGAAAGCTTAGCAGGTAGCAGTGAAAGTAAAATCTTGCTCACCTGAGCATAATGGTAAACAATAATGGTGGAAAAGTGATTTAACATGTAAAAGCTATTACCCCATGTTCATATATAATACATAAAAAGGCATGGCATGGCATATTACAACTTCCAGGGGGCTGAATTTGGAGATCAGGTTGTGAATCTGAAAGAGAAAGGCTGTCTTATTCAAGTAGAAGGAACTTCTTAAGTTTTGATGGAATTTCTAGCTGTAATATGAATGGTGCAATAGTTTTTCCCTGGGACAGGTGCTTCAGATGTGTCCTGACTTTTGTACGACAGGCCTGCTGTAGTGATGGTGGCTCACTAACATAGTCATTTAGCATTTTCCGTAGTTCTGGATTTTGCATCACTCTGATGTTACGAGGATAGTTGGCAAGGTCACGTTGTGTTAGTTTGACCCCTGCTTCCAACAGAAGTCTTAATGTCTTTTCCCGGCAGTTGAATATTGACCAATACAATGCTGTTGTTTTTCTTGGAAAATAAAAAATAATATAGTGAAATCAATAATAAGTAAATAAATAAGACAATTAAAACAATCAAAATTTATTTTCTGTAGATAGAGTTCTATACAGGTTTATGGCATTTTAGATTAACTTGATAAAATAACCCTCTTTTGATTCAAGCCAACATGATTTAAGAATAAAAGTCTAACAATATATTCTTGTTGGAAACAGTGTCTTGTCTAGGTTTGTGGTAGGCCATCAAATTAAACGGAAATAAAATCTCAACATAAAAGAGACTGAAAGAATTGTTAAAAGTAGTATTACATATACAGCCATCATACATTTAGGACCAAAATTATCATGAAAATTAAACTTTAATGGTTATGATGAAGAGTACATTTAATTACAACACAAAATCATTACATGTCAATTATAAAAGAGAATACATTCATTAATTCAATTCGATTTAATTAGCAAAATTATTGTTTGCATTTTAACTCCTACAATTTTATAAAAAACAAATATCTTTTTTTTATGAATAAGAAACTCTTATAGCATAAATACAAAATACCGTTAACAAATTTCTGAAAACATAAATACCTGAAATCAGGAATATCTGGATCTGCTCCGTGACTGAGCAGGGCCTGGGCATTATTTTCACGACCAAAATACACACTAGCTGAAAGTGCTGTCTCTCCAAATCGCTCATCTTGGAAGTTTAAGTAAGCTCCATGACTGATTAACGTTTGGCATATACTTGAGTTGTCGCTTCTGGCAGCAATGATAAGTGGCGTATTTCCGTCATCATTAATATGGTCAATATTTAGATCAAAATTGAAAACAAAATCAAATACTTCGTTTGACATTAGGCTCATTACAGCAGCATGAATCAAATTTCCTTGACTGCATTCAACATATGGATCACCTCCTTTCTCATAAATATATTTAACAATATCCATTCTTCCACTCATAACAGCCATGAATAGTGGGGTGGAACTATCTGTTGCTTTCAAGTTTACAAATGTTGTTTTTCTCTGACCATTATTTCTGTTATCATACACATTTGAATTATTGCTAAATTCCTTACATTCATCTACTTTAGGTACAGATTTTTCAGTTACATTTAAAGTTTCTCCATTACCTTGATCTAATTCTTGACCAAAAATCCATTCAATAATTTCCTTATGATAATCAAATCCAAGAAAAGCAGAGATATGCAAAGGGGAGTAACTCTTCTGGGAAAAGTTTGTTTTGCTTTCCTTAACTATGCTGCAACCAGCATGAAGCAACATTTTGGCAATTTCTCCATTACTGTTCTTGCCTGCATGGAGGGCAAGACCAAGAGGTGTTTCTCCATGACCATTTACTTTCTCTAAATTGGCACCATGCTGAATTAGAAGAGCAACCATTTCTTTTCTACCATTCATCACTGCTATATGTATTGGGGATTGTTGGATACACCCAGAGCTGTGGCACATATCTACAAGCAAAAATGTAGTTGGTAAACTAAAACATTTCCAATACTGGATAGAATAGTAGCTCTCCAAATGATCATATCTACGGCATAAGGCTCTGATTCAGCAAGGAAAACCATTCACTATCACAAAGCCATTCCTTCAAAATGAAATGCATTAACCAGAGAATGACAAAAACTTACTAATGAATCATATATCAGGGGTCACACTACCAGGCGAAGAAGTCGCCTGAGAAGCGTAAACTTTGCCTTCTTTTGTTATGAAAGCGAAAACAACTTCACCCTCTGATATTTCAGACATAATATGACTGTAGATTACGACTTTGAGATGCCCTTTCGCTGTAGCCAGTAAGTTAGGGCACTGCTGTAACTCAACACCAAATGTATTTATGTTGTGTTCATACCAATCAGCTTATGGTGACAATGAAATTATTTCCACATTCACATGCAAGTTTTAATAGCTAACTGATCATTAACCCTTTTCCGAAGCAAGATACCACTGCCTGATTTCATGAAGTTTGGCCTACTGTGTTATGATGAAAAGATGCCAAATTCTGTTTCGAAATTTAAACATCAATATACAAATAGTAGGCCTAATTTGCTTTTTAAAAATATGATCGCTGAAGAGCATTTTCTAATTTATATCCTATTTTTAATAAATGTAGATTTTAACGGCTGTATTTGCTTATTTTCTGTATAAAATCACTTTGAAACTGAAAATGAAATTTTAATGGCAGACATCGCTGCGTATTTGATATACCACTTCATTAAACTGTGAAAATATGAAAAATATATATAATAATGAAGCAAATAATATTTAACCAATCTGTCATTATTACCAGTAGGTAGACAAACCATAAATATGCAGAACTTTTAATGGATTTTTGTAACGAAGCAAGAAAGTGTGTAGTTCGAGAAAAGCCCTTATCCGGTCCCCTCTAAAAATAAATGCACTTGCTCTGTGAAATACCAATTTTTAAATTTTCAGTTAGGGGTAAAAAGGGTCCAGTTTAGTTATATATCAACTTTAATGTTTCAGTGTATTGTCTATGAATAGTTACAGTAATGTTTTATTGAGAACAATGAAATGAGGACGAACAGTATGGTTGGAAGTCACTTGTGTATTTATTCCTATGTACATGTATTAGGGGTAGTTTCAAAGAATGCTAGAAATCTTATTGACTGCAATATTACACAAAACTTAGGAAAATGAAATAATTAAGTGGTAGTTTATTAAGCATTTTTACCAACTTGCATTTACAAGGCTCTAATCTTGTTACTTCTATCAGTGAAAATTAATTACAATGTATAGCTTCTGATGTGATTTTTAAGTCATACAGCCAAAATACACTGCATTTACTTCAATTCAAAAATACATATACTAAATATGAATAGAATGAGAATGAATATAATTTTATATGAGTACAAAATATATGGATACTCACAAATAACATATTTTTCAACTTGAAAATAAGGCATTGTTTAAAACTTAAAAGAATATTAAGAAATAGAGCACATCATTAAAATAAGATAATACATCTCTCTCTCTCTCTCTCTCTCTCTCTCTCTCTCTCTCTCTCTCTCTCTCTCTCTCTCTCTCTCACATGTTCATTGTTTCGGTCTCACTTCTCCTTGATTAACTCCCACTTCTCCCTGTTTAGCTCCCACTTCTCCCTGTTCTGACCTAAAGAAGAAGTCACTTCTCCCTAAAATTTAAGTCTAGCTTGACCTTTGATATATGCCATATTTTATTTTAAAATGTTTAGCAGATGCAGTGTAAGTCAGAGAATAATTCTTTTTTAACTGCAAGACTGCAGTTTCCTATAATACTTTAACATCATTCCATGTAACTAGTCTGGCATACAGCCTGTAACTGACCCCCCTCCCCCCACACAACTGATGCAATCATTCTGAGTCAGCAGATCTGGAAAAATTCAGACATTTTAACAAATACTAAAAGTGAAGTCAACCGTAATATATATTTTTAGTCAGACTACTGTAAATACAGATTAGATACAACTAAAACTATCTGAAGAAACTGAAGGTTAAGAACCTTTCGCATGTTAATTTGAGGCCAGGACATAGGCAGAAAGAAAGGAGAACTGCAAATAGTAAATTTAAATGAGTTTCCTAAATTGAAGCTGGTGATGAATGCTGTTAGTTCTGTCAGATAGATCTATGTATGCTATGGCAGAATAAAGTAATTATTATTACAACTTTCAATGTCCAAGATGACCAAATTATTAGTGTCAGAAAACTGGATTTATTATATACTCTTTTTTTTTTCTTTACATTGTCAGAATCATTCAATATTCCACAATATTGAACATCTTCATGTCGCACTTCTCGTGCTTGAAGCACATGAGCACACGGTGCTTTATAAAGTTAAAATGTCAGTGGGAGAAGCAATATGCACATGAATACTATTATTGTGTATTGAAGGAATTATGATTGTGAACTTTATTATTTTAATAATAAAAAATAAATTTTTAATAATAAAATAATAAATTTATTTTTAAACATATTTGGTTGTCCCATATTTTTCCATACAAATGCAATAACCTTTATGAAATGGTCACTTAAATCTGATGAATGACCAGATCTGCACCTACATTGTGTCAAGCAGTATGACCAGGCGGCCAAAAATCATAATGAAGATATTAAATATAAAATTATATGGTGCACATGGTCCTAAGTGTTATTTACTTAACCTCTAGAATCAAGCAGCAATATGCAAAATCATAAAAGCAAAAGGATCTAGGTCAGCACAATAATTGGACCTACTGAAATGTTTTGATACCTGATATGTTTACCTACCTTTATTAATCTATAGTAAGCCAAATGGCTGTACTTTCACCCTGAAAAAACACCAACTTTTCATGCATTTTGAAAATGCTGAGAATCACAGAAATTTTCCCCCCTCTTAACATCAATACTGTTGGAATGCACTTATGGTCAAACTATATGGACAGTGGTTTAAAATGCCATGTATTGATGCAATTTAATAATCACTTGGTTTGTTGTGCATGCCTGTATTTGATGTAGATCACTTTGACAAAAACACAGTGAAAGGGATTGATCTTAGACTAGTATAGTTTTATTGTCTTAACCCTTAAAACCACCTGCCTTTGTTGTTGGCACATCTTTGTTTTTTTTGGTTGTATTTTTTGATATAGTTACTGATGGAAATTAAGCCACATTTTTAAATAACAATAAATAAGTAATCTGTGGCTGGTACACAAATTTAAGTACCAATGAAAAAGTCTTTTTTTTTTTACTCTCACAAAGGCATAAAAATAGATAAAAATAAATATAAATAAAACCACACTATTTAGATTTGAATGTTTTAAAATTCCAGTCATCCTTTAGATTCCAAGCAAATTGGCAAATATGAAACAGTGTGACAGCCTTTATTTTATTGCTATGGCCTTGGCAGAAATGGTAATTCCCTGAAAAGAGTTATTACTTACCATAGCCTTGATTGATATCTTCCCCATGTTCTAAAAGAATTGAGGCCAGGTACAGGTTGTTTCCTACTACAGCCTGAATCAATGGAGGTTGGGCAAGATGGATGATGTTTCCAGTATGAATGTCCAAAACTTGGTGCATAGTAGCCCCATTTTGCAGCAGTAATTTTGACACTTCCACTGATTTATTCATAGACAGCTGCAATGGTGTCATGTTCTGACAGCAAGGTTCATTCACTCTCGCTCCATATGACAAAAATTGCTTAATAATTGTCACTTCATTCAAAATTATTGCAAGTGCAAATGCATTCATCTCCCCCTGGCCATCCTGTAAATTTGGATTAGCACCATTTTCCAGGAGAAGATTTGTGAGTAGTTTATCACGGGTACTCACAGCTGCCATTAATGGTGTTTCTAATCTAGTTACTGTGTTCGGTGTAACTCCTGCAGCAAACAGAATTTTGAGAATCTCTATAACCAATTCACGGACTTGTCCATTTGTAACCTCCTCACTTGTACAAGTTGTTGCCAGTGCAATGCCAAAGGACTGAGATACACCTAACAAGTATTGACAGTAGTATTTGATCGTTTTGTACACTGCCAAGTTGTCTGGGTCTTGTATTTTAGGGCATTTCTTTAGAAAATCTAAAGCCTCTGAGAGTTTTCCCATGTTGATTAAAGTACATAGGTAACAAAGCTGACCAAAGCCCTGAGTGTTCATCATCTCCATTATCAATACTTATAGTATGTTATTCAAAAATAATATAAGCTTTCTTTACTCTTTGTAAATTGCATGTATTTTTGCCAAGTTTCATTTCACAAACTTTAAAATGCAACTATCATCTCAAGCTATAGCTTCACTTCAAAGTACCCAGTGACTTCTATATGACTATCTCCCAAAACAAATTATTTTCTTTCTCAAAGCTCAACATTGAATGAAGCAATGCAGTCTGAATAACCTTTCAATTTCATATCCCCGCTTTGTGCATTTTACAGCAGCATCTGAAATAAAATCAATGAATTAATTTTGAAGATACATCTATATATTATAATTACATGCATATTATGTAACTGGGAATACTTTCATTTGCAACAAATTTATACTGAGATCATGATGATGGTGATATTATAGTTGTAGCATATAACTGGAAATACTTGGCAATAGATTTATACTGGAATTATGATACTTTTGATATTTTAGTTATAACATTTATATATTTAATTCTACAGATGAAAGGCACATCTTTTAACCTATAAATGATAAAATGCACAAATATCAATGCTTTGTTCATAAATAACACAAATGTTTTTTTTAAACAAGATGTCAAATACAATAGAATGTTACTTTTTACTAGGATAAATGCAATCCTAAAAGCTACTTATAAGATTTTGAAAATACAATAGCAAAAACATCTTTGTTATGCATGCAACATGACAACAACCCAGTTCCATATTTGGAACTTGAAAAAAAATGTAAATAATTTTTACATTGTTTTGATAATGGAAATGTTTGCATTGTTTCAGGGAATGAACAGTGCATCCATACATAAAAGTCTAATGAATCTAAATGCAAATGATAATTGCAATTCTAAGTTTTGTATGTGACGACTATAAGGATGTTCATGGTTTTTTTTAATGTAGCAACTAGCAGCAGGGAGGGTGAACGCTACAAAATTTTTGCTTGTGAAATTAACCTGAATAAGGGTTCCTACAGAGGCTGAAAAAAAGGGTCAATAACCCTAAACCAAAATATCTAACTTTTATGTTACCGTACGGACGGTTATAAACCACATAATAAACCACATGAGGTTAGCTTAGTTTTCTTATACTATTATTGACTTTTTTATCCTGATTTTATTGAACTATTTTTTACGTTAAAAACTTGAGAAAAATTTTGTAGAGGTTTACCCTCCCTGCTGCTCCTGACTTTGTCACCTGACTTTGTCAGGGCATTAATATCGGGACTTTTAACAATAGATTTGGGTTTTTAAACAGATATACAGTTCATAAACAGATAGTCCTGACTTTGTCACCTGACTTTGTCACCTGACTTTGTCAGGGGGAACTAACCAAATATTTTTTCCAGACCAATCTAGGATCGTATATATAAATTAATATATAACGTCTCCCCGTGCAGGTCCACAATATTACCATCTTGATTTGTGAGTTTGAAATTCATTCTTGACAATAATGGATTATGTACATACAGGTAGACTTGACTTATTGGCTCAGATACAATCAGCCAGCCCGGAGGGGATTGGATACTAGATGAATATAATATATACCCCTGCTGAGCCTGATTAGACTTAGAGAGGTCAAAATGGTAGCTATTATCAAATATATCGCAAACTAAATTCAGTGCGATGGTGGATGTTGTATTAACAATATTAGGTGAGATATGACGACTTGTTCCATATGGATCATTATTATATTTGAGAATTGCTGGGGGTGGAATTAATTTTTTCCAGGAATTACATATTCTTTTAAAGTGTTCATCAATAAGATCACTAACTGATTTTTTTAACTTCCCGGAGTCAAATCCGGGTATTATAAATGTTGGTAGCTGTTCTTCTGTGATTCCGTAATATTTCATAAATACTGTCTTAAATAATCGCTTATGACTTACACGTTGGATTTGGTCATCTTCATTAACTATATAAGAGCTAGAAGATCTATCTGCCGGCACATTTTTTATTTTCTCTCTGTCAACAATAGCCTTATTTACAGATTCTAAGTCTGCTACAACTTGATTTAGATGTTGTATTGTTTCAATTATTTGATTTTTTAAATCATCGTTATAAAAAGTATTGATGCTGGAAAGTAAATTTTTAAGATTATTAAACATGTGTTCGTGTTCAGATTTAATCGGTCTTGATAATGAGTACATTTGCTCAACATCAAGTGTCGATATTCTTGCTAAACCACTCCTACTTTGAATGAAACTTATAAAATAAGTATGATGTATATAATTACGATAAGCACTTGCTGTAGTGCTCTCCATAAATGGAACTTTGTTTCTATATTCTGGAAGTTGTATAAATTTCTTAACATCTATATTGAAGTTGGATCTCTGTGGTTCTGGTGGAACTTGATAATCTGGCGCGACTTCAGGCCAACCTAGTACTGATCTAATCGAACTCTGATAAATATCTACAACATAATCAGGAGAATTTATTTCAATCACTGACGTAAATGTTGGCTCGTAAACAGTAATTGCTATTTTAGACTCTTTCCCAGTTAAAGATTTAATTCTGTGCTGGAATTCCTCATTAATCTGTTCTAACTGATAACTGCCAGTTGGAATACTAACAACTTGCCAATCGGGAGTTCTTTCAGATTTATTTTTATTTGCGAATACTAATGAATTATTTGGTTGTTGTCCACCAAATGGTTTTGATCTAATATTAGGCCAGCTATAATAAACACGTAACTGAGCTAATGATCTCTCTTTTACTGGAATTCCAGTTGGAAAGTTAACGCTAAATTCAGGATTGGTCGAACTTATCGATATCATAGTAGTTTTTGAAGGAGTTGTATTAGCGACGATCTGCTGTAACAACTCTCTCGACTCAGTTGCTGACATTATTGTTATTATTATTGTTTAATTCTCCATTTATTTTGTCAGCAGAATCACTAACAATTTTGAATGCTTCATCGTAGGTTTTAATTATCATTACAAACTCCTCATCAGATATTTTACCATCACTGAGATAAGTGGAAATATATCCAGATAGTTTAGAGTGTGTTGTTGTTGCTGTGTGCAATTTTATCATATACTCACGCAATTTATCATTCGTACATGTAGTTATCTTTTTAGCAATAATATTAAAAATACCTGCTATAGTCGTTGAAGTTGAAACAATAATTGTTATAATTGCAGGAGCTGTCATCGTTAATGTTGATAATATTAATCCGGATCCAGCAACAATAGCAGAAACTGAATAGACAATTATATCAATAACGACCATACGTCTACGATATTTTTTTTATTTTTATTGTATAATGGTCGATGATATTTTTTAGTTTGGTCAGGCATTCACATGCTTGATTATATCTGTGACGTTGAACGTCGATAGTTATTTGATCCATTATACTATGATGTTAAGTAGTTAATTCAGCTACAAATTCCAAACACCAACTATATTCGGCTTCGAATGGAATTGTATCAACCGGTTCAAATGTAAATTCTGAAGAAGAATTTTTTATTTAGTATTACAGATAATACTCCAGAAGAGCCATCATTTGATTTTTTTGTTTAATTCTATTACTGATAATGATGCTCTAGATGATTCATCAATAAAATGACGCATTGATTCGATAGATATTTTAAACTTTACAATGCTAAACACTGACAATCTATAAACACCAGTAATCTCTGCAGCGTATTTGATAGATTTATTTTGCTAAGTCCATGTACCAGACCCAGAAGCAACAGTATAAACAATATTTTTAATCTGTTTGTGAGGAATTTTAATCAAGTCTGTTTTTTTTTAACAATATCAGGAATTCCTAAAATAATATCATTAAGTTTTTTGTTAATATCAATAAGTTTTATATTAACTTTAGATGGATTTCCAAAAACTTCATTTTTGAGTGTGTTTATGTTTTCACGAAAATCTAAAAATGTGTTCAAGTGACCGGCAAATTCAGTTTCGATTTTGGCTATTTCATTAATGATTGGAGTCTGTTTATCATCGACGTATTTTTTTTTTGTTGTAGCATCATTATTTGCAGTTGGAATACCAAGATCGGTAATTTTATTTTTGTTCAAAATAACGTCTCCATTAAATACACCGCCAGTTTTTTTTAACAAAATCATTAAATGATTTACCGGAATCCTGTATGTTACCTTGATCAGTAAAAGTTACGATATTATCATCAACTGCATTATGAATTCGTGTAAGTACGTCTGGTAGTCGTATATTGCTTGTCTTTAATCGTCCTTGTTTGTCCTGAAAAATAACCACTTCATTTTGATCCACATTTGTAATATTTAATAAATCATCAATCTCATTTCTAAGTTGATCAAGGGTTGCATATTTAGATAAATCACCTTGTTGTTGAGTTTTACTACGAGCAGATCTTCCGTAAATATCTACCATTATATTTACTGATGTCTATTTATTAAATGTGACATCATGGTATATTCATGCACGACTTTATGAGGTGGTTTTCCTTGCGGTGCCATGGATATAGCATCAAGTACACTAAGTACTTCTCGACCACATATTGGTGGATCGGTTAATGTTTGTGTAGGTAACGTTGAATACCAGATTGGTGCAGTATTATTACTGACATAATGAATACATTCTTTTGGTGGCGCTAATCCATATGAATCAAAATAAATAATTCCACGTGGATCAATTGCATACGCCACCCAATGGGTACCTTGTCCCGAGTTTTTATCGAGATTTATAATACCTGTTTCAGTATTATTTGGTTGTTTTGGTAATTGATCGCGCATGAGAACACCTCTAAAGTTTTTTTATTTTTAATTTTTTAACAGCATCGAGTAAATCAAAATTAGACATAGGCGAGATTAGTAAACTGTCCCTGGAAGTCTTAGGCCTTTTCCATACCACGAGGGTGGGGTCCCTGGTAATCTGAGACATTTTCCCTTTTTTTATTTGTTCGTTTTATTCCCTGTCCGGTCGCTTTCTTTAATGCCATTCCAGCGGCTGTTCCAACGGCGCCTAATGCAGCTGCTTTTGCAACAGCTGGGGCTGCAGCGGCTATTAATGCTGGTATAGCTGCGAGAAGGGGAAATATACCACCAGTTTGAAAAGTATCCTTAGTACCTGCCGCAGAAAGATCCAATTTGACACCTTTATTTGATTTTTTTGCTTTATTAAAATTTTTGAATTGTCGATCAGTTAACGATAATTTATTTGAACCACTCATGTGTTCCTTTTTTAATGATATTGTTATTCCACAGTTATTATTTGATGCTGATTGCAGTCTTTTGACCTGGCCAGGAGTCAGGGTAACATTAACGTGATTATATGACATTTATAATAATGATAAATGATCTAATTACACATTACATATTTTCTACTGGAGCATCAACGACTCTCATTTGTCCACCAACACCTTCTATGAGCATTGATTTATCGCTAAGTATAACAGCAATTGCTCTATAATTATCAATAACTCCTCTATTAACACTAGCTCGAAAATGTATATCTACTACTGATTGTCTGGTCAAATCTAAATGTTCGAGCGAAAAATAATAAATAGGATACAAGGATGTAAAATCTAACTGAGATATTTGTAATCCAGTATCAACATTTTGATCACGGCCCATGAACGACATAAGACGATGATATGCACGTGCTACATGATTTTGATCAAAATTAAGTAATATATCCTCGGATGGTTCTTGATGTCCATTTATCCTTAACGAAACCTCAGAAATACCGAGTTTATCAAATATCATAATACTACGCGTTTGATCATTTACTCGTGCAGCATTTTGTAATACAATAAATATGTGTCTTGGTGTAGAAACACCTTGCTGAGAGGCTATCTGCCATGTAAATAAACCGTTAATATTACTCTGGATAGCATCTGTAGTCATTGTCAGCCATGATAGCATTGATTTACCGCCTTGACTCATAAAAGATAATAATCGTTGTTCTTCAGATATTGATGGGGTCAATACTGACATCCAGAGACTAAGTTTTGTAAGAATTACCATACCAGCATCACCAGCGGGTCTCCATATTGCATCATCATCTGCAGCTTTTCGTACTAGTACAACTGTATGTTTGGCTCCGAAAATGACTTTTCTGACATTTCTACAAAATCCAAAAATATGTGATAGTGGAATTGCACATGAAAATATTCTTCTATTTCCTTTTAACATCGCTCGACGTGATCTAAATCCTAAGTTGAAATCTGGATCTACATTAATAATCATACTTTGTACATCTGCATCGACGTTTCTAGCAAAATTTCTTGGTCGTCCTATTTCATATTGTTGATATTCTGGAGAAGCAGAAGTATCTTTTACAAACATCATGGATGGATCAGCTGATCTTGAATAATCGTCGCTGTATCTGGCAAGACCAAGTACGGTTGTAGCTACGTCAACATCTTTTTGAATTGATTCAATATTTTTTCCGTCAATCATGTATGTAGCGCTATCAAACAACGCCATAATACCATTATTAACAAAAGCAACACTAATTTCGGCTGCATATTCAGTATTATTGGTTTTTAATATTTCACCTTCGACCTCAATAAAAGCTTCTGAGAGCAGAAAATATCTACTTGTATCATGAACCTGAAGTTCAATTCATCCTCGTTGATTTGGAATTCGTGCTTCATAAGAATAATACTGATAATCATGTATAGACTCATCTTTGAGAACTGGTGCGTCCATGTCAAACGCGGGGTCACTCATACGCTTGAACATATTTATTATAATTATTATCGTCTAAAACGAAGATCATTTCGGGAAGTGAGACCACTTCCTGCTATCAGACTAGCGGTTATGTTATTATCTTTTTCTGATAAGGGTATGTCAGCCATAGATGGCATCGCCATTGCTGCTAGTTTTTGATTAGCGGCTTGATTTATTATTTTACTTACACTTGCGGGCATCATTTCAGTACTGGGCAATTTCACCGACTGAGATCGGACAGGTTGTGGTCTACGTATTAATTGCGCTAGTCTATCTTTAATCGCCGAGAATGCTTTACTGGCAAGGTTACCAGCAACACCTATACCCTTTTCACGAACAACATCAATAGCTTTCATACCCAGCTGCTTTGCAATTGGTATTGCTTTTGGGGCTATCCTTCTAAACAAACCCTGAACAATATCTCCTAACCCATCTCCGTAGGTTGCCCTGTAAATCGGTATTCTAGAATTAATTACCCTGACCATGGTTGGTCCACGTTGAGCATTGTGTATTATCATTTTATTATTAATTAACTTTATCACTAATTGCATCTACTCACTCTGACTTAGTCGCTGTGACTTAGTCACTATAATAATCATCGGCACTTTCATTAATGAGAGACTGATATACATCAATATCCATAAAACCGCCACTAAATAATCTTTTACAAATATCTGCTGCTTCATTAATGATTTCTGGGGAATTATTACCAGCTCGTTTTCCTCCAATCAGAATTTCTAGTCGTTCAACATCAGCAAGGACGTTGTTAGGACACGGAGTAATAAGACCACTTCCGAAAGAGGTATCCGACCCCGGCCCTTCTTCACTTTTTATTTGGGTTGGTTGTGATTTTGGAGATTGTGACAATAATTTTTGTTGTTGTGTATACTGTAATATTTGTTGTATTGATGGCGGTGATGATTGTCGTTGTTGTTCTAGTTGTTTTGGCGTTTGTAGTTGTTTTGGTGGTTTTGGAGTTTGTGGTAATTGATGTGTTGGCGTTTGTTGTTGCTTTGGTTGTTTGTGTACAAATTTAATATACTGTATATACTGTATATAATTAGGATCAATATTTCTAATCCTACTAACGTTATAGTGTATACGAAATATCCATGTGTTCCAATTATCATGACTTACAAATTTATCAGCATATTCAGGTTTTAAAAGCTTTTTTCTATCACTAAAACTTTCCACAGCAAACGCAGCTAAATCCTCTACATTTTTAACGCTTTTAATATCAGCAATAAAATCTACGCCAAATTTATAACCTATGTTAAATAGATCACCTATTTCAGCACGAGCTTGGTCTGCATCTTCAGGCATTTCTAGGTCTGGCATTGCATCAGCTATTTCTGCTGGAAGTTTTTCGAGAATTTTTTTGGTTTTTTATAGTTCTTTTTTCTATTTCTGAATTGCTTTAGCTGTTTGATCGAACACAGGTTGAATATCTTTAGTGGTATCTGTTATCGGTTTAAATAATTGTTTTGTATCCTCTGCAAATTCAACTTGACTTTCCTGACGTTGTTGCAATTGTTGTTTGACAGCATCACGGATAGGTAAATATTTTTCAATTGCCTCTAAACGCTGGCGAGCAAATTTTGTTGAGTGAGGTTCATTAATACTCATTATTTATTATATATATATATATATATATATATATATATATATATATATATATATATATATATATATATATATATATATATATATATATATATTGTCTGATTTTTATATTTTATATTTTTATATTTCTGATAAATATTATTTTTAAATATATATATTGTCTGATTTTTATATTTTTATTTTTATATTTCTGATAAATATTATTTTTAATTATCTATATTGTCTGATTTTTATATTTTTTATTTTTATATTTCTGATAAATATTATTTTTAATTATATATTTTGTCTGATTTTTATAGTTTTTTTATATTTCTGATAAATATATTCATTATTATTTTTAATTATATATATTGTCTGATTTTTATATTTTATATTTCTGATAAATATATTCATTATTTATTATATATATTTGTCTGAGTTTTGTCAAAAATAATCAGTAGCGATCCTAGCGATTACCCTCCATTGGAACCCCTGAGTGTCTTTTATGAAGTCCTAACATGTTTGTCTCCCTTATGACTTATTATGCGGCACTTCCTAATACTGTTTCTTTTGGCTAGCATTCCTTTCTGGAATGTGTTATTTTGGGGGTTCTCCATGGGGGCAGAGAGCTCAAGGCATGCTACTGATTATTTTAGGGGGCGACGCATTGCATTGTGGTTTCGATAAACAAAACCCCTGTGAAAACCCTGTGGGTACACAAAAATGTACTCACGTGGCTGACACAGTGAGATATTTATCGAAACCTGAGGCGCGCCCCGCCCCCAATTATATATATATATAAAAGTCATCCCCGGGACCAAATCCATTTCGGCGAAATCTAGAATCGAACCACAGATGTATAGATTTAGAGTCCAACGATCTACCTCTACACCATGCTGCGTTCGATGAATATAACAGTTTTATTTAATACTAGTTTTAATTATTACTATAATGGTTTTACAAATGTAATTTTATTAAGATAGTTATATGTATGAATCTTACTAAAATATATAAATAAAATTACAAGCATTTATAAATTTATGTGAATAAATCTTACTAAAATATATAAATAAAATTACAAGCATTTATAAATTTATGTGTATTAATCCTACTAAAATATATAAATAAAATTACAAGCATATATAAATTTATGTGTATAAATCTTACTAAAATACATAAAATACATAAATAAAATTACAAGCATTTATAAATTTATATGTATAAATCTTACTAAACTATATAAATAAAATTACAAGCATAAAAATGGGAAATAACCCATACCGGAAATCGACCAAGATCTGTATACACTGAGAGAGAGAGTGTAATTCATTAAATTGAAGTAATGTTTGTGCAGTCTGCAGCTAAAATATATCAACGGGGTATGTTTATAAAGGTAACTGTTTAAACCCGTCTACTTCAAGCTATTTAATTCACCAGACCAATGCAGCACGCTTTGCTGTAGATTAAGTTACCACACTATACAAAAAGGATTCAATTACGTCTGTATACATAGGTAATATTTCGTCATCCAAGGTCAGTAGGTATATAAACAACCGGTAAGGGAGCTAACCGTATGTTTGGTTTCTAAACAGACAGACAAATAAACACTTAGAAAATCTACAGATTTCTGAAACATTTACAGATTTTAACATAAATAATAATTAATTTTATTTTTTGTTTGTTAGCGTAATAATATTAATATTTTATTATGTTTTTGGGCCTAATTTCAGATTTTTTATAAATAATTCATGTGAATCCTAGAAAATCTACAAATTTCTGAAAGAATATGACTTTTATCATCTTTAGTTAAGTCAATTTATTACTTTTTTTAATTTTAAACAAATAAATAAATATATATAATGAATAATGAAAACATTAATGATATTATTTCTGATGTTAAAAAAATTAAAACATAAAGAAATTCAGATATCTAGTAATCTTGACTCTGAAAAAAATTATGTATGAGTTTGAATTGTTGCAGCAAAAAAAAAAAATTCAAAATAAATTCACATTACCATCTGATTATAGGTTTATCAAATCCATTTATAATTCTATGTTAGAATCTTTAGCTGTCGTGGATGAAAAACTTAAAGCTATTCATACCTCTTGCACGCTCAAACGAAAAGATAAAAAATGCACTGTCTCACGAATACGAAATTAAAAAACGCACAGATGGCCGAATCATGCAACTGAGAAAGCTTATTCTTTTTGATTCTGCGATAAATGACACTAAAAGTGAAGACGGTAATAGTCTGGAAATATAAGTGTAGCTAAGCAGGACCCTTGGCAAGATTGATAGTCAAATTTTATATAAAAAGATGATATTTTTGTGAGTAAGGGTACACAATTATACATATTTAAATATAATCCTTTGGTCATATTTTATTGAATATGCAGACTTGTATATATGATCAGCCACACGTTTTATTGAAGCCACACAAATATCAAAATATTTGGCAGCTGCATGCATAGAATTAAAAACCATTTATTCACCAGTATCTGTGTTGGTAGAAATAACTGTCTTAGGAGTCTTAGGATAAATACCAGTATTTCCAACCTTACAATTTTGGCTTTGTGTAATTGATTCTAAGTTATTTAGATGGTTATTGTGGGAATTTCAATCTATATGATTAACAACAAGTCCATCTTTAACAATCCCAAAATAACATTCGAATATAAATTTATGACAACAATAATTTTTTTCCCACCAATATTAAATTTAAAATAACCATTATTATTAAGATTACCGAGTGGTTTCTTTAGTCTACAGTGTCTAATAACACCATCTCTGGATGCCTCGTAATTCGTATATATTGGATGTCTCACAAATTCTTTTGGTTCCATTTGTATATAATATTTATTTGTTTAAATCATTTTTTTTGAAATCTGGTTAGATAATCATTTTCTGTTTTTATAGGAGATTTACCTGTCGATGTATCTTTTTTTTGTCATAATATCGTTTAAGCTCTCTATATTTTTTACCACCGCAATTTTCACATAATTATGTGCTACCTCTAACTCCAATACCACATTGAATATGGTTTTGGTCCAGTACTTCCATGTCTGATACTTTTCATATGGTAACCGCAGTATTTGTTTACACATGATTTATTACAATAAGAAATATGTCCAATTTTTAACCAAACACATTTATTTTCTGTTTGAATCATTTATTTATATATACTAAATTTCAATTTGAATATAATATTTGTCTTAATTTTAATAATGGAAGAATTATCAGCAATTGAACCATCTGCTACTAGATTTGATCTTGACAGACTATTAGGATATAAATTTAGTGTTTCGATGAGAGATCTAGCTTCAATAAATGTAGATATAACTAAACGTATCCGTGAGGCCAAAATGGAATTTCGAGAAGATGGTGCTGTGCATGTTTGGTCAACTTTTAGAGTTGGAAAAGTTATTAATGTGATGAACGACAAACGAGCAGAAGTAATTATTAACCACCTTGATAATCAAAAATATCTTATTTTAATAAAATTTATTGTGAATACAGACGAAAATATTTGGATTTTTCGTGACAAAAGAACTCCTATTCATATACAGTCTGGAAATAATAAAACGATTTTATTAAGTAACAAATCCAAACCCGGAATACTGACTGGTATTGAAAGACCGTATTTTGAGCGAGGATATCCGATTACTGCTGTGGTATATGGATTGTTTTACTGAATGATAAACCTAATATTGAAGATCTCAAACCGATGAAACTGTCAGAATTAAAAATAAATTGCGTGGCTGAACGCATTATTGAACATTTTACAAATGCGATGCGTGGTAATGGCTTAACAGATTTAAGACGCAAAATAATATGTGAATGGAGTAAGGCCGTTAAAAATTCTGGTGCATCTATTAAGGATGTTGCTAAGCTAGAAAAGTTATTAAGATTTCCAATAACAGTAAAAACACTAACAGGAGAGATATTATACAAACCAAAATATATAAGAAATGGAAACCCTATAACGATTATTGATCATAATGCACATGCATGGACTGATGCAGTAACTATATTTCCACGAGACAGAATGATTAAATTTTATAATGGTCATATATTTGATTTTATTAAAAATATCAGTAAAAATGATCCTGTATCTATTTGGTTATTTCAGAGTTCGGAACACGATTGTCATGATCAATTTGTACGACCAAATGGTGATATTTATCGTACAGAATTTGTTTATGAAGAAATGAGAAATCTTGCACTAAAATATACTTCTGACGAGATCAAAGTTAGACAATTACTGAATAATTGTTTTACTGTACCAGCGGTAACGGCCCATTTCGCTCAGGAAAAAAATTCATGGAAACCTACAAGATCAGAATTTATTGAGGATATACAAAAAAGTTGCATAGAATCTGGGCACGGAGGATTATGGAATACTAAATACGAGTATGATGATGTTATATCAGTCGATATGGCTGCATGTTACCCTGGGAGTTTTCTTGGATATGGTGAGTTCTAAATATTTTAACAGATTCGGACATCCCACACATGACATGGCTAGAGTTTCAATAAATGGACCCTTACCCGATTTTGACATAACAGGATTTGCATATGTAGAATCATTTGAGTTCGCAAAAGATCTCCATCCGATTACTTATATTTGGTTTGGTAAACACTTTTTAGAAAAATGTTGGGCTCCAATAGTATTATTAAGATGCATCCTTGATTTTGGAATATTAATATCGTTAAAAGTTAATGAAGCGATTATATCCTATAATGCACAAAAACAAATTTGGTTACCAGAACCTGATAGATTTAATATTGATGATGCCAGGAAAGAATTTCCTGATCTTGCCGAAGATGACATTATTAAAATTACTAATAATATACGTAAATGTAGAGATGAACATGATCAGAAGCGTGTAAAAGATCTTGGTAGAAAGATAATTGGTAAATTTACTCAGGGTAGTTCATACGGTCATAAACGACACTGTACAAGATTGATTATGGACGATACTGAGTTAGATTTTATAATTAATGATACAACGGAGAAAAACACATTTATAAGCCGAAGTAATGCTTATTTATCGGATGGGACCAAACTAGGTACTATTGTTAGCTATATTGAGGGCGATTCACCTCAGTTTACTCATTTAAGATCTTCGATGCTAGCTTATGTTTCTATAAATTTACTATGATAAATAGATTTCCTCGTTACGCTGTTAGAGTTGCTACGGATTCATTTTATATACATACAAAATATAAGGATTTATTAAATCCGCTACTTGGTAATGGTGAGTGGGGAACATGGAGGATAAAGCAAGAAAATATACTTAGTTATCCTGAATTGTCTGATGTTGAAATTAAGGAAATATATTACAGAAATAATAAGCAAATATTAGAATCATTTGCACCATATGTGTATGATCCTGTGGCTAGATATAAGACTGTTTATCTTAATGGGTGTGGAGGGTCAGGTAAAACAACTCGTGTGATTAAATTATTTATGAACAACAATTCAGATATGATTGTTTTGACACCTATACATAAACTAGCCAGAGAGATAAAAGAACGAGGTGTCGAAACTTGCACCTATCATATTTTTTTTAAATGGTGTGGAGATACGTGGACTCCTGAGCGAATGGGTGAGAAATATATACTTAAGTATATTATATGGGACGAAATATGTACGGTGTCGTTAGAAACACTAAAAATATTCCTTGAATGGTTAACAAAAAATACTGCTGTGATTATGTGTGGTGATCATGGTCAACCACCACCTTTTGTTGGACAGTCTCCACATGAATGGCTAAAGAATAATATAGATTATTATGAAGAAATATATGATGATCATAGAGCTATTGATGAACCGCTGAAAGAACTTAAAAGATTAATCAGACTACAGCCAGATAAAACACAATGTGAAATAATGCGTGAGATAATTCCAGAAACTACCATGAATAATTTTTGGATTTTATGGAGACCTACTGATTTGATAGTCGCAAGTAGAAAGATAGTTCGTGATGAATTGCAAAGGAAATTATTTACGCTACATAAAGAAAAATTTTCACATCTACCTGTACCATTATGTTATTGTCCATCAAATACTCGACGACAGAATATTGATGTTGAAATTCCCGGTGGAGATATCCGAGTACAAAATCTAGTATTGAATGATATTATTTTGATACATATCAATTATGTTGAGAGCGTATTGAGTATGGAAAAATCACCGTGGACGTTAGGATACGCTATAACGATTCATTCGTCACAGGGATTAACTATATCTAATACAAATATCTGGATTGTAGATGATCGAATCGAATGGTCAAACTTAGTCTATCTCGCAGTATCTCGCGTCAGAAGAATAACTCAACTACATAGAATTGTCATAGATTATGTGATAACTGAGGAGATTACTAATGACGCTGATGTAATAAAGAAAAAATTAGCGTCTTATAAACAATGTGACAAAAAAAAATAAACGTGACTTTGATATTGATACTGAATTTATTATAAAACTAAAACAATTACAGAATAATCACTGTGCAAGTTGTAACACAATAATGTTATGGAAATATTCGAATAATAATCCAAGACAATTTACCGTAGACAGAATAAATAGTGATCTTGGTCACACACGTGAAAATGTGATGCTGACTTGTCTTGAATGTAACCGACGTCGGGGTGCTGGACGCCCTAGTGCTAATTTACATAAGTGAACGAGGAGGTAATTGTGTACCCGCAGCAATTACTTGCAATTGTTCACGCACAAATCCACGTTGAAGGGCAGTAGAATCTAGTCTGTATATGGGTGGTCTTCCAGTAGATCTAACCACGCTAGAAATTGTATGTGTGGTCACACTCCAAATACGGTCAGTAGCTGGTCTTTTGCCACCCTCCAACTCCCCTGGTTCATATAAATATCTCACAATCACATTAACTAATACTGGTTGTTGACCTCGTTGTTCGTATTCATAGCTACGTGGTATATATTTTTTTGTTATTGCATTAGAAGGTTTCATAGAAGTTGCACGAGTAATTTCATTATTTAATGCAGATATCACACTTGGTAACCTTGCAACCCATTCACGAGATCTCTCACCGGACTTAAGGTCAGCAGATATTTCCTTCGCATATTGATATCCAAATAAACGCTCAGCAAGTGTCCGATTAAATCGTTCAACGATTGCTTGATCACGATGAATTTCAGTATACCCTTGTCTGATTTTGACATTATGCTTTTTCATCAAAAATGATACTGCACCAAGAAATTCCTTGCCAGGATCTACTTGTAATAACTGTGGCCATTGTAGACCACCACGTTGATAAATTCGCTCAAACGCAGATGCTACTTCAAATGATGTTTTTGTTAATAATGGTTCAGCTTCTTTATATCTACTTGCAAGATCAACAACAGTTAATGCGTATTTGTACGTGCGTGACTTTCGTCTACGTGTTTTAATAGTATCGTGTGGTAAAAACAAAATATCTGCTTGATGAACTTCGTTAGGAACACTGACATCAAAATGTGCATATTGAATTTTTTGGGGTGGTGGTAGATAAATTTGCCATATTGCCTGTCGTGCTAACCACGCTGCAGCAACAGAATGTGAAACTTTTGCTGCTTTAGCAAGTTTAGTGATCGCTGCTTTACCCCTCCAATACCCTGAAGGACTATAATAAATAGATTCCATTATAATAATTATATAATTAATTACCAGCCCCTAACATTATTTTACTTTTCATAGCGGATTTTATTAGAAAACTAGCGAGTTTCTCTCTAACAGATTTATTGGGTATAGAATTTAATGCATGAATCAATTTTACATCTGCAAGATGCCGTTGTTGCAAATCAGGATTTTTATAAGCAACGTCGTGAATGTGACATGCTTGCTCAATTTTATTTACTGGATACTCTCCTGGTCTTGGCTGATCTTGATCATCAAGTCGGATATCAAGTCGAGTTCCAGGACCACACTAATTATATCGAGGGAGGTGTTTCTCACCAATATATTTAGCCCATGGTAATCCAGGTAATTTTCCTAATGATGCGGCTATATCCCCACCTATCTTTGTTGTCCCTGAGATAAATTTATATTTTTTGTTGTTGTTGTTGTTGTGCTTAACGCCATTTTTCAGCACACGGTAGGCTATTCATGGCGGCCAGTATTAATGGTGGAGGAAGAAACAGGGAAATCACCGGAAAGAACCACCGACCCACGAGAAGCTACTGGCAAGCCTTCTCACATATCCACATTCGCCGAATCCTAGACTCGAACCCTCGCTGACAGAGGTCGTCACAAACACACAGACGTGATTTATGTTACTCAAAGATATACACAGATACCTAAAGTGATTAGAGATAACTGTAATATTTTGGTTGTGTTTAATGGAGTAGATAATTATACCCTGCAGAATATTTACTATACTTGGTGTTCAGGGGACATGGATATGATTAAATTTACAAATTTCTTTTCTAAAGCACAATCAGTTCCTTTTGGATTTATAACGATAAATTTACATGATCCTAGATCCAGATATCGTATAGGTCTGGATAAAATATTTGGTTAGTTCCCCTTGACCATCTGTTTGTGAACTGTATATCTGTTTAAAAACCCAAATCTATTGTTAAAAGTCCCGATATTAATGCCCTGACAAAGTCAGGTGACAAAGTTAGGTGACAAAGTCAGTAGCAGCAGGGAGGGTGAACCTCTACAAAATTTTGCTCAAGTTTTTAATGTAAAAAATAGTTCAATAAAATCAGGATAAAAAAGTCAATAATAGTATAAGAAAACTAAGCTAACCTCATGTGGTTTATTGTGTGGTTTATAACCGTCCGTACGGTAATATAAATGTTAGATATTTTGGTTTAGGGTTATTGACCCTTTTTTTCAGCCTCTGTAGGAACCCTTATTCAGGTTAATTTCACAAGCAAAAATTTTGTAGGGTTCACGCTCCCTGCTGCTGAACTTCAGATACAATAGTAAAGTCCTAAAATAATATTCATTTATGTACTAATAAAATGATAATTATAGCATTTCACTTCATAGGAAAATATTTAGTAAGAGCTTTTATATTGCACAACTTCATTCTTATTGTGATTAATGTTAATATTATTTTGGCATATTTTGGGTCCATCTACACAGACCTGTTTACCCATAAATTTTCTTGTCAGTATTTTAAGCAATGCCTGTTAGTATTTTCAGCACACAAATAGTAGATACTATCAATATACTATAATTATCATTATGTAGTATTACACGACATAATGACTATACAATATTGTGTAAATAACTCTTAGTTTGCAAAGACGCTGGTATTCAGTTAATTCTGTTTCAAGGCACAAATATGCAGAAATTGAACACCACTGACTTAAACATCCTCTTCATATTATAGTAATTAAAACCACAAAAAATACAACATAACCAAATTTATTGATATTTACGTCCGTTACTTTCTCTAGAAATTCTGTTTTCTCAGCTTCACACATATCCATAACATTTTAATTAAAGCCAATTCTCTATTTTACATGGTTAAGGACGACTTGATATAAAACATTATGACAGACATTGTTACCACCCATCCACTTAGAAAATAATAAGTTTAGATAGGTGAAGGCAATCTTATTTATCTGATAAAATCTAGTATCATCTTTGTCAATATATACTAGAATGGAAATAGGGTTAATAAATTATTTTTCATTGCTTCCGTTATTTTGTCAGCTGTACTCAGTGACAAATTCATATTTGCGATCAACTCACATAGAATCGCCTCAGCACGTGTTATTTGCTTTTGAAGTATGTTTTGATCACTGACTTCCTTTCCTTTCATCATTGACAAAATGTTTCTATTTCCATTCACTAATGATTTCAATTTTGTATGATTTTCCGATTCCACATACCGTGAACAGTCACTCCTTCCACCATGTGCACAGGAAAAGTCTAAGCTGCAAACAGTGCAATGCACAAAATGTTCTCCTTTTGACGATGATTTAAGGCATAGCCACAGAGTAGAATAAACTGGTAGAAAATGCTGCTTTCTGTGTTAGACTTTCAATTTTCATCATCAGTTTCGTGCTGAAACTTTCTTGTCGGCGGCATTTTCCTTTGTTTAAACAACCGGATGTTGAGAATGTCAAAATAAGTGATGTGGCATAAAATGCGGACGCATATGAGGACTGAAGAGACGATACAAAGAAACGAAACGGAAAAAAAACGGCTTAAAAAATTAATTTTAAAAAGTAATAAATAAATGCAACCTCAAATCGTATTTTCAGTTCAACGACCGTACGGATAGGCTTTATTCCGTATAAATACGGTCGGGTAAACAGGTCTGCATACATGTAGGTCATGGTGTATATATATATATATATATATATATATATATATATATATATATATATATATATATATATATATATATATATATATATAGAAACACATACACATAAACTGTCAGTTCATCTGGTCTTGATACTGCTCTTGTTGGTACAATAAAAAAATCTGAATATGGGAATATGGTGCATCCTAATTTCCTTTGATTCTATAAGTTTTGACTCTAACTCAAATTTCAATGGAAAGCTCAAGTTTTCATTACAATCTTTTAGCATTCCTATTGTGATTTCCTCATATCAACAGTTTTCTCCAGATCAATAAATTGCTGTCACTTTTTGGGGGTGGGGTGGGGTGTAGAGGTCCTATAGTAATGCTCAAGGTAAGAGATAAATATTTTCTGTTTTGCTTTTCATTTTAGTCTGTAACTTTAGTGATGCTTAAGCTAAAGTAAAGAAATCTGGTGTACTTCTACAGAATCATTAGATGTCTCACATCCACTCTTGAGTCATATGTTCAAGCATAAGGTTTTGGCTCACCTTTCCATTCTGCTTACATTTAAGTTGTGACAAAGGAACAAAACTTGGCCCACTAATACATCATCAGATTAAGATGTGCTACATACTTGTACAACAATGAACGTACAACGATAAATTTACATGATCCTAGATCCAGATATCGTATAGGTCTGGATAAAATATTTGGTTAGTTCCCCTTGACCATCTGTTTATGAACTGTATGCATTACACACTGTGTGATATTTGCCGTAAATCTAACATATTAAGTGTATCTGTTTGTCTGTTTAAAACCCAAACCCAATATTAATATGAATAACTAGCAGCAGGGAGAGTGTACCTCTACAAAATTTTTGCTCAAGTTTTTAACGTAAAAAATAGTTCAATAAAATCAGGATAAAAAAAGTCAATAATAGTATAACAAAACTGAGCTAACCTCATGTGGTTTATTATGTGGTTTATAACCGTCCGTACGTTAATATAAAAAGTTAGATAGTTTGGTTTAGGGTTATTGACCCTTTTTTTTTCAGCCTCTGTAGGAACCCTTATTCAGGTTAATTTCACAAGCAAAAATTTTGTAGGGTTCACCCTCCCTGCTGCTCAGGGTAAAATACAGGATTCCAGTAAATCATTTAATGATTTTGTTAAAAAAAACTGGCGGTGTATTTAATGGAGACGTTATTATGAACAAAAATAAAATTACCGATCTTGGAAATCCAACTGCAGATAATGATGCTACAACAAAAAAATACGTTGATGATAAACAGACTCCAATCATTAATGGAATAACCAACATCGAAACTGAATTCACCGGTCACGTGAATATGTTTTTGAGTTTCAGCGAAAACATAAACAGAATTAATAACGAATTTTTTGGAAAGCCACCAAATGTTAATATAAAACTTACTGATATTAATACAAAACTTAATATTATTGTAGGAATTCCTGATATTGTTTAAAAAATAGACCTGATTAAATTTCCTCACGATCAGATTAAAAATATTGTGTATACTGTTGCTTCTGGTACTGGTACATGGACGCAAGAAAATAAAACCATTAAATATACAGCAAAAATCGCTGGTATATATAGGATATCCGTACTTAGCGGTGTAGATTTTATAATATACACTAACTCTCCATCAACTGGTAATATTTATAGAATTATATCCGTAAAATTAGATAAAAATTCCGAGATAGCATTTACGCTGGAATCGTCTGATAAACCTTCGGTCTCAGTTGGTTACTGGTGGTATTTGGAATTTGTAACTCAATTAACTACTTAACATCATAGTATAATGGATCAAATAACTATCGACGTTCAACGTCACAGATATAATCAAGCATGTGAATGCCTGACCAAACTAAAAAATATCATCAACCAATTTTACAATAAAAATAAAAAATATCGTAGACGTATGGTCGTTATTGATATAACTGTATTCAGTTTCTGCTATTGTTGCTGGATCCGGATTAATATTATCAACATTAACGATGACAGCTCCTGCAATTATAACAATTATTGTTTCAACTTCAACGACTATAGCAGGTATTTTTAATATTATTGCTAAAAAGATAACTACATGTACGAATGATAAATTGCGTGAGTATATGATAAAATTGCACAGCAACAACAACATACTCTAAACTCTCTGGATATATTTCCACTTATCTCAGTGATGGTAAAATATCTGATGAGGAGTTTGTAACGATAATTAAAACCTACGATGAAGCATTCAAAATTGTTAGTGATTCTGCTGACAAAATAAATGGAGAATTAAACAATAATAATAACAATAATGTCAGCAACTGAGTCGAGAGAGTTGTTACAGCAGATCGTCGCTAATACAACTCCTTCAAAAACTACTATGATATCGATAAGTTCGACCAATCCTGAATTTAGCGTTAACTTTCCAACTGCAATTCCAGTAAAAGAGATAGCATTAGCTCAGTTACGTGTTTATTATAGCTGGCCTAATATTAGATCAAAACCATTTGGTGGACAACAACCAAATAATTCATTAGTATTCGCAAATAAAAATAAATCTGATGGAACTCCCGATTGGCAAGTTGTTAGTATTCCAACTGGCAGTTATCAGTTAGAACAGATTAATGAGGAATTCCAGCGCAGAATTAAGTCACTAACCGGGAAAGAGTCTAAAATAGCAATTACTGTTTACGAACCAACATTTTCGTCAGTGATTGAAATAAATTCTCCTGATTATGCTGTAGATATTTATCAGAGTTCGATTAGATCAGTACTAGGTTGGCCTGAAGTCGTGCCAGATTATCAAGTTCCACCAGAACCACAGAGATCCGACTTCAATATAGATGTTAAGAAATTTATACAACTTCCAGAATATAGAAACAAAGTTCCATTTATGGAGAGCACTAGAGCAAGTGCTTATCGTAATTATATACATCATACTTACTTTATAAGTTTCATTGAAAGTAGGAGTGGTTTAGCAAGAATATCGACACTTGATGTTGAGCAAATGTACTCATTATCAAGACCGATTAAATCTGAAGACGAACACATGTTTAATAATCTTAAAAATTTACTTTCCAGCATCAATACTTTTTATAACGATGATTTAAAAATTCAAATAATTGAAGCAATACAACATCTAAATCAAGTTGTAGCAGACTTAGAATCTGTAAATAAGGCTATTGTTGACAGAGAGAAAATAATAAATGTGCCGGCAGATAGATCTTCTAGCTCTTATATAGTTAATGAAGATGACCAAATCCAACGTGTAAGTCATAAGCGATTATTTAAGACAGTATTTATGAAATATTACGGAATCACAGAAGAACAGCTACCAACATTTATAATACCCGGATTTGACGCCGAGGAGCTAAAAAAAATCAGTTAGTGATCTTATTGATGAACACTTTAAAAGAATATGTAATTCCTGGAAAAAATTAATTCCACCCCCAGCAATTCTCAAATATAATAATGATCCATATGGAACAGGTCGTCATATCTCACCTAATATTGTTAATATAACATCCACCATCGCACTGAATTTTGTTTGCGATTTAGTTGATAATAGCTACCATTTTGACCTCTCTAAGTCTAATCAGGCTCAGCAGGGGTATATATTATATTCATCTAGTATCCAATCCCCTCCGGGCTGGCTGATTGTATCTGAGCCAATAAATCAAGTCTACCTGCGTGTACATAATCCATTATTGTCAAGAATGAATTTCAAACTCACAAATCAAGATGGTAATATTGTGGTCCTGCGCGGGGAGACGTTATATATTAATTTATATATACGATCCTAGATTGGTCTGGATAAAATATTTGGTTAGTTCCCCCTGACAAAGTCAGGACCATCTGTTTATGAACTGTATATCTGTTTAAAAACCCAAATCTATTGTTAAAAATCCCGATATTAATTCCCTGACAAAGTCAGGTGACAAAGTTAGGTGACAAAGTCAGTAGCAGCAGGGAGGGTGAACTCTACAAAATTTTTGCTCAAGTTTTTAACGTAAAAAATAGCTCAATAAAATCAGGATAAAAAAGTCAATAATAGTATAACAAAACTGAGGTAACCTCATGTGGTTTATTATGTGGTTTATAACCGTCCGTACGGTAGTATAAAAAGTTAGATATTTTGGTTTGGGGTTATTGACCATTTTTTTTCAGCCTCTGTAGGAACCCTTATTCAGGTTAATTTCACAAGCAAAAAGTTTGTAGGGTTCACCCTCCCTGCTGCTCCCTGATCAGTAAAAGTTACGATATTATCATCAACTGCATTATGAATTCATGTAAGTACGTCTGGTAGTTGTATATTGCTTGTCTTTAATAGTCCTTGTTTGTCCTGAAAAATATCCACTTCATTTTGATCCACATTTGTAATATTTAATAAATCATCAATCTCATTTCTAAGTTGATCAAGGGTTGCATATTTAGATAAATCACCTTGTTGTTGAGTTTTACCACAAGCAGATCTTCCGTAAATATCAACCATTATATTTACTGATGTCTATTTAAATGTGACATCATGGTATATTCATGCACGACTTTATGAGGTGGTTTTCCTTGCGGTGCCATGGATATAGCATCAAGTACACTAAGTACTTCTCGACCACATATTGGTGGATCGGTTAATGTTTGTGTAGGTAACGTTGAATACCAGATTGGTGCAGTATTATTACTGACATAATGAATAAATTCTTTTTGTGGCATTAATCCATATGAATCAAAATAAATAATTCCACGTGGATCAATTGCATACGCCACCCAATGGGTACCTTGTCCCGAGTTTTTATCGAGATTTATAATACCTGTTTCAGTATCGTTTGGTTGTTTTGGTAATTGATCGCGCATGAAAACACCTCTAAAGTTTTTTATTTTTCATTTTTTAACAGCATCGAGTAAATCAAAATTAGACATAGGCGAGATTAGTAAACTGTCCCTGGAAGTCTTAGGCCTTTTCCATACCACGAGGGTGGGGTCCCTGGTAATCTGAGACATTTTCCCTTTTTTTATTTGTTCGTTTTATTCCCTGTCCGGTCGCTTTCTTTAATGCCATTCCAGCGGCGCCTAATGCAGCTGCTTTTGCAACAGCTGGGGCTGCAGCGGCTATTAATGCTGGTATAGCTGCGAGAAGGGGAAATATACCACCAGTTTTAAAAGTATCCTTAATACCTGCCGCAGAAAGATCCAATTTGACACCTTTATTTGATTTTTTTGCTTTATTAAAATTTTTGAATTGTCGATCAGTTAACGATAATTTATTTGAACCACTCATGTGTTCCTTTTTTAATGATATTGTTATTCCACAGTTATTATTTGATGCTGATTGCAGTCTTTTGACCTGGCCAGGAGTCAGGGTAACATTAACGTGATTATATGACATTTATAATAATGATAAATGATCTAATTACACATTACATATTTTCTACTGGAGCATCAACGACTATCATTCGTCCACCAACACCTTCTATGAGCATTGATTTATCGCTAAGTATAACAGCAATTGCTCTATAATTATCAATAACTCCTCTATTAACACTAGCTCGAAAATGTATATCTACTACTGATTGTCTGGTCAAATCTAAATGTTCGAGCGAAAAATAATAAATAGGATACAAAGATGTAAAATCTAACCGAGATATTTGTAATCCAGTATCAACATTTTGATCACGGCCCATGAACGACATAAGACGATGATATGCACGTGCTACATGATTTTGATCAAAATTAAGTAATATATCCTCGGATGGTTCTTGATGTCCATTTATCCTTAACGAAACCTCAGAAACACCGAGTTTATCAAATATCATAATACTACGCGTTTGATCATTTACTCGTGCAGCATTTTGTAATACAATAAATATGTGTCTTGGTGCAGAAACACCTTGCTGAGAGGCTATCTGCCATGTAAATAAACCGTTAATATTACTCTGGATAGCATCTGTAGTCATTGTCAGCCATGATAGCATTGATTTACCGCCTTGACTCATAAAAGATAATAATCGTTGTTCTTCAGATATTGATGGGGTCAATACTGACATCCAGAGACTAAGTTTTGTAAGAATTACCATACCAGCATCACCAGCGGGTCTCCATATTGCATCATCATCTGCAGCTTTTGGTACTAGTACAACTGTATGTTTGGCTCCGAAAATGACTTTTCTGACATTTCTACAAAATCCAAAAATATGTGATAGTGGAATTGCACATGAAAATATTCTTCTATTTCCTTTTAACATCGCTCGACGTGATCTAAATCCTAAGCTGAAATCTGGATCTACATTAATAATCATACTTTGTACATCTGCATCGGCGTTTCTAGCAAAATTTCTTGGTCGTCCTATTTCATATTGTTGATATTCTGGAGAAGCAGAAGTATCTTTTACAAACATCATGGATGGACCAGCTGATCTTGAATAATCGTCGCTGTATCTGGCAAGACCAAGTACGGTTGTAGCTACGTCAACATCTTTTTGAATTGATTCAATATTTTTTCCGTCAATCATGTATGTAGCGCTATCAAACAACGCCATAATACCATTATTAACAAAAGCAACACTAATTTCGGCTGCATATTCAGTATTATTGGTTTTTAATACTTCACCTTCGACCTCAATAAAAGCTTCTGAGAGCAGAAAATATCTACTTGTATCATGAACCTGAAGTTCAATTCTTCCTCGTTGATTTGGAATTCGTGCTTCATAAGAATAATACTGATAATCATGTATAGACTCATCTTTGAGAACTGGTGCGTCCATGTCAAACGCGGGGTCACTCATACGCTTGAACATATTTATTATAATTATTATCGTCTAAAACAAAGATCATTTCGGGAAGTGAGACCACTTCCTGCTATCAGACTAGCGGTTATGTTTTTATCTTTTTCTGATAAGGGTATGTCAGCCATAGATGGCATCGCCATTGCTGCTAGTTTTTGATTAGCGGCTTGATTTATTATTTTACTTACACTTGCGGGCATCATTTCAGTACTGGGCAATTTCACCGACTGAGATCGGACAGGTTGTGGTCTACGTATTAATTGCGCTAGTCTATCTTTAATCGCCGAGAATGCTTTATTGGCAAGGTTGCCAGCAACACCTATACCCTTTTCACGAACAACATCAATAGCTTTCATACCCAGCTGCTTTGCAATTGGTATTGCTTTTGGGGCTATCCTTCTAAACAAACCCTGAACAATATCTCCTAACCCATCTCCGTAGGTTGCCCTGTAAATCGGTATTCTAGAATTAATTACCCTGACCATGGTTGGTCCACGTTGAGCATTGTGTATTATCATTTTATTATTAATTAACTTTATCACTAATTGCATCTACTCACTCTGACTTAGTCGCTGTGACTTAGTCACTATAATAATCATCGGCACTTTCATTAATGAGAGACTGATATACATCAATATCCATAAAACCGCCACTAAATAATCTTTTACAAATATCTGCTGCTTCATTAATGATTTCTGGGGAATTATTACCAGCTCGTTTTCCTCCAATCAGAATTTCTAGTCGTTCAACATCAGCAAGGACGTTGTTAGGACACGGAGTAATAAGACCACTTCCGAAAGAGGTATCCGACCCCGGCCCTTCTTCACTTTTTATTTGGGTTGGTTGTGATTTTAGAGATTGTGACAATAATTTTTGTTGTTGTGTATACTGTAATATTTGTTGTATTGATGGCGGTGATGATTGTCGTTGTTGTTCTAGTTGTTTTGGCGTTTGTAGTTGTTTTGGTGGTTTTGGAGTTTGTGGTAATTGATGTGTTGGCGTTTGTTGTTGCTTTGGTTGTTTGTGTACAAATTTAATATACTGTATATAATTAGGATCAATATTTCTAATCCGACTAACGTTATAGTGTATACGAAATATCCATGTGTTCCAATTATCATGACTTACAAATTTATCAGCATATTCAGGTTTTAAAAGCTTTTTTCTATCACTAAAACTTTCCACAGCAAACGCAGCTAAATCCTCTACATTTTTAACGCTTTTAATATCAGCAATAAAATCTACGCCAAATTTATAACCTATGTTAAATAGATCACCTATTTCAGCACGAGCTTGGTCTGCATCTTCAGGCATTTCTAGGTCTGGCATTGCATCAGCTATTTCTGCTGGAAGTTTTTCGAGAATTTTTTTGGTTTTTTATAGTTCTTTTTTCTATTTCTGAATTGCTTTAGCTGTTTGATCGAACACAGGTTGAATATCTTTAGTGGTATCTGTTATCGGTTTAAATAATTGTTTTGTATCCTCTGCAAATTCAACTTGACTTTCCTGACGTTGTTGCAATTGTTGTTTGACAGCATCACGGATAGGTAAATATTTTTCAATTGCCTCTAAACGCTGGCGAGCAAATTTTGTTGAGTGAGGTTCATTAATACTCATTATTTATTATATATATTTTTAATTATATATATATATATATATATATATATATATATATATATATATATATATATATATATATATATATATATTGTCTGATTTTTATATTTTATGTTTTTATATTTCTGATAAATATTATTTTTAAATATATATATTGTCTGATTTTTATATTTTTATTTTTATATTTCTGATAAATATTATTTTTAATTATATATATTGTCTGATTTTTATATTTTTTATTTTTATATTTCTGATAAATATTATTTTTAATTATATATTTTGTCTGATTTTTATAGTTTTTATTTTTATATTTCTGATAAATATATTCATTATTTATTATATATATTTGTCTGATTTTTGTCAAAAATAATCAGTAGCGATCCTAGCGATTACCCTCCATTGGAACCCCTGAGTGTCTTTTATGAAGTCCTAACATGTTTGTCTTCCTTATGACTTATTATGCGGCACTTCATAATACTGTTTCTTTTGGCTAGCATTCCTTTCTGGAATGTGTTATTTTGGGGGTTCTCCATGGGGGCAGAGAGCTCAAGGATTGCTACTGATTATTTTAGGGGGCGACGCATTGCATTGTGGTTTCGATAAATAAAACCCCTGTGAAAACCCTGTGGGTACACAAAAATGTACTCACATTGCTGACACAGTGAGATATTTATCGAAACCTGAGGCGCGCCTCGCCCCCAATTATATATATAAAAGTCATCCCCGGGACCAAATCCATTTCGGCGAAATCTAGAATCGAACCACAGATGTATAGATTTAGAGTCCAACGATCTACCTCTACACCATGCTGCGTTCGATGAATATAACAATTTTATTTAATACTAGTTTTAATTATTACTATAATGGTTTTACAAATGTAATTTTATTAAGATAGTTATATGTATGAATCTTACTAAAATATATAAATAAAATTACAAGCATTTATAAATTTATGTGAATAAATCTTACTAAAATATATAAATAAAATTACAAGCATTTATAAATTTATGTGTATTAATCCTACTAAAATATATAAATAAAATTACAAGCATTTATAAATTTGTGTATAAATCTTACTAAAATACATAAATAAAATTACAAGCATTTATAGATTTATATGTATAAATCTTACTAAACTATATAAATAAAATTACAAGCATAAAAATGGGAAATAACCCATACCGGAAATCGATTAACGCGTTTGAATAACCAAGATCTGTATACACTGAGAGAGAGTGTAATTCATTAAATTGAAGTAATGTTTGTGCAGTCTGCAGCTAAAATATATCAACGGGGTATGTTTATAAAGGTAACTGTTTAAACCCGTCTACTTCAAGCTATTTAATTCACCAGACCAATGCAGCACGCTTTGCTGTAGATTAAGTTACCACACTATACAAAAAGGATTCAATTACGTCTGTATACGTAGGTAATATTTCGTCATCCAAGGTCAGTAGGTATATAAACAACCGGTAAGGTAGCTAACCGTATGTTTGGTTTCTAAACAGACAGACAAATAAACACTTAGAAAATCTACAGATTTCTGAAACATTTACAGATTTTAACAAATAATAATTAATTTTATTTTTGTTCGTTAGCGTAATAATATTAATATTTTATTTTGCTTTTGGGCCTAATTTCAGATTTTTTTATAAATAATTCAAGTGAATCCTAGAAAATCTACAAATTTCTGAAAGAATATGACTTTTATCATCTTTAGTGAAGTCAATTTATTACTATTTTTTAATTTTAAACAAATATATATATATATATATATATATATATATATATATATATATATATATATATATAATGAATAATGAAAACATTAATGATATTATTTCTGATGTTAAAAAAATTAAAACATAAAGGAATTCAGATATCTAGTAATCTTGACTCTGAAAAAAATTATGTACGAGTTTGAATTGTTGCAGCAAAAAAAATTTCAAAATAAATTCACATTACCATCTGATTATAGGTTTATCAAATCCATTTATAATTCTATGTTAGAATCTTTAGCTGTCGTGGATGAAAAACACATAAAGCTATTCATACCTCTTGCACGCTCAAACGAAAAGATAAAAAAATGCACTGTCTCACGAATACGAAATTAAAAAACGCACAGATGGCCGAATCATGCAAGTGAGAAAGCTTATGCTTTTTGATTCTGCGATAAATGACACTAAAAGTGAAGACGGTAATAGTCTGGAAATATAAGTGTAGCTAAGCAGGACCCTTGGCAAGATTGATAGTCAAATTTTATATAAAAAAATGATATTTTTGTGAGTAAGGGTACACAATTATACATATTCAAATATAATTCTTTGGTCATACTTTATTGAATATGCAGACTTGTATATATGATCAGCCACACGTTTTATTGAAGCCACACAAATATCAAAATATTTGGCAGCTGCATGCATAGAATTAAAAACCATTTATTCACCAGTATCTGTGTTGGTAGAAATAACTGTCTTAGTCTTAGGATAAATACCAGTATTTCCAACCTTACAATTTTGGCTTTGTGTAATTGATTCTAAGTTATTTAGATGGTTATTGTGGGGATTTCAATCTATATGATTAACAACAAGTCCATCTTTAACAATCCCAAAATAACATTCGAATATAAATTTATGACAACAATAATTTTTTTCCCACCAATATTAAATTTAAAATAACCATTATTATTAAGATTACCGAGTGGTTTCTTTAGTCTACAGTGTCTAATAACACCATCTCTGGATGCCTCGTAATTCGTATATATTGGATGTCTCACAAATTCTTTTGGTTCCATTTGTATATAATATTTATTTGTTTAAATCATTTTTTTTGAAATCTGGTTAGATAATCATTTTCTGTTTTTATAGGAGATTTACCTGTCGATGTATCTTTTTTTTGGTCATAATATCGTTTAAGCTCTCTATATTTTTTACCACCGCAATTTTCACATAATTGTGTGCTACCTCTAACTCCAATACCACATTGAATACATGGTTTTGGTCCAGTACTTCCATGTCTGATACTTTGCATATGGTAACCGCAGTATTTGTTTACACATGATTTATTACAATAAGAAATATGTCCAATTTTTGACAAAACACATTTATTTTCTGTTTGAATCATTTATTTATATATACTAAATTTCAATTTGAATATAATATTTGTCTTAATTTTAATAATGGAAGAATTATCAGCAATTGAACCATCTGCTACTAGATTTGATCTTGACAGACTATTAGGATATAAATTTAGTGTTTCGATGAGAGATCTAGCTTCAATAAATGTAGATATAACTAAACGTATCCGTGAGGCCAAAATGGAATTTCGAGAAGATGGTGCTGTGCATGTTTGGTCAACTTTTAGAGTTGGAAAAGTTATTAATGTGATGAACGACAAACGAGCAGAAGTAATTATTAACCACCTTGATAATCAAAAATATCTTATTTTAATAAAATTTATTGTGAATACAGACGAAAATATTTGGATTTTTCGTGACAAAAGAACTCCTATTCATATACAGTCTGGAAATAATAAAACGATTTTATTAAGTAACAAATCCAAACCCGGAATACTGACTGGTATTGATAGACCGTATTTTGAGCGAGGATATCCAGTTACTGCTGTGGTATATGGATTGTTTTTACTGAATGATAAACCTAATATTGAAGATCTCAAACCGATGAAACTGTCAGAATTAAAAATAAATTGCGTGGCTGAACGCATTATTGAACATTTTACAAATGCGATGCGTGGTAATGGCTTAACAGATTTAAGACGCAAAATAATATGTGAATGGAGTAAGGCCGTTAAAAATTCTGGTGCATCTATTAAGGATGTTGCTAAGCTAGAAAAGTTATTAAGATTTCCAATAACAGTAAAAAACTAACAGGAGAGATATTATACAAACCAAAATATATAAAAAATGGAAACCCTATAACGATTATTGATCATAATGCACATGCATGGACTGATGCAGTAACTATATTTCCACGAGACAGAATGATTAAATTTTATAATGGTCATATATTTGATTTTATTAAAAATATCAGTAAAAATGATCCTGTATCTATTTGGTTATTTCAGAGTTCGGAACACGATTGTCATGATCAATTTGTACGACCAAATGGTGATATTTATCGTACAGAATTTGTTTATGAAGAAATGAGAAATCTTGCACTAAAATATACTTCTGACGAGATCAAAGTTAGACAATTACTGAATAATTGTTTTACCGTACTAGCGTTAGCGGCCCATTTCGCTCAGGAAAAAAATTCATGGAAACCTACACGATCAGAATTTATTGATATACAAAAAAGTTGCATAGAATATGGGCACGGAGGATTATGGAATACTAAATATGAGTATGATGATATTATATTAGTCGATATGGCTGCATGTTGCCCTGGGAGTTTTCTTGGATATGGTGAGTGTTCTAAATATTTTAACAGATTCGGACATCCCACACATGACATGGCTAGAGTTTCAATAAATGGACCCTTACCAGATTATGACATAACAGGATTTGCATATGTAGAATCATTTGAGTTCGCAAAAGATCTCCATCTGATTACTTATATTTGGTTTGGTAAACACTTTTTAGAAAAATGTTGGGCTCCAATAGTATTATTAAGATATATGCTTGATGTTGGAATATTAATATCGTTAAAAGTTAATGAAGCGATTATATTCTATAATGCACAAAAACAAGTTTGGTTACCAGAACCTGAGAGATTTAATATTGATGATGCCAGGAAAGAATTTCATGATCTTGCCGAAGATGAAATTATTAAACTTACTAATAATATAAGTAAATGTAGAGATGAACATGATGAGAAGCGTGCAAAAGATCTTGGTAGAAAGATAATTGGTAAATTTACTCAGGGTAGTTCATACGGTCATAAACGACACTGTACAAGATTGATTATGGACGATACTGAGTTAAATTTTATAATTAATGATACAACGGAGAAAAACACATTTATAAGCCGAAGTAATGCTTATTTATCGGATGGGACCAAACTAGGTACTATTGTTAGCTATATTGAGGGCGATTCACCTCAGTTTACTCATTTAAGATCTTCGATGCTAGCTTATGTTTCTATAAATTTACTGTTAATGATAAATAGATTTCCTCGTTACGCTGTTAGAGTTGCTACGGATTCATTTTATATACATAAAAAATATAAGGATTTATTTAATCCGCTACTTGGTAATGGTGAGTGGGGAACATGGAGGATAAAGCAAGAAAATATACTTAGTTATTCTGAATTTTCTGACGTTGAAATTAAGGAAATATATTACAGAAATAATAATCAAATAATAGAATCATTTGCACCATATGTGTATGATCCTGTGGCTAGATATAAGACCGTTTATATTAATGGGTGTGGAGGGTCAGGTAAAACAACTCGTGTGATTAAATTATTTATGAACAACAATTCAGATATGATTGTTTTGACACTTACACATAAACTAGCCAGAGAGATAAAAGAACGAGGTGTCGAAACTTGCACCTATCATAGTTTTTTTAGATGGTGTGGAGATACGTGGACTCCTGAGCGAATGGGTGAGAAATATATACCTAAGTATATTATATGGGACGAAATATATACGGTGTCGTTAGAAACACTAAAAATATTCCTTGAATGGTTATTAACAAAAAATACTGCTGTGATAATGTGTGGTGATCATGGTCAACCACCACCTTTTGTTGGACAGTCTCCACATGAATGGCTAAAGAATAATATAGATTATTATGAAGAAATATATGATGATCATAGAGCTATTGATGAACCGCTGAAAGAACTTAAAAGATTAATCAGACTACAGCCAGATAAAATACAATGTGAAATAATGCGTGAGATAATTCCAGAAACTACCATGAATAATTTTTGGATTTTATGGAGACCTACTGATTTGATAGTCGGAAGTAGAAAGATAGTTCGTGATGAATTGCAAAGGAAATTATTTACGCTACATAAAGAAAAATTTTCACATCTACCTGTACCATTATGTTATCGTCCATCAGATACTCGACGACAGAATATTGATGTTGAAATTCCTGGTGGAGATATCCGAGTACAAAACCTAGTATTGAATTATATTATTTTGATAGATATCAATTATGTTGAGAGCGCATTGAGTATGGAAAAATCACCATGGATGTTAGGATACGCAATAACGATTCATTCGTCACAGGGATTAACCATCTCTGATACAAATATCTGGATTGTAGATGACCGGATCGAGTGGTCAAATTTAGTCTATCTCGCAGTATCTCGCGTCAGAAGAATAACTCAACTACATAGAATTGTCATAGATATGTGATAACTGAGGAGATTACTAATGACGCTGATGTAATAAAGAAAAAATTAGCGTCTTATAAACAATGTGACAAAAAATAAATAAATGTGACTTTGATATTGATACTGAATTTATTATAAAACTAAAACAATTACAGAATAATCACTGTGCAAGTTGTAACACAATAATGTTATGGCAATATTTGAATAATAATCCAAGACAATTTACCGTAGACAGAATAAATAGTGATCTTGGTCACAGACGTGAAAATGTGATGCTGACTTGTCTTGAATGTAACCGACGTCGGGGTGCTGGACGCCCTAGTGCTAATTTACATAAGTGAACGAGGAGGTAATTGTGTATCCGCAGGAATTACTTGCAATTGTTCACGCACAAATCCACGCTGAGGTGCAGTAGAATCTAATCTGTATATGGGTGGTCTTCCAGTAGATCTAACCACGCTAGAAATTGTATGTGTGGTCACACTCCAAATAGGGTCAGTAGCTCGTCTTTTGCCACCCTCCAACTCCACTGGTTCATATAAATATCTCACAATCACATTACCTAATACTGGTTGTTGACCTCGTTGTCCGTATTCATAGCTACGTGGTATATATATTTTTTGTTATTGCATTAGAAGGTTTCATAGAAGTTGCACGAGTAATTTCATTATTTAATGCAGATATCACACTTGGTAACCTTGCAACCCATTCACGAGATCTCTCACCGGACTTAAGGTCAGCAGATATTTCCTTCGCATATTGATATCCAAATAAACGCTCAGCAAGTGTTCGATTAAATCGTTCAACGATTGCTTGATCACGATGAATTTCAGTATACCCTCGTCTGATTTTGACATTATGCTTTTTCATCAAAAATGATACTGCACCAAGAAATTCTTTGCCAGGATCTACTTTTTTTTTGTAATAACTGTGGCCATTGTAGATTACCACGTTAATAAATTCGCTCAAACGCAGATGCTACTTCAAATGATGTTTTTGTTAATAATGGTTCAGCTTCTTTATATCTACTTGCAATATCAACAACAGTTAATGCGTATTTGTACGTGCGTGACTTTCGTCTACGTGTTTTAATAGTATCGTGTGGTAAAAACAAAATATCTGCTTGATGAACTTCGTTAGGAACACTGACATCAAAATGTGCATATTGAATTTTTTGGGGTGGTGGTAGATAAATTTGCCATATTGCCTGTCGTGCTAACCACGCTGCAGCAACAGAATGTGAAACTTTTGCTGCTTTAGCAAGTTTAGTGATCGCTGCTTTACCCCTCCAATACCCTGAAGGACTATAATAAATAGATTCCATTATAATAATTATATAATTAATTACCAGCCCCTAACATTATTTTACTTTTCATAGCGGATTTTATTAGAAAACTAGCGAGTTTCTCTCTAACAGATTTATTGGGTATAGAATTTAATGCATGAATCAATTTTACATCTGCAAGATGCCGTTGTTGCAAATCAGGATTTTTATAAGCAACGTCGTGAATGTGACATGCTTGATCAATTTTATTTACTGGATACTCTCCTGGTCTTGGTTGATCTTGACCATCAAGTCGGATATCGAGTTCCAGGACCACAATAATTAAATCCAGGGAGTTGTTTCTCAACAACATATTTAGCCCATGGTAATCCGGGTAATTTTCCTAATGATGCGGCTATATCCCCACCTATCTTTGTTGTCCCTGAGATAAATTTATATTTTTTTGTACCACATTTTACACATTTACCTGTTAATGCATGTCGTTTTTTTTTTGTTATTATTGTTGTCAATCCAATGGTGGGTGTAGATGATCTACATGGAAAACAATATAGACTCATGTTATTAATAATATGGATAGAATAATTGATTTTTCGGTGACACGAAAACAAGAACCAGTAAAGCACCATCCAGCATTACCAAATTCGATAAGAATGATTATAATAGGTCCATCTGGATCGGGTAAAACACAATTATTATTAAATTTAATAATGAGATGGATGAGATGGAACAAACTATATTTAATAGCACCATCTGTGGATGATCAGCATTGTTACGAAGACGGTGAAGATATTATTGACTTTATCACAGATATAGATGAAGCCCCATCTGTAGATGACTTGGATGGATTCATTAATAATCTCAAATTATATGATGATGTAATGTTGGACAAACAATCTAATCCAGCTAGAATATTTTCTCGAGGTCGTCACAAAAACACAGACATGATTTATGTTACTCAAAGATATACACAGATACCTAAAGTGATTAGAGATAACTGTAATATTTTGTTTGTGTTTAATGGAGTAGATAATTATACCTTGCAGAATATTTATTATACTTGGTGTTCAGGGGACATGGATATGATTAAATTTAAAAATTTCTTTTCTAAAGCACAATCAGTTCCTTTTGGATTTATAACGATAAATTTACATCATCCTAGATCCAGATATCGTATAGGTCTGGATAAAATATTTGGTTAGTTCCCCTTGACCATCTGTTTATGAACTGTATATCTGTTTAAAAACACAAATCTATTGTTAAAAGTCCTGATATTAATGCCCTGACAAAGTCAGGTGACAAAGTTAGATGACAAAGTCAGTAGCAGCAGGGAGGGTGAACCTCTACAAAATTTTGCTCATGTTTTTAACGTAAAAAATAGTTCAATAAAATCAGGATAAAAAAAGTCAATAATAGTATAAGAAAACTAAGCTAACCTCATGTGGTTTATTATGTGGTTTATAACCGTCCGTACGGTAATATAAAAGTTAGATATTTTGGTTTAGGGCTATTGACCCTTTTTTCAGTCTCTGTAGGAACCCTTATTCAGGTTAATTTCACAAGCAAAAATTTTGTAGGGTTCACCCTCCCTGCTGCTCAACTTCAGATACAATAGTAAAGTCCTAAAATAATATTCATTTATGTACTAATACAATGATAATTATAGCATTTCACTTCATAGGGAAATATTTGGTAAGAGCTTTTATATTGCACAACTTCATTCTTATTGTGATTAATGTTAATATTATTTTGGCATATTTTGGGTCCATCTACACAGACCTGTTTACCCATAAATTTTCCTGTCAGTATTTTAAGCAATGCCTGTTAGTATTTTCAGCACACAAAAAATAGATACTATCAATATACTATAATTATCATTATGTAGTATTACACGACATAATGACTATACAATATTGTGTAAATAACTCTTAGTTTGCAAAGACGCTGGTATTCAGTTAATTCTGTGTTTCAAGGCACAAATATGCAGAAATTGAACACCACTGACTTAAACATCCTGTTCATATTATAGTGATTAAAACCACAAAAAATACAACATAACCAAATTTATTGATATTTACCTCCATTACTTTCTCTAGAAATTCTGTTTTCCCAGCTTCACACATATCCATAACATTTTAATTAAAGCCAATTCTCTATTTTACATGGTTAAGGACGACTTGATATAAAACATTATGACAGACATTGTTACCACCCATCCACTTAGAAAATAATAAGTTTATCTAGATAGGTGAAGGCAATCTTATTTATCTGATAAAATCTAATATCATCTTTGTCAATATTTACTAGAATGGAAATAAGGTTAATAAATTATTTTTCATTGCTTCCGTTATTTTGTCAGCTGTATTCAGTGACAAATTCATATTTGCGATCAACTCACATAGAATCGCCTCAGCACGTGTTATTTGTTTTTTAAGTATGTTTAGATCACTGACTTCCTTTCCTTTCATCATTGACAAAATGTTTCTATTTCCATTCACTAATGATTTCAATTTTGTATGATTTTCCGATTCCACATACCGTGAACAGTCACTCCTTCCACCATGTGCACAGGAAAAGTCTAAGTTGCAAACAGTGCAATGCACAAAATGTTCTCCTTTTGACGATGGTTTAAGGCATAGCCACAGAGTAGAATAAACTGGTAGAAAATGCTGCTTTCTGTGTTAGACTTTCAATTTTCATCATCAGTTTCGTGCTGAAACTTTCTTGTCGGCGGCATTTTCCTTTGTTTAAACAACCGGATGTTGAGAATGTCAAAATAAGTGACGTGGCACAAAATGCGGATGCATATGAGGACTGAAGAGACGATACAAAGAAACGAAACGGAAAAAAAAACGGCTTAAAAAATTAATTTTAAAAAGTAATAAATAAATGCAACCTCAAATCGTATTTTCAGTTCAATGACCGTACAGATAGGCTTTATTCCGTACAAATACGGTTGGGTAAACAGGTCTGCATACATGTAGGTCATGGTATATATATATATATATATATATATATATATATATATATATATATATATATATATATATATATATACACACACATAAACTGTCAGTTCATCTGGTCTTGATACTGCTCTTGTTGGTACAATAAAAAAAATCTGAATATGGGAATATGGTGCATCCTAATTAATTATGATTCTATAGGTTTTGACTCTAACTCAAATTTCAATGGAAAGCTCAAGTTTTCATTACAATCTTTCAGCATTCCTATTGTGATTTCCTCATATCAACAGTTTTCTCCAGATCAATAAATTGCTGTCACTTTTTGGGGGTGGGGTGGGGTGGAGAGGTCCTATAGTAATGCTCAAGGTAAGAGATAAATATTTTCTGTTTTGCTTTTCATTTTAGTCTGTAACTTTAGTGATGCTTAAGCTAAAGTAAAGAAATCTGGTGTACTTCTACAGAATCATTAGATGTCTCACATCCACTCTTGAGTAATATGTTCAAGCATAAGGTTTTGGCTCACCTTTCCATTCTGCTTACATTTAAGTTGTGACAAAGGAACAAAACTTGGCCCACTAATACATCATCAGATTAAGATGTGCTACATACTTGTACAACAATGAATGTACAGATGTTCAAGATCCAGATCACATTGAAATATTTGCCATTTTCCAACAAATAATTCCAATTCGGATCACAACTTCAGAGCAATTTGAGATTACTGTAACGAAACAATGTGCCTCACTGTAGTCTAGACGCCCAAAACGAATATCGGCGTCGAGCATCAGCATCAGCACACTGTACAGGGGTTCATTACTTTGAATTAACTTTGTTACAGGTTAGACTCAAAATTTTCTTTGTCACCACTGTGGTACACAGTACAGCTATCTTATTAATCGTGAAAACACTATCATACTCACCTATATAAAGTGCTTGATAAATTAAACAACCAAGTTAAACGAATTACGGCACAAGGAGCTTCCAAAACCATATGACTGGTACTCTACCTTGTTCATAGCCAAAACCATATGACTGGTACTCTACCCTTGTTCATAGATTCAATGAAAATTTCTATTTATTATTTATGGATGAAACCAGTCTAGCTGGCGCCTTGTTTTGATCTGTCTATACCTGTCAATCACTTTCTTATATTATAATATACCAATTGAAGATTAAAAACATGAGTTTAGCACTGAGGTATGTGTAAAACATAATGTGATTGTAATCAGTCAATATTCCATTCGAATATTATTTATGTTATTACATTGCAATGCGTAACATATCAGATTTGTTAATGGTATTACATGTTTTCGCTATTGTACCCGACTCCAGTATCTTTCAATTTTGAAAATGAAAAACATAAATAATATGCAAGATGTACAAAGCATATTCATTACATCAATTGATTTATAATATTTAATCCACTGTCACTAAGCGGTCTGCAACATTGTTAACGTCACGCTTCAAGCCTAACGTTAGTAATGTCACAGGAGTCTTTTACCTGGACGTTTCGCCCCATGAACGTTTCGGCCCAGGACATTTCGCCCCACTTCAATGGACATTTCGCCCCACTTGGTACATGGATGTTTCGGCCAAGGACATTTCGCCCCACATCAACGGACATTCAATTTCATACCCCAAAATCCACCATCTCTCTCTTCCTTTCTTTTAGAAATTGATCAGTACACAATTGTTTCTACACGGCTGAGTCAAGATACATCACACACACACACACACACACACACACACACACACACACACACATCTGTGTGTGTGTCTGTGTATGTGTGTGTACATATGGATGTATGTATGTTGTCCCTTATGTCAAAAATTTGTTTTTAAAATGTGCAATTTCAAAAGAAGACCATGTTAAATGAATGATTTGTTTCCTCCCAGCAAGTGTTATTTGGACTTAATTACAGCCAGGTAGATTCTTTGATCTTCATAGTTAATTTGTTAAATAATGGACTAAATGTGCTATCAAGGTAATTAAGCTGCAGCCAGAGCTTTGAGTGAGTCATGGAAGCCTTCATGAAATGGAAAGTACAATCACCTGATATTTGCCACTAACAAGCAGCTGGAGCTACTCGGAATGGCCAAAACCTGGTATATTGATGGTACATTCAAAGATTCAAAGTAGTAAAGAAGCCTTTTTATCAACTGCTATCAATACATGGATTTGTGAGAGCCGTTGATGACTTGAAACAGATACTGCTGTGTTTTTGCATCATGTCGGGAAAGAAGAGACATAAAAAGGTGCGTGTACACTGAGGGTGAAAGATTTTAAAAATTACTTTAATAACGTGTAAAATAATGAACAGTATTTTAACACAGAAAATACATTTGCAATGTATTTAGCCTAAATATACCTGTCCAGATCCAATTGCAGTTATGCAAGAATCAGTAATTAAATTAATTATTGTGCTTTTAACATGCAATTTTATATCAGCAGGTATTCTTGTATTATTTGTGAAATATATTGGCAAACTTTGAAAACATATGAGGAAATAAAAGATACTAAACAGAAATAAATAATCATTATGTTCATGTATAGTTTTACTTCTTTTCTCCCATTTTCTGGTTTTTCAGTTAATCAAAGACTTATTGCCTGAAATGAAAGTCAAATTTTTTGTTGTTGACTATGAAAGGGCAAATATAAAAAAAGCAGAGACCTACTTGTTGGTCTATGCCAGAACTTACTGGCTACAGTGAGGGGGCATCTCAAAGTCGTAATCTATAGTTATATCAATCAGAGGGCGAAGTCGTTTTTGCTTTCATGACAGAAGAAGGCGAAGTTTACGCTTCTCAGGTGACTTTTTCGCCCACTTCGCCTGGTAGCATGACCCCTGTGGACAATGGTTACTGCTTTGATTATACAGGACATCTGCCGAAGTCAAGTCTTTATTAGGGATTGGCATAAACAAACGTTGACTTTCAATAACTAAAACTTACTAGCCCATCAGACTATTAACATTATGAAAGTTACTAGTCTAATATGAAATCTACTAACCTCGGGCTAGCGGACTATCGCTAATTTCAAGCCCTGAAATTAATATAAACAATAAGTGTTGACATTACATTTTTCTTTATGTAAATTTATTCAGATAATATTTCCTTGATGTACTTTGCTGCTGTGCATTTGACTGCAAGAATATTCTGGCATTGACTGAACTTATCCTGACAAACCCAGCCCACTTTGTTGATGCTGAAAAGGGTTCCTCAGAGATGAAAATGGTGAAGAGTGACTGGAGATCTTGTTTCTGACTTTGGGTTCTGTCCGACCTACACTTTATAATGTTCTAAACAAATGATATGCCGATGTATGATCCATCACCAGCAATACATTTGTGGAATGCTTTAGGAAGATGGATAAGGAGACTAGATCAAATCCCATATGGACCCAAAGTGCAGGTGGAGGACAGGAAATTACACCTGGATCCCGTTCTGGAATTGGAACCAGATTATCTTGAAAAACATGAAATGTGATTTGACTGATTGGTGACTTGAAGCAGGATTTATATGTCTGTACTTTTGCATTTCATATGATAACACTATGAATAAAATTGTTGTTCATCTCAATTCAAGTGTGTGAGATTGTTTTGTCGACAGGATTTATAGTAAAGATTTGGCATGTCTAGTAAATTTCTTGGCATACTAGTTCTTTTGGCTACAACGAAATTTGTGTTAAATTCAAGCCATATATATGATCAAAATACATCTGCCAGAACAAGCAGACTGTGGCAATGATGTATTGCCTTTATGCAATGTCATGAAACAGATAAGAGGTCTGATATAGAAGTCAGCAAATTACCATGTCAAGAAAGTGAAACTTAGGCAGAATTCATGTTAATGAAAAATATTTTTTTGGTGGGCAGAGCTATCCAGGACTCAATAGCTATGAGCTGTAGACTGATGTTCATAACAAATTAAACAAACATAAAGTAAACTTTCTAGCATGTTCAGGCTAGGCTAGCTTAAACCTCGTTATATATGTGCTCTTTCATTAATGGGGTTTCTCAGCACAGTGCAATATTCACCATACGCAAATAAGGAACATATTAAGCTCAGAAACAATCAGCAGATTAATGTTTATACATCTAGATTTGATATTGAGAACATATTTTGAGTCTTTAAATATTTCTGAGTTGATCCAGAAGAGTAATAAATATTTAAGTGTTAGATCAATATTGATTTATGGTCATTTTATCTTATTTCACCCTGCTCTATTTTTTCTGCCACTTGCCCCCATTTAGATAAAATCCAAGCAGCTTCTCTGGATTTTCCAGCACATAATACAACAGATCTGTACAGTTTGCAGTCGGATCTGACTTGCCTTTTGAGAAAACCATAATTGACACTGCATGCAAAGTATGCATTGCTACAGTCATGTAATCCTATATAGAATGAGTCAGTGAACTTTCAATTTTGAACTTTTAAGTTTTCACTGTTTGTTGAGGTTTCAGTTATGAAGTGCATGAACTTAAATTAGCTGCAAGGTAGCATGAAGTGCTCAGCAAGTAAGATAGTGCCTTTAAAAGCAAAATGTTTAGATTTGACTCTTTTTTTTTCTGTTTTAGAGCTGAGTTTGCCCTTGACAAGACAAAGAAGAAAAAGAAGCGTGAGCTTGCTGAGGAACAAAAGCAGGAAATAAAAGAGGCATTTGATCTTTTTGATACAGACAAAGACAGAGCAATTGACTACCATGAATTAAAGGTATTCTGTTTCTAGGTTTCCACAGAAAAATTAATATTAGTAGCTACAATTATGTGAGTAAAATAATTTGTTGTCACTAATCTTAACACATTTCATTTTTGCAACATCAAATAAAAGAGCATTTTCAACTGTCCTGGTAATTCAGGTGATTATCTGTATTTACTCACTCAGAAATTTACTGCCACCACAAGAAGACTATTATATTTCCTTTGTACAGCACGTGGAAATCAAATTCTCTTTGCTATTTGCAATCTTGAACTTGTAATTTGTTTCCTTTATTTGGAGGCTTATGTTTTACCCAGTAATTAGCAATTGTTTACAGTTTAAGATAATTAAGTTTGTGTCAAGCAGTTTGATAATATCTATATCAAGGACATGGCTCCATCAACAATGTTATGCAAAGTAATCTGTTTCTAAGGTAACCTGTCATAATAATCCTATTCTGATCAGATTAGTGGAATTTACTGTGATATATATCATGTATGTAGAACTTGTTACATCATTAGAGCTGAACTTTCACTTACATAAAGAATTCTGCCATTTTGTTTATAAAAGAGAAAATTTTAACTTTTGTAAAGGCTTGGGAGAATTTAAACACATTTTTGTTCAAAATTTACCAAGTCGGTGAATACAGCTCAACGTTTTTGCACTTTATTCATGTTTTGGATCACATTTACAAGTGGGTAGTTGCCAATTTATTCTGGTTATACCAGACAAAGAAGGTAAAAGCAGTGCTCAATTACAAACTTCATAATGTTCAGTAACCAACTGTGATAATGGTATCCAATGGCTGATTTAACTACCACTAATTGGAACAAATATGCAGCAGTCTTTTAGATGTTATGATGGATGAAATGTTAGCATCCAACTTATCTTTATCTCACCTTGCCTTACATCCAGGTGAGTTTCAGAAATACCCATGCATCCAATTTTGTGCAATAAATCATGCATTGTATTATGCGTTTATCCATCAGCAGTTGCTTGGTATGATATGATTTATGATATATGATATATTCTGTATTGTAAAAAGCTAGTTCAATAATGAGTTACATGCATATTAATGAGTTGATCATGGCTGTTTGATATACCTTGTTTCTACTCTGGAGGTCATAGTTATGATATGAATATAGCTTATATCTTGGTGTATAGCTTAAATCTTGATATCAGATGAGTTTTACTATGAGCAATATCCATTCACAGGTATGGTGCTGGCATTAATAGAGTTGTCATCCCAAAATTCGTCATTCTCAATAAAATGTTGACACTAGTTTTTAAAAAAAGATGTTATAATACATCACTATCCCTTTATCTTGATATCCCTGTGACCAAGGTAGTATTGTTGACTTAAGCATATGTTGAGATATATGTGTTGGTGGAGGAGGAGGCCTTAAGCAATCATATTTCACATGTTATGTGACAAGGGCTCATATTCAGTAACAAAGAAAAGAGTGAAAACCAACAAGCTTTGTATATTTTAACAAAACAATTTATTTACGTAGACAACAATGTAAAAATTGGTAAATAGGACTTAACATTTTGTGAATATAATCCAAATCTTTATCCAAAGAATGAAAACACAATTTCTATTACTAAATAGTCCTATTAGAATCCAGGTTCAAGTCCTGATGACGTACAAATATGGAAGACGATGTCAGATGTGGTCCAAAGTATGAATATTAACAATTCCTCACTTGAATCACAGCCTTTGTTTCCGAATAATTCCAGAATAAATTTCCATGAATATCTTTCAGAATTTTTTTTTAAAAGGTCAGCTTGTTGAGTTTCCAGAGCAAATTATTAAATATAAAAATTATATGAAGATTTGGCAACAAATAAAAAAAATACACGTTATTCCTTCAAGATGTTAGAATGTCTGCCTGAAGACTATTGAAAATGTGTATTTAAAACCCCAAAACATCATTTCAGGTCTTGTGAGATTGGTCATGTAGTCTCTTACTACAATAACTTTAGCAAGTACACATTTTTGTCCCCACTTAAGTACCAATGTTAACAGTGTTGTTCACACATAGTGATCATGGAAAGAAAGTATGCCCCTGATACTGACTAATCATATTATCTTCCTGTTGACGCTGTTGCCAGCCCAAAATGAACTAAAGTAACTAAAAAATAATTCTCATGTAATACTTCTTCGTCCTAAATAAACAAACTTTGTTAAAAGAAAATATCTCATTACTGAAAAAGAATCCAGAGTCTGAAAAAATTATTAATTGCAGTAAAATGCAATGAAACAAAAATGAAGTAAAAAGAATTTTAAAACTTACACACAAACAATTTAATCACATATATATATAACAAATACAAGCAAAACTTTTAAGAGATAACATCTCATCATTGAGTATAATTTACACCGAGAGAAAATATGCAGAGGATATTTTGATTAATTGAAGACCAAATTAGTCTGAAATACATGTGTCTGCTGACAACTTGCAGTTGTGTAGAAGAATCCATAATGCATAAAGTATTGCACTTTTACATGAATAGTACATGAATTTAAGTCTGGATCACATATTAGAAAATTTATATATCATTTACATCCTGTTACAAATTATGTGTAGAGGGGTTTTCTAAGGCCACATCCAAAGTGGCAATGTTAGCTGATGATGATACCTCAATTTTGTCCTTTTCACATATGTAAGCTAAATATAGTGTAATGTTTTCCAACTACGGCACTGAAGTTTACATTAATAATAGCAATTCATACACTCAATGGAGGTTAATTGATTACAGCTAATCTGTTGACCTGACTTTCTGAGTGTATCACAGCATAAAGTACCCAGGCCCCATGTCTGGATGTCTAAAGGATTTGTTTATGTAAAAATATATAGATTCCTGTGCATTTTGTATCCATGTTTGTGACATCTTTCATGGTACCATTGCATTTCTCCACCCCAAACCCAAGATTGTGTGTGTGTATCTATATATAAGTTTAAAAGAGCCAAAAAAATGTCACCAAAGAAATTGCCAGATGGTATATTTTGTCAACATTTATTAAATTAATTGCAGTTTGCTACATTGTTGAAGCCCAGCCCAGCACCATAACTGCATGCATACTAGTGAGGTAATTTAGGATCAGATTGACCTTGCTTGTTACTCTTCTGTAGGATCTATTTGTGATCTGATTTTTAAACAAACTTTGAATATTTGCTTTTATCATTACAACCTTGGATATATCTGCATAAGATCCATGAATAATAATAAGAACTCTTGCAACTATGTGTTTAATTTTTTACCCCTCCAAAAGTCATGATTCAATTTTGATCAAACTTGAAATAAGAGTTTGGATGAGTTTGATAATCATTAATCTTGTGTCTGATTCTCAGAATATATTACTAAGCAAAAGCTCTTATTTCTGATCTGACTTTTGTCAGACATGTAATATATGTATAAATTATCAGACCTCTGACAGTTTTAATAACGAGCAAGATCCATGCATGTTAATATTGTGATCTTGCACCTGATGGCTGAACTTATTACCACTGAAAGCCATAAGTATAATTTCAGTCAGAAATGGAATACAAGTTTAGAAATAAGATCTTGGATAATATCGAAAGTGAACAGAATCCATGCATGATATTGAGGTGATCTATCATGATTGGATGAGTTTATCATTCATGAAGCATTATTTTTATCTGATTTTGAAAAGATTGCAAATGTAGGCCCTATAACCTTGCATCTCAAAGAATGAGTTTATTATTTTTCTGAATCTAGAGACAATTTTTCTGATCATAATTTTATAAAACAAAACAATTGAGTTTAAGTTATCTAGATAAATGACTTAATTTATGAGCTAGAGACAGCATATCAACTATCCAGTTATGGTTTTAAACACATTTTGATGGATATGTTGTTGTTTTTTGTTGTAGGGATTAACATTATTTTTCAGCACAAGATAGGTTATAAATGGCAGCCAGTATAAATGGTGAAGGAAGAACCTGGGAAAACCCCTGGAAAGAACCTCCAACCCACAAGAAGCTATTGGCAAGTAGGTCATACCCACATTGGCTGAATCTGAGACAAAATCTAAGGCAGAGGTGAGGTGACAGTGATCTGTAATGCTTAGACCACTTGGCCACTTTGGTCCCTGATCAGGATATAGTAAAATCATTAAAGTCTGCGGAAAGAACCACCGACCCACAAGAAGCTACTGGCAAGCTTTCTCACATATCCATATTTGCCAAATCTTAGACTCAAACTCACACAGACAGAGGTGAGATGGCAGTGATCCGCAGAGTGCTTTAGACCACTCGGCCACTCAGGGCCCCCCAGAAAATCATTAAAGTATATATTATATAAAATTTACAGGTAATTTACCTATGTTGTGTTCTTACAACACAACATACACCTGCTTAGTGAAATGGTCAGGTGTCAAGTTATTTAAGCAGGTGAATGATACTGTGCTCACTTGGGAATATTGTAATTTAAATGGGTAATTTTTAAAATAACAAAGTTCAAAACAATTTGAAAACATATAAAATGTATTGCATAAGATTTCTTTAATAAAAACAAGTTATAAGGAACATAAATAAAATAAATTAAAAATAATATTGTCAGTATCATTAGTTTTTTAAATGCTGCCATATGGTGATGCATCATAAATGCCTTGTGGAAAGCAGAACCTTTTTAGTTATAATACAATCTGGCCATTTGTCAACTTCTTTTTTGCTTATATATAATCAAAAACAATTTTTCACTAATCTACCAAATGTTTTGGAAGGCTTGCACTTGGCATAAGGAAGAAGCCAATCAGTTTTGTGCATCAAGAATACAAAGTTTGAGGTCAGTGTTGCTCCTTGAAGAAAAATAATCTCAGCATAATGACATTAATCCTACATTGACCAAACTTTGTGATATCTTGTATGGAGAAAGGGGGAATACTATTGATTTGGAGGACCAAAGGTCAAATTTCATGAGAAAAGGTCACTGAGTGAAAGAAAATTAATAAATTTTGCAGAAAGGTATTAGCGCTCACCATGTACCTTCACCAGAGTTTATGGATGGTTAAAATTGATGGTATAGAAAAGCCATTTGTATTTAACTTTAAAAAGTCAATGTCACAGTTACTGAAAGAAGAGAAATGCAGTTTGCATTACACTCAGCACTCTGTATCATATCCAGTGATTGTAGAGGACTTGCGAATAAGGTATAGAGGAAGCCTTTTGGTGCTTAAAGGTTGGCAGGCAGAAGCATAAAGATCAGTAGTTTAAAGGTTGTGATATTGTATCTCAAAGAAAATTGGGTTTAATAGTGTAAGTTCCTTGGTTATATGTTGTGTGTGGCTTAAACTTTGTGTGTTAAAGAAACCAATAGATTCTAGAGTGTAGTGGTCACAGACATGGCAGATGTGACAAGTAAATAATGCCTGAAGACTGCATGCCCTGACCATATGTCAAATTCATTAATCTCCAATTATCTATGCCCTACCAGTGTCTACATATCATTAGTCTTGTATGTATAGGATGGTGCTTGAGGGAGCACCACTGCTGATTGTCATTTGCTGCCCGTGGTGCTGTTTTCCAGGTCATGCCATTGCTTTAGAAATCTTTCTTTGTTGTCCATGGCCATTCTCTCTTCAGCCTGCCTTATTTCTCTTTCTCTGCAGTGTTAATGGCTACCCTGGGTAGTACTGTAGATAGCATTATGCACATATGCTTCAACCATCTCCATCGCCTTAATCTCATATCAGATACATATTGTCCACTCAGCTTTTCAATGGAGTTCTTCATTTGAGATGATTTTGAACCAGAAAATTTGTCTGGTTCTGTTGAAGCAATTGGTTCGGAATGTTTCCAGCTACTTTGCGATGGAAGTTGATGTTTTCATCACTCACAACCATGCCACAGCACACTGATGACATTTCCTTTGAAGTTGTTTTAGCATGGTCATCTTGCTTATGTTTATTGACCTCCAGATATTTTGAAGCAAGGAGAAGTCCTGGTTTGCTTTGGAAATTTCATCTCCCTCTTACAGTCACCAATGGTAGATACATTGCTACATCAATAGGTGAATTCTTCCAGTTTCACTGGGTTGCAGATTTTACATAGACGACCGTTAGTCACAAGCCATGCATATAATGTGCCATTCATGGTACTTGTGTAAATTGTGCATTAGAATTAAAATTTATTTTTAATTTATCAGCCAAATTTAGTTTATGTTTGTATTTTCTTTCTCAAGGTTGCAATGAGAGCTCTTGGATTCGATGTAAAGAAAGCTGATGTTTTGAAGATTCTTAGAGATTATGATAGAGAAGGAACTGGCAAAATTACTTTTGAAGATTTCAATGAAGTCAGTGAGTAACTTATTCCTTACAATTAATACCATCTAAAAATACTTACTTTTTAGGGATTTTGAACATAGTTGTATTAATTTATTATTAATGTACTCTTTGTTAATTTTTTATCTTACAGTTGAAAGTACGTATAATGTTCATATGCATTGTATGCATATCTGAAAATGTTTGTTTGGATGGAGAGATATCATGCCATATGTTAACCATAGGATTTGAAAAAAGCACAACAGAAACTATATTTTGTAATTACATGTGTTTTACACATAGGATTACCTGGATCACAGGATTGTAATTACAGACAGGTACAGATACTCAGTTAACTGCTGCTAAAACTTGCAATATAATTATTTTAGTTTCTTTAACTTGAAAATGGCAGTATAAAACATTTTCAAACATCAATATTGAAACAAACATGTACATGCAAGCACATGTACCTGTGTCTTCACATATTGTTTATCAGTTCCAACCAGTGTGGTTGCTGATGTTAACTGGAGTAAACAAAACTTGATAACTACATATTTAAAGAGATAAGATGGAATTAATGTAAATCTTTTGAACTATCAGTTTTGGATGAAATTTTGAAAGATATAAATATTAAATTTATTTTTGTAGTTGTAGCTGATGAACTATTTATACATACCTGTAATTACATTGATGTGATCTAGGTACACTTATAAGGTACAATTAATTGCAATATATGGTTTCTAATGAACTCAAGTCATATGGCCAAAAAAATGTTATTTTATTATTCTCTTGTTAAAAGAGCACAGAGTATGCTTTGAAACAGCGACATTCACATCAGGATCATGCTATTCCTCTCTTTCTTTTGAAAATCATTGACTATACACAATCTCCTCCAAATGCTGTCTGGACAATTTCTTTTTACCAGTCATTATGACATTTCAACTAAGTTCTTTCTTTAAATAGATGTTGTATTCCTAAGTTGAAAACAAAAATTTTCATTGGTAGTAATTCATTTTATCCAAAGTTACTGATGTATGAAATGCCTTGTTTAGTCAACAAGGCAGATAAATCATGCTGTGGCCCACATACTCTCCAAAGAAAATCTTATATGTAGAATATTATTAAAGTGACAGGCATTTTTTGGCTTGAATATCAATTGAAAATGTCTTGGTTTAAAGCATTCTCTTCATTGCAGTGACGGACATGATGCTGGAGAGAGACCCACAAGAAGAAATTCTCAAAGCTTTTAAGCTTTTTGATGATGACAGCTCAGGAAAAATTAGTTTACGTAATCTCAGGAGAGTAGCAAGGTAAAAGTATTTAAAGAAGTATACTGTATATTCCTCAGAAAATGAGGTTTCCTATGTAACAAGTGTTCAAGAAATGTGATATCTCAACCAGAGGCTTTCCATAGGCTGGTGAGTCATGTTGGTGTCCCAGTTTAATTAAATATAAACATATATGATGTTAATCCCATAGTTTATTTAAATATAAATATATAATAAATTAATCCCTTAGTTTAATTCAACATAAATATATAAGATAATCCCATAGTTTAATTGAATGTAAACATATAATAAGTTAATCCTATAGTTTAATTCAATATAAACATATAAATTAATTCCATAGTTTAATTCAATATAAACATATACACCACTCCCTCGATAACTCGTGCCCGGATAACTCGTGAACCCGCTTATAACGCAATGTCTGGCATTGCTCCCGATTTTTTTCAAAGAAAATATATTTTAAAATGTGTTGAACATGAAAAAAGTTGCAATAAGAAATGGTAAATTGGTAAATTGAACCTTGATACGTAGCTCATTTTTATTATCGTAAATGGTGATTATTGACCATAAAAATAGAATCCATATTGTGAAATTTGTAACTTCTAATAAGATATCACATATTATATTAGTTTTTTTTAAAATAGAGAAATAGTTGTCTATACACTGTAAATAAACAGCGATCAAAGAAATATTCTTTTAAATGCTAACATGTGGCAACAGAGAATAAAAAAAACACCAATTAAATGTATTGCTAGGTGAAATTCACATTAAAATCATTTAATTTCACCTCAACACTATAATCACAACATACATATTCTCCAATATGAAAACATGAAAAGAGTCAGTCGACCATCACATGGAAACCAGTGGGAACCTAATTACATGCCAGCTTTGATTTGATCAACAGCTTGGGGAAGTGTTTGTTGCAATAAAAGAATCAATTGAAAAAACCTGTGTTGTTTTATCACTTTGAATATTTTTTTTGTATCAAATCAAACAAGGTAAGTACAATAAAATAAAGTTCAAAGGCATAGCAATAGGAGCATAAGTTATTGTATTTATTGCCATTCTCAAATTTCATTTTATTTGACCAATCAAAAATGTTTTCACATTTTTATGTATTAACATCATTAAAGTATATAATATCAGTAATGTGTCCTAATAATTTGTAAATGTGACCATGAAGAGAAAAAGAATTAAGCGAAAGGCGTACTCGGTGATTGAAAAGCTGTGCATCATAGATAGGGTTCATAATGCCAAAGCGAGATCAAAAATTTGCAATGAACTAACAATTGCTGAGTCGACATTTAGAGGTTGGTTTAAGGATGAGCCGAAACTTCGAAATTACTTACACGATGTTGATTCAGATGAAGGGATGAAACGAAAATGAGCACAGACTGCAAAGGATAATGAATGCTGTGTACGCATGGTTCACACAGCAACATGTCACAAACCGCAGGTGTTATTGTGTTCTAATTTATGTCATTTTAAATTCTGAGACCCATTAAATTCATTTTGGTAAGGTTAACCCATGTGAATTTTTTTCCTTCCATTTTACTTATACTTATCGAGGGAGTGGTGTAATAAGTTAATCCTATAGTTTAATTCAGTATAAACATATAATGAGTTAATCCCATAGTTTAATTCAGTATAAACATATAATAACATAATCATGTGCCATTCATTTTATAATGCTGTGCTTTCACAGTACAATTGTATTAACATTATTAAAGTGAAAAGAACAAGAAATGGAAAGAAAATTATATCAAATGGCAATATAGGTATTAAGAAGCCATAAAGTTGTTAAAAATTCAGTGTGGAAGGTTATCTGCTGTAACACTTAGCATACCTTAATTCACCTAAATAACTGGACCTTCAAATTTTTAATAATTTTAAATAGAATGACAAGTTTTTGGGCAAGAATACAGTTTATTTAAAGCTTCTTTTTGCCTGTACTCAGGAGCTGATAATTGAATAGTCTACCATCTGGCTGTACAATCCACTTTTATTTCCTTAATTGCTAGAATGGATTAACTATGGGTTATCATCATCATCATCATCATCATCATCATCATCATCATCATCATCATCATCATCATCATCATCATCATCATCATCATCATCATCATCATCATCATCATCATCATCATCATCATCATCATCATCATCATCATCATCATCATCATCATCATCATCATCATCATCATCATCATCATCATCATCATCATCATCATCATCATCATCATCATCATCATCATCATCATCATCATCATCATCATCATCATCATCATCATCATCATCATCATCATCATCATCATCATCATCATCATCATCATCATCATCATCATCATCATCATCATCATCATCATCATCATCATCATCATCATCATCATCATCCCTTAACCCAGGAGGTTATTGGGGCACCAAAGTTGACCTTACAACCAATTCTCTCCATCTTTCCTTGTTCTCTACTGCATTTTGGGAAACTCCAAATCCCATGCTTGTTCACTCCTTAATGTTGCCTTCCCACCTCTTTTTTTCTGTCTGCCTCTTCTTCTGCAACCTAACGCTGTGCCTTGCAGGATTATTTTTGCCAGTCTAGATGATCTTGAGACATGACTTTACCACTTCAGTTTGTTCTTTTTTACAGTGGTCAAGAGGTCTTCATAGGATCCGATGGCTTGTTGGATCCTGTTGTGGACTTCGTCATTGGTTACATGGTCAATGAATGAGATGGCCAAGATCTTGCAGTAGCATATCATTTTGAAAGTTTGAATCCTTTGTAGATTTGATGTGAGTGTCCATGTTTCACAAGCATAAAGAGAGATGGATATGACCATTGAGCACATTAGCCTTATTTTTTTGGAACTAAAAGTAATGTTGATATCTTTCCATATTGGTCTCAACCTTGTTATTGCTGCTGTTGTCTGGGCAATTCTGCAAAGTAGTTCTGGTTTGGAGCCTTCATTTGTGATAATTAATCCCAAGTACTTAAAGCCTGTGACAATTTATCTAGCTTCTGTCCACTAACCTTTATATCTGCACTGATGCTATTGGTGTTGTCATCAGTTTTTTTTTTTTGCACTGATCTCTAACACCATATGCTGTGGAGGTTGTGTCGATGAGCTCAGCCAAGTCATCTCCTGCTAAAGCATCAATATTGTCTGCGAAATAAAGGTTGGTGATTGTTCCTCATCCAATGCTGCAAGTGCTCTTGTGGTCACACAAGGAAATTTCCATGATCCTTTCCAGAAAAATGTTGAAGAGTTTAGGTTACAATAAACATCCCTGTCTGACCCTTAACTGTTGTCCAAAACCAATTTCCTCTGCTGCCATTGATGAGGACAGTACTATTGACTTTGTCATAGAGGTGCTCAACAACCTGCATCATGTTTGAGCTGATGTACTTCCTCTTAGTTGCCCATATGGTCACATGCCATACCTTATGACAGGCCTAATTGAAATCAGTAGAGATGTGGTATTGATTCTGGTGATACTGAAGGTAAATTTTGAAAAGGAGTCTGAGATTGAAGATTTGTTCAGTGGTGCTCCTTCTTGGTTAGAATCCTTGCTTGAGGCTTTAGGCTGTTGAGAATTGTCTTCAGCATGACTTTGTTCAGGTGACTGAGCCACTAAGGATTCTGTAGTTTTGGCCTATCTTTAAGTTTCCTTTTTTGAGGAGCATGATGGTGTTACGAATACAAATAATTTCTTAAGTGCATGTTTTAGATTTTTTTTTTCTTTATGTTTGTTTCATGACATTTTATTGTAATGATAATTTTCATTGAATTTTAATCTCTTTTGGGAAAATTCACTTGATTAGAACATAGTGGTGGCTTTATCAGTACTGTTTTAGTTCACCTTGGTTGAGACGTTTTGTAAACACTAATCGTAAATGATTGATCATTACTAAGGTCATATTCAACCCATTTATTAGTCTTTTGTAAACAGTTTCCTTTTTAAATTCATTTCCAATGTGGTAATGTGATTCTTAGATAGAACTATTTTCTTGCCTACGTAATAAGTATTTTTTTTTTTTGCTGCATTGTTCAAACAAAGTAAGTGATCATATGACCCATCAACAACATTTAATTAAGCTTAATTCTGAATCTCAGTGTTTTCATGTTCAGTCGGATTTTAAACCTTGAGGGCTAAAGAAGTTTTTGCTGTTGTTGCCAGTTTGTTCTGTAGTTTGTTTATTTTTTGAGATTTAATAATTCTCTAGAAAACAACACAAGTGCTTCTCTTTATTAAATTTCTGGAATTAAAGACATTCAGTGGAAATTTATTCTGGCATTCTAAATAGAACATTATAAATTTAATTTCAACGAGGAACTGTTCCATCAGTACAATGGCCTCATCTGACATCACCTTCTTCCATATTGGAACTTCATAGAGATTCGAACCTGGATTTAATAAGAACTGTTTTATGATAGAACTTGTATTTCTCAATTATAGGATTAATCTTTGGATTATTTTCACAAAACGTAGGTCCTGTTAAATAATTTTACTTGTTTTCTAGAAAATTAATTATTTTGTTAAAATTTTCAAAGCTTGTGGATTTTGCTCTTTTCTTTTTTTTTTACATTTGTACAAACCTACATGTAACAATGGCCAAGGATTGAGTCCATGTGGTTGGCCATTCTCATATTTTGTTGCAAATTGTTGTTAGGGCTGTGACTATCTCTTCTCCTCCTGCATGAATGAGATATGCTGGTATGTTGTCAATATTGGTTGTCTTTACTTTCTTTAGTAACCTAACTGCAATCTGTACTAATTCACAAAGAATGGGGTTGTCAACAATTTCTTCTGCCTGAGGCAATTTAGTATTGCTGGATTACCTTGGGTCTTATGATTGTACAATTCTGAGCAGTATTCTGTCCATCGTTTGAGGGTCTCTGTGAGGCAATTTCCTGATTTGTCTTGGTGGTGCTTTCCATTGTTTTTGAGTTGTGAGATCTTTCACCAGTTTATATGGCATTTTGCTGTCATTTCTACTCAGTCTTCTATTTTGCAGCATTCTTTCTATCCAGGATTCCATTGCTTATTTCCTGTTTTTTTTTTTAGAATCTGGTGTTTATCCCTATGTATTTTCTAGCTTTTTCATGATCTCTTTTTTTTTTCTTCAGTTCTCATCATTTGTCACATAGTTCAAGGACATCTGTTGTGACCCAAGGCTTCTTTTTTCGATAATATTTGCCAATGATTTCGCTAGCTGTGTTGAATGTTGTTGTTAAGGACTTTAGGTCAGTGACTTGGCTGTCCAGGGTTATAAAGGGTGCAAATTTATCACCTCTCTGTGACTTTTGGATCTTTAAAGTTTTCAAGGTCAAATCTGATTCTTGGTTGGTTAGTCTTTTTGACCATATTCAGTTGGAGGTGAAATGTTGTCATTAATAAGTCATAGACAATTACATTTCTTCTGGAAAATTTTATGTTCTGACGATATTCAGAACTGTGTAGAATTGTTTTTCACCAAGATATAGTCAATCTGGTTGTGATGTTGTCTGTCTGGACTGTGCCAGGTCCATCTTCCAGATGTTTTGTGAGGGCCAAAATTGTTGACTAGCACAAGATTATTATAGGCAGCAAACTCCAAGAGCCTGGGTCCTCTTTCATTACTTTCTGCACTGCAGAAGGGTCCACATGTGCTTTGCCAGTTTGTCAGTGAGTCAGTTCCTTCCTTTGCCTTCTAATCTCCTTGTACAAACAGAATGTCCTTTTTGGGTGAGTTATCAGTGACATCTTGCAGTTGATTATAAAATTTCTTAACTTTATTGTCATTATAGTCAGATATGGGTGCATATGATTGTGATGTTGAAGGGAGTCACCATCAGGCAGATGGCAATTAGCCTGCTCGAGACTGAGCAGCAACACATAATGCTGTTTACAATGCCCATGTGGACAAGAAATCCAATGTCATGATTGTGTTTATCCCCTCTTCTGATGAAATAAAGCTTGGACGGAGCCCTGAATGGCCGGGTGGTCTAAAGCGATATCTGTTACGGATCACTGCCATCTCACCACTGTCTGCGTGGGTTCGAGTCTAGGATTTGGTGAATGTGGATATGTGAGAAAGCTTGCCAGAAGCTTCTCATGGGTCGGTGGTTCTTTCCGGTGATTTCCTGGTTTCTTCCTCCACCATTAATACTGGCCGCCATGAATAGCCTATCGTGTGCTGAAAAATGGCGTTAAGCCCAACAACAACAACAACATCTTTTGGACCTGTACCACTACTCACCAAAGGTATTGTCAGTGAAAGCATTAAAAACAGCGTTCCTGCAGGTAATGGAATCCTGGGAAAGTTTTGGAATTTAAAAAATAAATTTCAAGGGCCTTGAAAAGTTATGGAATTTATCAAAACCTTGTAAAGTTTAGGAAAAGTCATGGAATTTGTGAAAGTGGAGTTAAAGAAATTGCTTACTTCAAATTTCATAGAACACCGAGAACCGAATAAATAAAATGATAAAATTACAATCAATAAATGGTTTCAATTCATATAACAACAGTAAGTTCCCCTAATGGAAGTATCACATGATTTCTGGTGTAGTTCACTAATAAAGAGAAAGCAACTGGAATGTAACGTGTTTTGTTAATATTGTAAATAGGAACACAAACAAAGACTACATAGAATTGTTTTTTTTTCTTCTTCTTTTGAATAGAAATTACATTGGTCATTGGATTATGACATGAATTACTACATAAAGTCAAAGGGTGCTAGCCCAGGTAAATTTAAAATGTACATATTAAAAGTATTTGTTGTTAACTGATTTGTTATTTTAGATTGAAAGATGTCATTCTTTATATTCATTTACTTGACGGTGCAAGATAGTGCGGTCCTTGAGTTTAATGAAATTGCCCTGGAAAAGTTTTGGAAAAATCATGGAATTTGTTTTTTTGAAGTCTGCAGCTGATACAGTACATCATAGATTTTGTATTGCCTTCTCAGTATGGTAGTCTTGGTCTCAGTGGCAAAGGATTAAGTGTCCACTATGGATGGTGTGCATGGACATTCACTGAGTCTGGTGAAGTTCTCTAATAGATTTTATCACAGCCTTAATGAGTTTTACAGATTACGGTATTTGTATTCTTCTTTCGAGTCAACACCTTAAACAAATGAGTGAAATCCTGATATTATATGTCCAACCATGCCAGGTACTTACCAGCCCCTGTCCATGACAGTTTATATCAGAACAATGGTCTAGCTACAAAGTACACTCCTGTTGATCAACTACTTGTACATTTATCTGTTAATATATTCACTGCAGAAATTTTACTGTTATGCATCAAATGGCAATTTCAATAATCTTTCCGAATCAATTTTATTTTATAATGTGCTTGGTGTCTTGGTTATTACATTATCATAGTTTCTGTTTAATTTCCTTACTGTTTCTATGGCAATTCTTTGAACAAATTTAATTTAATAAAAGCAGGTTACATAAAAAAGTAAAAAGTGAAGAAATATTGAATAAATCTAATTCTGGAATTAAAACAAAAACTTTTATTTTTACCTTAGTAGCGTGAAGATCTTGTATAACCATGGGAGAGCTGGATTGAAGAAGAATACTGTCAGGCTTACTCTTTGCTATACTGACATTCCATCCAATCTTAGTTGGTTTTTATGTCCTGGGAACCAGAATAAGCCATGTCTGCCTTATGGGGCACTTGTATGATTCAGAGTTGGTCTTTTCCTTTAACCTTCTTATGTGGTTTTCTTTGTCTCTTTCCAGGGAACTTGGTGAGAACATGACAGATGAGGAACTTAGAGCCATGATTGATGAGTTTGATAGAGATGGTGATGGAGAGAGTAAGTATTAGTTTTTTGCTGCTTGTTTAGTTAAGTCAGGTTGCTTACATCGGATCAGTTACAATTGCTTTAATTTGATTGCTTTCCTGGAAAAAAATACAGTACAACCTCAAAAATTTATAGCATTCTTGGACCAAATATTTAGTCCGAGGTTTTGTTACTTTCAAAATTTCAAAGGTCACAGACGTATGAAAGTTTCAAGAGTAATGCTTAGTTCTAAAGTACAAGACTATAAGTAATTAGTTGCCATTTTTTTAAAGATTTATCATAGTATTGATATTCCATTGATAACATTGACAATCTCACCATTTTCATTTTTCATCAAGTCAGCATTAATATTGGACATCATCTGTTGCAATTTTTGGCAATGATATTGTGATCCTTACCAAAGTTATGCTGCATATTATATTTGCTATATCATATCAGCTAGCACAGCATAATGTGATTAATTACATTTATGGATGCTTTCATATTGATGTATTCTTTAACTCTGATAAGAATACTCACAAACTATTGAATCCTCCACATGCTCATGTTGTAGTGGTATAGTCACAAATTGTCAGCAACCATATTAATAGCAAAATACATTGTTTTTATTTTGTTAGGATTCGTTTGATCTAGGATCCAGACTTATTAAATATATACACTAGCAACAGCAATCAAGAAACTGAAATGGTCAGTTCTCGGTTAATTTTATTCTGTAAGGTAAAGCAGTTTTGTATAAAAGAAAAAAAATTCATCAATCACAAAACATAGGCTTGTATTTCATAGCGACTGATGTTTAGGTTAGCAAAGTTTTATCATATATTGCAAGCCACTGACACTGATACTGGTTATCAATAAAATAAGAAGACTGTAATGAACTGTAATGTATAGTTGCTTGTTTTACTGATATATTCACAAATTATATCAGAAAACAGTAAAACAAACTCTAATCATGACACTTCTAAGTAAATACAGTCAGTATATTAAAGTCATCAATAATTATTCTGTTTTGATAATTTCATTGACATGTTTACCTTGCATATCAAGAACATATCTCTCTACATAAAACAGGATGCTGTGATGCCTTTAAATGTCATATAGGCAGGTTTCATTGTAAATATTTTATATAGGTTGCCAATCTTGAAAGGGTTATCATTCTACATCATGGTGATGAATGACATACTCTGACTGTATGTGATTGAGATATATCTGGGATGCATGATGTATATGCCAGATGAACTAATCTTCATATTGATAAATTTTCATCAATTTTCTGTTTTTAAAGAAATGTTTGCATTTACTTTTGTGATGCTGCAGTATGGTAATTGATTGAATTCAAAATCACTTGTGACAAGGTACCTAAAATTTGCAAAAGTAGAACACACAAAGATTTCCAGATTTATGTTATTTACTTTGTATTTGGTTGATGCCACAAACATTGCTTCCTTGGTCCTTTAGTTTGAGGGCAGTATCATGAAAAGGATTATCATTGAGTTCTATAATGATGTTGTATATATCAAGTTGTTGAGGGCCATATGTACAGGATTATCATTGAGTTCTGTAATGATGATGTATATATCAAGTTGTTGAGGGCTATATGTACAGGATTATCATTGAGTTCTGTAATGATGTATATATCAAGTTGTTGAGGGCCATATGTACAGGATTATCATTGAGTTCTATAATGATGTTGTATATATCAAGTTGTTGAGAGCCATATGTACAGGATTATCATTGAGTTCTATAGTGATGTTGTATATATCAAGTTGTTGAGGGCCATATGTACAGGATTATCATGAGTTCTATAGTGATGTTGTATATATCAAGTTGTTGAGGGCTCTATGTACAGGATTATCATTGAGTTCTATAATGATGTTGTATATATCAAGTTGTTGAGGGCCATATGTACAGGATTATCATTGAGTTCTATAGTGATGTTGTAAATATCAAGTTGTTGAGGGCCATATGTACAGGATTATCATTGGATTTTATAATGATGTTATTAATTGAGGAGGCCATTTCCATGTATAGATTTGACTTTTTTTATACCACTGGTAGAAGAATTTAGCATTATAGGATTCAGTTTAGCTATTCATTTGTATGCTGAAGTCTCTATCAATTTCCTTGTCGTCACTTTAACTCCATTTTCAGAATTGAATGATATCATTCAAATTCATGACATAAAACCACAAGGATTATTACAACTAATGAAAGTTTGTTCACCTATGTTAACTGACTAATTAAATAATGTTGCTCCATGCATAGTTTATTTATTATTTTTTGTTTTTTTTGTTATTTTTCAGTTAATGAGGAAGAATTCTTAGCCATTATGACTGGAGATACATAAACAAGGAGACAGGATCTTTAAGTTGTTGCCAAATCTTATGTACATTTTGACAGTAATAAATGAAGGAAGCATGCCACGTATTTTCTATTACATGTGTTCACCAGCTAGAATGAAGTGAATCTTTCTACAGTCTAAATGTAACGTTTGTTATCAGTTCCTGTTTAATTTACATTCCAATCATCATGTGTAATATTTCAAAGGGAAAATATTAGCAGGGTCTCTCATTTCTCTTGTTTTCATAAGTGTTTTCACAGGCTATTTACATCAATGGCTGGTGATGTGGATTTCTGCTAAACAAAATGAACAGCTACTTTAAGTCCATAATCAGTGGCAGATCCATTATGAATTGTACCAAAGCTCTATAAGTATTTATCTAGCAGAATTACATTCTCACTGAAAATTGTTTAATGCTTTTATACTGTACGAAAATAAAAACATTCTTTGTTTTGTGTATCTTAACGTTTGTAATTGTGAAAAATCTAGTTTTCAGAGGAGAGAGATTTTTAAGCGAAAGAGCAGCCTAATGCTCCTGATGAACAATAGGAGTGTGACATGGACTATCGCACATGTAACATAAGAAGCACATTTAAACTGTGTGCCATGCAAACTTCTTACTGCAGTAATGGTTATGATTAAATTAAAGGAGACAAAACTGCAGTGACAAAATTTTAGAATCCTTAAAATTTCATGTTCTGAAAGTATGGACTTTCTGTCCTTTTGGTTTCTACTTATATATCAAGCATTTCACATTAACATGGGATCTTGTGTGGCTCATTCTTCTAAAGCATACACTTTTACTGATTGCTGCCATCTCACTTCTGTTCATGTGCATTTGAGTGTCAGGCTCTGCCAATGTGGGTATGTGAGAAAGCTACCAGTAGCTTCCCATTTTGATATTGGTAGGGTGTGAGGGCATTACCAAATGATCAACAAAATTGTAATTGTGCCAAATAAATACAGTACAAAATTGAAGGTGGGATATGAATCAAAATGTATCTTTGCTCGCTTTTAATAATATTTAATAGTTGCAAGAAAATTGACTGAGTTCCTACATGTTGGGGTGGGGTGTGTGGCCATACATTTGCTGGTTGCCATCTTGTGACCCCATGGAGATTGGGAGATTTCTTGTGTTATAGACTGCACAAAGAAACTAATCTAGGTTGCACAGAATATGCATCACTTTTCAATTATTATTTATATTTGTACATATAGGTACTTATTCATTTATTCCGAAATATTTTTACTTTTTTGTAGCCAGGTGTACGATATTGCTTTGTAAGAGAAAAGTTCAGAATCAGTCTAATTCATTTTATTTGAGCTCTGAATTTTTCTGAGTTTAGTTTTGTTCAGATTTCATTATTTATGTAAACCACTGGTTAAAGAAATTTATATTTTCAAGTAGAATCTGTATGTTGATGTACATTGTAATGCTATGTGCCATGATAGCTGTAATTTATGGTTATATTTGTCATGCCATGATAACTGTAATTTATGGTTTTATTTGTCATGCCATGATAACTGTAATTTATGGTTATATTTGTCATGCCCTGATAACTGTAATTTATGGTTTTATTTGTCATGCCCTGATAACTGTAATTTATGGTTTTATTTGTCATGCCATGATAACTGTAATTTATGGTTTTATTTCTCATGCCATGATAATTGTAATTTATGGTTATATTTGTCATCATTGCAAAGTTTTATTTTATGGAATACACTTAATGTATCAGCATGTGCACATTAAAACGCTATTATAGCTATTTCCCGTCTTTATCATCATTGATTGGTATGTTTTTTTAAATGACAGGGTCTATGTCCTTACTTTTGTTGTCTTATTTTTTTTGTTTATATTTAACATTAAATTTGATGATTACTATCTGAAAACTTAGACCAGAGTTTGTGTATATGTTCTATAGCTGTCTCTCTGTTGGCCCTTTTTTAAATATTCATTTTAAACATTCATGTCTATTTTGAAATTCCTTAATAAGGAAAAGACATTTGTTTGCGTTTTATTTCATGGGCAATGAAGTTCCTTAAGCGACTTCTTTCTGCAATTTTTGCTGTCCATTTTTCTTTCAAACTATGAATTAAAATAATGATAGCATTCTGCTATACTGCTTTTATTATAATTCTGATGATAGCAGAGGAAATTGTGATTGCAAGCTTAAAGAAACGGTAGTAGTTACTTTGTTAATTCTTTTGTCATTAAGTGTATTTTGATGCATGTTACTTAAATGAGGCTGTTCGACCAATCTACAACCAAGCTGACTCCTTTACTCTATAGTCAAATTGTGCTACGTGAAAAATTTTAAGAGGAATCTTTAGAATCTCTACAAACAACAGTTTTCACACTCAATTTTCAAAAAATGAATACTTGAATGTGGAATTATGGGAAATTTTGACAAATTTTTAATAAGGGCTTTTCCATTTAAATACACATTGTACCTAAGAAAGGTAGTTATTGTATAAAATATATGCCAGGGTACATTGATTTTATAGAGATAATATGAAAATGATAAGAAAATTCCAAATTGCGTCTAATGACATGTACCCCACATTAAAAGTGCCTTCACTGGGTCCCATGATTGTTTTAATGGAACAGCCCTAAGGGATTACAACATGTATGTCATGTCATGTAAATGTTTGTGATTTGTAAGGAAGAGGTTCTGATTGGCATTAAACAACGCAGAACAAACAATAGAGGTAATATATTGTGATGGAATATTTGAGTAAAACCTATTTTCCTGACTGAGAAAAGTTTTTAAATTTTAAGATCTGAAAATTGATATAAACAACATTATTTCAAAATCAATTGTAAAAAATTAATTGGATTAATTTCAAATACTTAGGGCTTCTTTTTTGCCATCTATAGTCAGTTCTTGAAGGTTAGCTTTTGTTAATCTAAGAACTATGTTGCAAGATTTTTAACTTCTGAGTATTTCTTTGGAATTTAGAAACAGTGTTATCCAGGAGCTAAAAAGCTAAAATGAAACTGGTACAGGTAACAGGAGTTGAATATGAAGTGAAGAATGTCTATTTTTTCACAAAAAGGACAGATCACAAAGTTACCTTGATTATAAGATCAAGTCAATTTAAGAAAGTATATGTGCATGTGATAATCACTTCCATTACATGTTTGTTAGATTTTTCTACTTTTAAACTCGTTGCCATTTCATCTTTTTCGAATTTTGCTTTTTCTTCTCTTATTTTGTTTTTCAGGTACCTTGTGTTTGATAAATATAAAATATATAAATTGATTTTAAAAAATTCACATGTTATAAAGATAATGTCACATGTATATTTTAACCTATATTAAAAGTTGAATTATATTTCCCATTTAGTCATTTCTTGGCATCATTAAAATACTATTGAGTCCACCTGTGTTGGGAATGTAGTCGTGGTCGCCTGCATGTCTTTATGCAGGGAGAGGGGGTCAGAATTTTGTGCATGGGGTGTAAGGATTCTCATGAATGGGGAGGGACAGTCAGTCATGGCTCGGAGAGGTAGTATAAGAAGCCTTCTGAAACTAAAGCTAATATTTTTTAAGCATTTTGAATATAATCTTGTTACATATTTTTAGCTTCATTTGCATAATTAAACTTGTCAGAATATATATATATATATATATATATATATATATATATATATATATATATATATATATATATATATATATATATATATATATATATATATATGCAATAAACTGACAACGAACAGTACAAAACCAGTAACTAACTAGCCTGAGCGCTTTCGACTCTTAATGAGTCTTTTTCAAAGGCAAATACAAAACATATAAAACAAGCAAAAAAACACAAAAACGTTGTGTTTGTAAACCTCTACATGGCTGTCTCCACATGAGTTAAAACTATAAATACAACCAGCTTGTATAGACTTGTTGCGGATACTGAAAACTATAATTCCCTGAAAGTCTACAAGCCAAAGCGACATCTGTTGCTTTTTTGTACATTTTTTTAACGCAGATTATATCCCCGATATTTGTTTCTATACTGGATATTCTTAAAGTAAAAATTGAAGGATACTAAGAAGATTTAGAAAAGGTTTAATTCTACTAGTGCATAGTTTTCTTTTTCTAGTCTTTTTGGTTTAGACCGCTTGGTTTCAATGTTCTAAGGTGGCATATCCAGTATGATTCCTTTTCCTTCCTGGATTCGGAACTCCAGCTGTGGTTGTTAGCAATTGCGATAAAATTTATATCACTGAAAGTGTGGCCAGGGTAGGAGAATGTATTTGCAGTATGATTTTCAGGGGGTAGGGCCATGTTTGACCCTTGCAGCAGGCAGCCATGAATGTAGTGTTAACATCAGCTTGTTTGAGTGTAATGTGTTAAAAGTAATTGCATCATCATGTGTAAAGAAAAGTATCTAAGAACTAAAGACTATCACAATCTTGTTGAAAATAAACTGGCATTTAAGTCATATTTTCCCCTCAGTTCTCACCTATATTGCCTTTTAAGAAAAGAAGACTAGAAATTTATACATTAGTTTAAATTTTTCTTGATGCTGCAAAAAGTTTCAAAGCAAATCTATGTGGTTCTCTTTTTTTATTTGCTGCAGACTTTCTTGTGTACATTTAGTTTGCTAATTCTGGTATGTTTCTATCTGTTCATTGGTCTTTACATGAATGCATAGTCAGTCACTGCCTAACTTCATGTATCAATCTATTACATACATATATACATACATACATACATACATACATACATACATACATACATACATACATACATACATACATACATACATGCATGCATGCATGCATGCATGCATGCATGCATGCATGCATGCATGCATGCATGCATGCATACATACATACATACATACATACATACATACATACATACATACATACATACATACATACATACATACATACATGCCTAGGTATGTATGTATGTGTGCATGCATGTGTATGTATGTACCTACATACATACATACATACGTATGTATGTGTGCATGCATGTGTATGTATGTACCTACATACATATGTACATGCATGCATACATACACACATACATACATACATACATACATACATACATACATACATACATACATACATACATACATACATACATACATACATATCAGAGGTTCATAAAATTTCGAGTTTTTTGGCATTCATTTGTCAGAGGCAGTTACAGATGTCTCATTACCTCATCCCCATCTTGTCAAAGAAAATCAACACCAGTGTATATTCACAGTTTGCTTTTTTTATTACAAATTTAAATTCATATAGCTGCAGAAATAACAGTCTGATAAGAATTAGACAAAGTCCTTATTTATTTCTCAAATTGTGCTGAGAAATGTTTTCTGGTGTCATTCAGATGTATATGGGCCAGATGACATTATATAGATATGGTATACTACATATAGTATAAATGGAATTTTGACCTGGTGCACCTAAGTGGCAGGGGTGATGTAGTTGTTTTTATAGATAGACTCACTATTTTGACTCTGCATCAGTACAAAGCAATGATGCCCTTTTTATTTCTATTTTTGAAAATTAACCAGTTTTCTGGGGATCGCCGTTTGCCATGAAATCAAATGGTCTGCATACTAGCTTGACTGAGACAGGAAGCCAGTTGTATTGTGCTTTTATTGAACTCTAGGTAATTTCATGCCAAGAGCCATGGTTAATATGCTGGACTCGTGAATGAAACGGTTTACATTTGTATCCTACCATTGGACAAACCTGGGTTAGCTTCTTGTATGTTTCTTTGGCAAGAAATTTGAAGTCTCTTGGATCTAAATAACCTACAAGAACTTGTGTTGTGATGCCATAAAACTCCAAATCGTTTACGTTTTTACAGTGTCCATATTTCACAAACACTATGGTCAATTCCAGTGTGTAAGTTTCAAACGAAACAATTATTAATCAATCCTGAATATTAATTTCTGAGGAGAAATAAACATTTGTGCAGTAGTTTGTTGTTGGTTAAAATTGTGTTTTTTTTCGATATATTTTGCACACACACACACACACAGATACATATATATATATATATATATATATATATATATATATATATATATATATATATATATATATATATATATATATATATATATATATATAATATGGATTCCAGTGTGTGTTTATATGTTTATATATATGTGGGTGTACTTGCAAAGAGACAGGATCCACAAAATACAAAATTGATGCAGTGACTTAAACTTTATAATAATTATTATTTCTGCTCACTATTATCAAAATTCTGCTACAGAATCCAGGGATAGCTCTGTCTGGTATATATTTATAATTCTTTGTAATACAAAAATTCTATATATCTTGATTTCTTTCATAGGAATCTGGAAAGACTGTGTATATATATGAGAATTATTTACTAGGTCGTCATGTGAGTGTGTCTGCTATGCACGAGCTTATATATAACACCGAGCTTATATATAACACCGATTCAGTGCCATCATTTTTTGGTGATTCTTGATTCGTATATGGGCTGGTGCATGCAGGGAAGGCGATGGCTGCCATTTGCTCGAGTACAAATTTAATTTCTCAAACCTGTATGATAGTATTGTTTGTATTGAGCTATTATTTCTGCCCACTATTATCAAGATTCTACTAGAGAATCCAGGGATAGCACTGTCTGTTTTGTCTGGTATATATTTATAATTCTTTGCTATACAAAATTTCTATATACCTTGATTTCTTTCATAGGAATCTGGAACGACTGTGTGTATATATATATATATATATATATATATATATATATATATATATATATATATATATATATATATATATATATATATATATATATATATATATGCAATAAACTGACGACGAACAGTACGAAACTAGCAACTAACTAGCCTTAGCGCTTTCGACTCTTAATGAGTCTTTTTCAAAGGCAAATACAAAACATATATACAATAAACAAATAAACACAGAAACGTGTTTGTAAACCTCTACATATTTCCTAGTTTCCGCATCTAGTCTATACAAGCTGGTTGTATTATAGTTTTAGCACATGTGAAGACAGCCATGTAGAGGTTTACAAACACAACGTTTTTGTGTTTATCTGTTTGTCGTATATATGTTTTGTATTTGCTTTTGAAAAAGACTCATTAAGAGTCGAAAGCGCTTAGGCTAGTTAGTTACTAGTTTCGTACTGTTCGTCGTCAGTTTATTGCATCTATTTTAATTAATCCCTGACACACGTGATCCCTTGGTTGATCCAGTACGCTTGAAAGGGTTGTTATTCGCCATATGATTTGTATTCTTTATATATATATATATATATATATATATATATATATATATATATATATATATATATATATATATATATATATATATATATATATATATATATATATATATTATTTACTAGGTTGTCATGCGAGTGTGTCTGCTATGCACGAGCTTATAGAATACCGATGGCACAGTCGTGACGGTATATGGGCTGGTGCGTGCAGGCAAGGCGATGGGTGCCATTTACTCGCGGACCAGGGTTCGAAACTCCGTAGAGTAGGAATTTCATTTCTGTAACCTGTATGATAGCATGTAGATTTAGATTAGAATTTTGAACACTAAATGAAAATATAACGTGCTATAGAAAGGTGTGTAGTTCACAGAACGGTGTAGTTTACATGTATTAATTGACATACATACGTTCTAGCATTTATGTGAAGGAAACAAACTGTCTAGCTGACGTATATCAGTTTACATACGTGTAAAATATATATACGTTCTAGTAATTACGTGTAGAAAACACACTGCCTAGTTTACGTATTACACGTAAACTGTACGAGCGTAATAGTATTTACGTGCAAAATCTGCAATAAGATGTAGGCTAAATCAAATTTCATGTTTAAATTTCAAGGTGTGCAAATTTCGTAATGTGAGCTCACCTTTATGAATTACTACTAGTTTGTATTTAACTTACTTTTTTAATTTTATTTTATTTTATTTTTATTTTTCTTTAATTTAGACCATAAGATGTGCGGCGGTTATTATTTTTCATAACTTTATCTAATTTTGTTCAAAGCATTTGTTTCTAGATAGCTTGTGAGTCACCGTAGCCACTGTGCAAACCTGCACTCGTGTCTACATGATTGTCCGTCAGTCTTATAACGTCTTGTGTCGATATATAGCATAGCGGAAGGATATATTATTGAGTGGATATGAATGCATATGCTTAAATCCATGACTGTATATCAATGTTCGTTTTATCTACCGATGAAGATGATAATGACGAAGTAGCATAGGAAAATGAGGGTTTTGGCCCACCACCACCTCCCACACCTCCTCCCCACCCCCGCCAAACCCTCATTTTCCTATACTACTACTATGTAGACAGATATTTTGTAACCAGACAAAACAATAGGTGTTGGAATGCGATAAGCTCTGTCAACAGAAGTGACGAATTTGTTAGAACAGCGCATACGTGGAATACGATTATTCTAAAGACAGCAAATGGGTTTTACCACAAATTTTTTTATCAGATAACAGGATGAAAATTAAACTGTACATTAGAACGTTTCAGTTAACAAGGCGGAAATTAAACTAGCATTAGAATGAAAATGATATTATTTTATATCTCATTACCAATGATTAATGTTTCAACTGTTGATATTAAAAATACTTCACTATCACGACTATAGATACTAAATTTTACTTTACCGCTAACACAGCGATGGGACTCAAACAAATCTTTCATTTCTGGTTTGTTCAGAGGATATTTTTTGTTGATAAAATATACCTTTGACCGATCGAGATCAATTGTGAGTTTAGTATAGTTTTGTTGGCTAATGGGGCTGTGAAAGTTTCTAAATTCCGCTAGCAACTTTTGATACAATTGTTCGAGATAATTGAAATACACGCTGTTATCAGATCTGATGAGCGAAAGTTTTAACTTGTCACGTGTTCCATTAAAACATATACCTGATGTTTCATTATTAAATTCAACTGTCAATTGTTTACCGTCCATCATTAGATATTTGATGTTATTATTGTAGCTATTTGTCATTGTCAAAATTATTAAACATTATTTTATAAGTTTAGATAAAATTTCAGTTGGAAAAGATAATGTCGAGTATAGATCTATCATCATGACAATACCCAAGGGCAAATGTATCTACCCCATTTTTACAATAGCGTTTGTCATCAAAATTATACAATCCACGTTTGATAATGACATCTGTTTCGAGTTTATGATGATTAGTTCGAATTGCCATAGCTCTCATAAAACTAACACCGCCATCAAGCGCATACCTGTAGTCATCAAACTTCATAAACTTTTTAACAAAATCACGAGACAGACCTTTTGCTTTTTTCGTTATTTTATTATTGTCCAATAATACGGCATACATTTTACTACGTAATCCGATAAAGTATTTGATAGCGCTTGAGTTCATTTCATCTTTGATCTTACCAATAACCTTTTTATTTATGTCGTCATGAAATTTACTGTCACGTGGATAATCGGAAAGATCAAACAGATGTTGATTATTGTACATGTCCTGATAGATGTCCTCACATTCGATTTCATATACGAGCGAATCAGTATCAGTAAACAATAATCTACTAGCCGGCCACTGATTTTTAACAAAAGTGTAATGAAAATCGTACATCAGCCACTTTGATAAATCTAACACTGCAGCTCCAACATAGATCGGCTTGTTTAGTTTTAGATTTACTTTTCTTCTTTGTATCGCAACAAGATTTTCATTAAATATTTTCATGCTTACAAAATCATCGTCTGACACGTTTGTTTCTGCGATTGACATCATTAACTATTTCAATATTTATACGTTTCCTAATTTTCTCCATCGTCTTACCAAAAACGGAATTGTTCATCAGTTTAAAGAAGTTTTTTTCAAACTCTGTTTTCGCTGCAGCCCTTCTTGAAGTGTTTGAGTTAATATAACCTCTCATCCACGGCGACTGATTAAATTTTAGTACACGATGAACTTTTCTCAACACAAGACCAGCATCGACTGCTTGTTTTAAAACTTTGTAATGCAAAACGTAATTTTTCTTACCAAGTAAATTTGGTACTAGTTTCTTGACCATGGAATGTTGCCTTGGTGATGCTAACACTTGTTCTTTTGATAACAAACTATAATCTATGACCATCGATTCCGCACAAAAAGGGTAATCGTTATGTAATTTGTGTAGCGAATTTGGATAATCAAGATCAATTTCAACGAAATAGGAAACATCTTCGGGTATCTTTTTTTCTGTCTCCGATAGAAATCGATCAGCCGTGATCCAATGAAATTCACCAAGAGGCATTGGTTCTGCCATCAAATACCCGTACAAGTTATTACAATCTAGATAAACTATATACTTCGAAGGAAGGTCAGGGTTATACTGTTTCAAATATTTGTTGTTTGCTTCAGCATACTTTTTTGTTATCACGCTAATACCGCCTCGGATACCTTTTTCAATAAAATTGAACATATCAACATCAGTCAGTAATTCCAACCTTACCTTAGTAAACTTTAGCAGAGCATCCCATGACAGTCCAGGGGCAGAATAATACCAGCAAGGATCTAGTCCGTAATTATTATAACTCACTTCTCGAAAACTTTCAAAAACATCTGCTAATAATAACACGTCAGTTTTCAAATACAAATCATGATAATCACCAAAAGTCTCACAATCAAACTCTTTCCAGATATCTTGTGCATACCTGTACTCATCAGTTATATTTTCATTTTTAAGTTGTGAGTAAAATTTATCTTTGCCAGGTAAAGATGTTTCATCAAATTTACTCCAGTCGTCGAGGTATTCGTATGGAAAAACTACTTTTTTAGCTAGTAGATTAAATTTATCTCCAAAACAGTCTCTTAGGTTATCAAATTTACTACAACCTTTTACTAGCTCATCTAACGAGGCTGCCATAAACTGCAGGCTGTCAATAAAACGCAATTTACATAGCGTAACTGACATGTACTTTTCAAAATTATTTGGGATGCATTTGATGACGTTATTGTGTTTTAGACGAGATTTTATATCAGGATCACCAAAAGCTTCTACTATAATATGGCTATCATATCCTCGAAAATTGTGAAGAATAACAGGAATAAAATCTGGAGCATGAAATTTTAAATTACACTGATTATGAGCCGCTCCACGGTACTGTCCAGTCAAATGGCAATGGTCATGTACTTTTTTATTACTTACGTTGTCAGAGTCAAAAGCATTTTCACAAATATGACAAATTTCTGCTTGCTCGTGATCGGATTCTTGTTGAGGTGTTAATTTTAACATTGGCGTTACTTTTTTCAAACGATAAGTAATATTATCAACTTCATTAATGAACTGCTTGAGAAGGTAGATAGCTGGATTTTTACCACGATATAATTTAATTGGTTTAGATAATCTAGAATCAGTACAACAAACTACCTTATCCGCTACTCCACACGGAACATGATTTTGAACTTTTCTTGTACTCGATTGATTAGGATTATTTTCTACACCAAGTACAGGTTGAAGTAAACACTCAAAATCAGCGTATATAACGAAAGGAATTTTTAGTTTCTGATTATGATGGACAAACTGTAACACACTATCTTTTTTAGATGGCATTGTTATTTTTTGCACATCATTACAGTACTGCAAATGCTTTTGTAATGTTTCATTGTTAGCACAACCATGCAAGCAGCGGTAACAAAAGAACTTTTTGTTCCTATTTTTATTGTACTGTTTACAAACTAGTCCGTTAAAGTTTTTAATCCAAACGTTTTTATTTTTGCAAAACAGTAAATTTATAGTCGATTGTGAAGCTTTTTCTGAAATATATCTCGGGTATACATCCTCTTTTTCATATAGTCCGAAAACGTTAATTGAAATATTATTTTGCTTTTCAAATTTTGGTATTTGATTTTCTGCCACAGGAAAGTTAATATCTTTAAAATTTAATCTAGACACGTGACTGATATATTTTTCAACGCGATCAGCGTGTTTTTCTGCTGGAAATAGTGCGGAAAGAACAGCCCATTGGAAACACTTGTTATCTACGTTTTTGATGTTTATACATCTTTTACTTTTTATTTTTGGTGGCAGGTCGATGTATGAACTACTTCGTAATGCGTTATATTTCATCGTGTGAAACAATATTTCTTTGATCATTTCAAACTTCCAACCCGAACCTAATTGAGTGAATTCCTCTTTTTTTTCCAGATTTCTTGGTGTGTTTCATCAGATAGTGATAACAGATCAGTCCCAAGCAAAACACGTCTTGATTTTGCGTTCATATAAGGTTCTGCAATTTCCTTGTTAGTTAATTCTTCCGTTATAACTAACTTTGAAAATATAACATGATATTGCACAAATAATCTGATACTTTTGTGTTTTTCGAGCTCAAGTTTTACAGTTGTCTGTAGTAGGTGGTAAAGATTTGCTGCATTAAAATTTACTAAAACATTTTGATTATCAAACTGATAACTATTATCAAAACCTGCAAAAGCAGTCGCTATTTTATTAGGTTCTCCCATAAGACTTCTCTTAGCTATATCATGCAATTTTAACATTATTATACTATAATGTAATATCTAATTGATAATTTCATCACACTGCGCATGCGCTAAAAATCAATTAAAGATAAAAAAATCTCCTATAATATAATGACAGCAATCTAACAAACACATGTGAGCAAGAAGCATATCAAATTCACCCAAGGTATAACTTTATCTCACACTGCGCATGCGCTAAAAATCAATTAGAGATTAAAAAATATCACCTATAATATAATCACAGTAAATCTGACAAGCGCACGTGAGCAAGAGATTTATCATGTTCACCCAAAATACAACTTATACGCTGGAAATACATTAGGTTCAGTTATTAACATCAAAACTAGAATATCTGTTGCAAATTAACGTCAGCGGGTTATACGATTAGTGTCAAGGGAGATAATGCCGATAGGATTGCAATGTTTAGAAAAGATTTTATTTACACGTTGTTTTGCGATGATATTCCAGATGGACAGCGTGTATATCACGTGAACGATAAAGTCACTGATGATAACATTGAAAACTTATCCTTAGAAGATGAGTTTCAGCCGCATCTGGTCTTTGATTTATACGAGGTTAACGATCGCGGTATTATTAGAAACAGAAAAACTAAAAATGTTCTTAGTACTATTAGCAATATGGGATATATCAGGGTAACTGTTAGAGGAACATCGACAAATCAAGTTCGTTATCTTGGTCATAGGTTTGTTTACGAGGTGTTCAATGGATCTATACCCAATGATCTGGTTATTAATCATATTAATAACGTAAAAACTGATAATCGATTGAGAAATCTGGAGCTAGTGACCCAGCAGGAAAATGTAAGAAAAGGACGAGGTGGTGGTATATTTTTAGATGTCCAGCAAAACCTGTTATTTCAAAAAACCTTGAAACGGACGAGGAGATCGAATTCAAATCGATTACAGCTGCGGCAAAGCATTATAAGATAAATTCCAGAGCAGTAAAATTTGTAGCTGATGGAGTAATGAAATCAGCTTTTTCAAGAGAATACGATGCTAGGATTGGTTTTAGATATGATATTTGATAGCTCGGTTTTAGTCAAGCAATGATGAGAAAATGCTATGATATCATCGTGATTAAATTTTAGCGTCGTTACTGCACTTTCATTAATTTTATTTTTTTTTTTCTGCTTCTGTTAGCAATATTTTATGAGAATCACCTTGCATTACAATAACCTCAACACTATAACCCAACAAACATTTTCTTACCGCTTCGGCTAGTTCGTTGTAATTTAATATATTAACTTTTTGGTGATATTTTATCTCATCAGTCATGTTATAACAATAATTTAGATAAAAATATATTATAATAATGGACATGATGAAACGACTCGCTGAACTCTACAAACAAGACACTAGCGACAAAGTCGCCAGCGATAAGGTCGTCAGTGATGAGGTCACATTTTCCAAAGATTTCATAGACAAATCTATTGGTTATAATGAAGATGATATTTTATATAACAGCGAATCTGATGATGATGGTGAAATAGTCACTGTTGCTGACAGATCAAATTACAGCAGACCAACAACTAAACGATATAATGTCAAGTATCACATTGCAAAATTATAATGAAATTTAATTTTACCGTTGCCGAACAACAACTGTTTTGGCAGCTAATCAAACCTTTTTTAAACATCAGAATTCCAGGCCGACAGAAAAATATCAAATTCGATTTCATATTTGTCAAGATTTTAAATCTAATGACGATCTCTGACGATCGTAAGCAGTATCTAATATCGTTATGTAAACCAGTAAAATGTAAATCTGTCAAACAAAAGTATGAGAAAATTTATAATAACATTATATGATAATCTGCTTAGTTGGGATCGAACTGTTAAATTTATCGCTATACCCACGCCATTTGACTAAACTTTGATTTCCTTTTTTCTTAATTACTTTCTCGATAACAAAAAACATCCTGCTCAGTTTTCTGTAGTCCTTGTTCATAAAAACTACCTACGATCGGTTCCCCTGCCAGATCTTTTAAAACGTACGTTACAGGTATTGTGAAAAGTACCTTATCAACTACAAATACTTCTTCGCTCCAGTTTGGAGTAAATCCTTTTGCAAATACCTTTTTTGTCAAAGAAATTCTAACTTTATCACCAACCTTAAATTTATGTCTGCGGTAGATGTTTTCATTTGCTAATATTGGATTTTTAATAGCTTTTTTAGGTGTCATTTTGATGGTTCGATGTCTTGTGTTATTATATTCACCTACGATTTGAGAAAGGTCATCGATGTACCTGTTGGTGTTTTTAGCTGTCATATGTTTGTGTAATTTCTCGTTTAGCGTGCGATTAAATCTCTCAACAACAACGCTTTTACCTTCGTTTCCTGTAACATACCTTTTTATATTATTTTGTTCTAGAAACTGTTCAAACTTTTTGTTAAAGAACTCGGATCCGTGATCAGTCCAGATTTTGTTAGGTTTTCTTTCTGTACTCATTATTATTTGTTTTAGCTTATCAGTCATTGAAGTTCCTGTCTTATCCGAAACAGGTACACTGAAAGCGTATTTGCTAAAAACATCTATAACATTAAACAAATACCTTTTTGGAGCACCATCAGCGCCAACGTTAAACTGAGCTAGATTGGATACATCCACCAAATCTATTGCCCAGATATCATCTACACCATTAGCGACAACTTTACGTCGTGGGAACATTTTTTTTAGGTCTGTGCAGCTCGACTGCAAGATCATCGTATACTTTTTTTTGCCGAGTCCGAGTTTATATTTTGCTCCTATCATTCCCTGAACAAATCTTCTATCAAAACGTTCTCGTAGATTTGTTGGCTCCATATCACGTAATTCGTCTAACATTACTTTATCACAATCTGCTTTCGAGTTTTCATGATCACGATAACAGATATCATGACGCATCGCTATTACATCCACTTGATTATAAGGCTCTTGACCTGGCAATGGATTGTCGTTTTCATCTAGTTGTTGATCTAGCGGATTGTAAGGTCCTGTATACCGATGATCTGGCAATGTCCAACCGCCTTTTGGTTTTGGTAATTTTCCAATAATTTTATGTATATCTATACCTGACCCTATTATTTCTCTGTTGTTACAACATTGACAGTATGGGACAATTTTATTCTGCTCAAGACACAAATCTCTGTCAGAATCACAGTTGCATATCATTCTATATTTTTAGTCGTCGACTAAAATAATATCAGGATAACCAGATCCTAGCGACATCTCTGAGGATACTGTCGCTGGGGACACTTTCTTTAAAAACATATTTTTTCTTTTTCCGCAGACTGCACAAAAACTTTTTAATATTATCCTGTTGTTTTTTGTTTTTTTTCTGTTGTTTCATTAATATTTTCTGTTTTAGTTCTACACTTGAGACAGTATGTTGACACTATTATATTTTTAAGTTTAGATAAAATTTATTGCGATCTCATCATTAGCGTGAGAAGAATGCTTGTCAAACTGTAAAATAAATTTTAAAAAATTAAGATTTCTGCTCATCTGCTCATCAACATAATACAATAATATCCGCAAGCAGACGTTCCAACAGGTTGGAGTTGATTTGATGAATAATATATCTTTTTAAATTTTTTCTTCATATACTTTTTTATTACATCGCTTGTAGGAAGTCCAAACGAGTCAAAATAATTATTATTATAAACTGCTACCCAATGCGTGCCGGATCCGTCATTAAAATCGTGTATATTAATAACACACGAACTTACAGCTGATGGTGATTTTATTGCTGCGAGTTCATCTTTAGAATAAACTCCGTGAAATCCAGGAACCGCTTTTAACTTATCAATGATATCAAAATTACTCAACGGGGTGGTCGAGTTCCCGGTAATGTTAGACCACGTCCGATACCTAAAAGATTTGGCAGCAGACTTCCCGCTAGTCCCGCCAAAAGTGGAGCGAACGGAATAATTCCTCCTTGTTTTGGTTGATTGCATATCCATTTGCATTTTGGTGTTGGCGATTTTGTTTTTGTTGTTTTCTTTTTTTTGTTGTTGGCGATTTCTTTTTCTTTTGTGACATTATAATATATCATTTACATAAAATTTACAATTTTTTATTCCACTTCCACGAATGATACCATTACCTTCGACTGCTTTCTTCTTTGCGCCAGATATTGCTCCAGACGCTGCTGCTAGTCCTAATGTGCCTAAGACTGGTAAAATTGTAGGTATTATTGTACTAGTTAATACTGATAATGCTGGACCAAGAAAAACCACCTTCTTTTGCCAGCGCTGTCATTTCTGCAGCACTCAAATTTAAAACAAAAGTTTTTTTTACGAACATACTTTTTTTACTTGATTTTTTGTTAGCATTAATTTTGTTAAAACACCATCAGAAATATTAGGATTGATTTTTAATGATACCTGTTCTCGCTTTGCAATAGCAGCTACTAATTTTTTAACTTGACCATCGGTTAAATATACTTTTTTACAATATATTTTGCCATTTTATATAATAACTGTAAATTATACTTGAACTGTCATTTTACCTCCAATAGAATCTACCGTGATAAATCTATCACTAATCACTAATGCGTATACGTACAAGGGCGCTACTGGAACCGCCCCAAGTGTCCAGGCAATTTCAATATCCGCTGTGCTGTCTACAATTCGCTCGTTATGTTTACTAACATCAAAATGAAATATAGGATAAAGGGTACGAAATTCCTCTGCTGATATTTGAGTTCCATCTTCAACATCTTGATATTTTTGTATTGCGTCAAGCAGGTACATGTACGGTCGAGAAATATTTTTATTAACGTCATCAGCAAAATTGCACTCGATAGCTTGTTCTAGATATTGCTTTGAATTTAATCTAGCGTATATTCGTCTGACATCAGAGTGATCAAATATTGCATTATTTTGTTGTTGATTACCTCGTCGGGCTTGCTGTTGAAATACGACAAAGAAATTTCTCGGCAGTTGTTCGCTTGATGTTGTTGTGACCCTCCATGTGTAGTCAGTAGTATTTGGAATCGCTGTCTGATATATCTTATGCTGCTTAAAATAAATTCTGTTTGCATGTTTATCAAGCGTACTATTTAGTTCTGACAATTTAGTGATTGATGGTGTTATACGTGGCATCCACAAAGCAAGTTTGTTTATGATAAACTGTACATCAACCCCTCCAGATCTAAACAAGCAATCGTTTTGGTCTGCTCGATCTAAAATAAGCGTATGTTTTACTCCGCGAAATACTTTATCATGATCGCGACAAAAGCCGAAAATCATACTTAGTGGAAGCATCATTGTAATTTGACGTGATCCTGCTGCAAGTTTTCTTCGCCTAGCAAAACCTTCGTTATAACGTGGATTTCTCACGTCAAGTGTGTTAAGAAGTAAATTTAACATTGCAGTACCATTTGCATCTGCAGCTGGTGGCGTTATATTTAGATTATTAAAAGCTGCTGTAAGAGAAACTCTTGTAGCGTCTGCATTAGCAGCTGCACCTGGTGCAGCAATACCTAGCGCGTCTGCATTAGCAATGAGAAAATTTCTCACAATTACAGCATTTGCATCAGCATCAGCTCCATGTACTATAGCGCCTCTCTTTAAAAATTCGGTTGATTCAGCTATACCCCGTCCAGTATCTTTAAACCACATCATGTTAGTTGCAGTTGATCTTGAGTAATCGTCGGAAAACGAAATAGTATTTAAAATTGTACTTGCAACATGTAGATGACTTGAAATATCTTCTATAGTTTGATTGGCCAGTTGATATCTAGCACTTTTGAATAAACACCAGACGTTATTTATAAGAGCTACTTCTGCTCCAACTGCAATTTCAGCAGGTGGATTGGCTACTGTCATAATCTGACCACGAACTTCTAACATAGCCTTATGTGGCAGTAGAAATACATCTTCGTCTCTGGTGTTAAAGGTTCTAATACCAGCTTTATTTGGTTCGTTAGAATTTTCATCAAGATACTCAACAAACTCGAATTCTGTCACATCGTTGTCGATGTCATAAGTTTCTGTTAACTCGAGATAATTTTTAACAGACATTTTATTTTATTAGATTATATAAAATTTTATTGCGGCACTGTTACTTTAGATATTAATTTTTGTATGATCTGCTCGCCCTTTGGTATTAATAATTTTTTTGTTGTTGTTATCATAGCTTTTTGAGTTTCTTTTGTTGGAGCGATTTCTGAGATAGCTTGCTTTATTTCAGATGCAGTCGGTGGATCACCTTTTATTTTATCAGTTATTTTTTGTCCCACCGCAGTCCCAGCGGCAGATGCAGCCCCAGTTGCAAAAGCTTTACAAGCGTCAATAGCAATTGGTGCAACTTTACGTGCTATACCCGGAATATTTTCAATAACTTTAGTAAAAATATTTCCAAAAAATCCTCCTACTATTTTTCTTCGATAAACTTTTTTCTTTGTTTCATTATATTTGATGTTGCATAATTTTTACTTTTGGTCACGTAGATGTAAATAATAAGTTACAACTTCATTATTCAATTCCAACTGTTTTCCTGACTGTTCTGTCAACTGCATTATTATACTTGATATTTGATTTTCAACATTTAAAGGATAATAGATAATATCTCGTGGAGTTATTTGCATGAGAGAACCTGGCGGAACTTCAGGTGAGAAACTGTAAATCGTTTGACCTTTGCTGCCTTTTGATGTATAAGAGCCAGAAGCAATAGAGCAATTTACTAATATTGTATTTACTTCTGTTATATTTACTGGCAGTTCACTGTCATATGTAATAGGCTGATCAAGTGCAGTGTAAGTGTTTTCAGTAAATCCTAACAGTTGTGCAATACTTCTTTCTCTTGGTTCAAGACTGATTACTATATTTTTCAAAGTTATCCTAGTTCGCAATGTGTTATAATTTGCTGCTAATTCAAAATTATCAGCCACACCGTCAGTTTTTGTGATGAGCTCTTTGATTGTCTTGTTTAGATCAGTAATATTATAAGCTCCTTGCGGAATTTTTAATTTTTTTTGTTGTAGATATTGGAGATGTTGTAATCATAGTAAAATACATTTCATCGTTAACATCATTTTTCACGTTAGGTATAGCATTCCAGCAAGTACAATAAATTAATCCAATTTCATATTGTTTTGTAGGATCTAGTTGGATAGGTGGAATATAATTTACTGGAAAATTTGCGATATCTATCGCAGACTCACTAGAGTTTAGTAATAATGTTGTTTGCATTCCTTTAATATTATATCATTTTACAAAATTAAGTCGCCGCGATTAAGTCGCGGTGTAAAGTTTCATATTCGTCAGATGTTAATAATTCACTCGATCTTAGATGATCAAGTATGTCAATGATTTCATTATCAAGTTCAACACTAACATTCCCAGCTTCCTTTGATGATATTAATAACATTAATCTACCTATCATTTCAGTAGTTGATGTAAATATTTTTACACCAGTTCCTGTTCTTACCTCTCTACTTTTCTCTACACGAGTTTTATCAAAAGTAAAAAATTTTCTTTTAAAACTCCACCCTTTACCAAAAGGTTTTAATCTACTATTTTCTGCTGTTTTTTTTTAAACGTGAGAGCAATAACACAATTTTCATTCTTTCATAAAGTGGAATCATATTATCAATCTCTGTAACCGTGTTTAATTCATCTTTAGCAGCAGCTCCGTCTTTAAATATTACATCTAATCTATCGAGTAATGTTTGATATTCTACATCAGTCCACTTGCTTATATCATCAATACCCCTTATATTTTCATTCTTTAAAAAATCATCATATTCAATACCTTTTATCTCATCATTTGCTCTTTTTGTAAAATAAAATCTTTGATCTCCAACTTCCATAAACTTTACAGTAAGCTCACCAACTCTTTGTTGCTCCTCTTTGATATCTTTTATATCTCCTGATAAATTTTTTTTATAATATTTGTTATTCCTTGCGTTGTTAACTCTGCTAATCTTCGCTCAAGTTCCAGCGGATTGTTTATCAATCGATCTGTTTCAGCTTGTCTAGCCGCAGGATCAGCTATATTTGCTGTAAATGCCTCAATTAGTTTTCTTTTTTCTTCATCAGATCTAGTAACAAGTTTTGCAGCAGCTGCTTCCTGTTGTTCTTTAACAATTCCAACCAAGCCTTTTTCCTGCAGTTGTTTAAGTTCTTCTTCTGACAGTGGTTTAGTTTCAGGTTGTTTACCTAATAGTGCTTCAGTAACCGGCTTGAAAATTGTAACTGTTGCTTCTGTAGCGGTTACTTGCCCACGTCGTGCTTGTTGTACTTTTTGCTTAAGCGATGTCTGAGATTGAGCAAGTTTTTTTAGATCTTCTATGTGTTGTCTGTATCTTGCTCGTTTGTCCGTTATTATTATTATTATTATTATTATTATTATTATTATTATTATTATTATTATTATTATTATTATTATTATTATTATTATTATTATTATTATTATAATAAATTTTATAAAATTGAAACCCTTACTGTAAGTAAGTGTCAATACAACAGCGAAACATTTTAGTTGGATCATTTGTAAGTTTATCAAATAAGAAAAAGTTGTATTTATCTTTTGTAGCATTATGGTAAAGTTCAATAAACTTATCTTTTGTCACGTCACCGCATTGTTCGCTTGCAATATTTCTAACGTCAACATTGTCCAGTCCTGGAAATAATATAAAACAACCCGTATTTCGCCGAATAAATATATCAACATTATAAAATCTTTGAGCGAGATAAACAAAATTACATTGTTTGTTACGTGACAGTGAGAAATACGATCTTATTTTGTTCATGTCCATGTTATTTAGCGGAATATCGTCAAAAACTACTATCTTATGTTCATCTGCATCAAGTTGATTAACTGGAATAAGATCTTCTGGCTGCCTAATTATAAAAAAATCTTCACCAGCCTTAAGTTCATCACGAAGTTTGTCATTATAATCGCTTAATAACTCATACTTATCTTGCTGTGGATTGATTTGTAAATATAGACTCTATCGTAGTTAAAATTAGCATCAAGAAGCAAGTTCATAAGCAAATTTGTTTTTCCTGATCCAGTTCGCCCAACAATAAGATAATGACAATCAGGAAGTTCTTTGTTATGTTCGTGTTTCACCAGCTTCTCTGTATCAAAATTTAATATCGACGATTTTGCCATTTTGTATAATATTAAACTAGTGTTGATAATTTTATCTAAGACAGTAAATAATGAGTTACTATACAAAATTTGGAACACTATCAGAAGATTTATCCACAAAAGGTTACCAAGGTGATTTATCCAAATATGCAACTCTTGATCAGCTCAAAAATGAAACCAATAATTTACTAAATCTTACCAGTGTAGAACCAGATGAAGTCGTCATTTTCCAGGACAAAGAAGGACGATTAAAAACGAGTGATGTAAAACTGCCAGATGTACTTGTACGAATTCCTAATGCGGTTGCTGATAATATCATGACTTTTAACAATCAAGGTAAGATACAAGATTCTGGTAGGTCAGTAAATGATTTTGTTAAAAAAGCTGGTGATTTATTTAATGGGAATATTGTTATGAACCAGAACAAGATTACAGATCTTGGATATCCAACTACAGATGGAGACGCTGTAACTAAGAAATATGTCGATGATCAGGACGTTCCAATCAGTAATGAAATAACAGCGCTCAGAAATGAATTTACCGGTCACGTAAAAACGTTTTTAAATTTTCGTAGAAACATAAACACGCTTAAAGATAATTTTTTTGGAAATCCATCAATTGTTAACATTACACTCGCTAATATTAACACAAAACTCAATGATATTAACACAAAACTCACTGATATTATTAGTGGAATTCCTAATATTGTTGAGAAAACGATTATGGCTAAAATTCCTCACAAACAGATTAAAAATATTGTGTATACTGTTGATACTGGTTATACTGGGTGGACACCAAAAAATAATTCTATCAAATATATTGCAGAAGTTACCGGTGTGTATAGATTGTCAGTGCTTAGCAGTGCAAAGTTTAGAATATCTACCAAATATCTATTTCGTCATCCAAATGATGACTCATCTGGAGTATTATCTGTAATAATAAACAAAAATTCTGAAGAAGAATTTGTACTTGAACCAGTTGATAAAACTTTAAAATTAGCAATTTTTCTCTGGTGTTTGGAATTATAGCTGAACAACCAGCTCTTATTATGGATTAACCAAACATAGGACTATGTGAACTAATATTATAATGAAAAGAAGTATAGTTGATTTCAATCATATTTCAAAAGATATTCCAAAACAAGATGTAGACGCATTAATACAATACTATAAATATTATCATAAAAAACTTTGGTGCGTGAAAAAATGTTACAAATACTACAACAAGATCCTTCGAGTAATATCTTATCTACCCTTGTTAATGACCAGTTCTGGTATAATTTCAAGTGGGGTATCATTAAATCCTTTTTTGTTAATCATATCCGCTATTGGTCTTTCACTTACAGCGGCTTGTAAAAAAGTAGAACCAAGACTTTTGATAAAGAAGCACGGTTGTTTAACATCAATTAAAACTTACAAGAAACTACTTGATCAGATCCGGTCTTACCTACGAGGAGTTAAATATAATATGGATGATTTATTACGTGAATTTCGTATTATTGACAATATGTTAACAGATATTCTACCAATGAGGGTTAGCAAGTATGAAAAAAATATCACAAAAATATAAGTAACATAAAATTTTATCTAAACTTAAGATATAATATAACTAAAATAATATCATTTTCATTCTAATGCTAGTTTAATTTCCGCCTTGTTAACTGAAACGTTCTAATGCACAGTTTAATTTTCATCCTGTTATCTGATAAAAAATTTGTGGTAAAACCTATTTGGCGTCTTTAGAATAATCATATTCCACACATACGCTGTTCTAACAAATTCGTCACTTCTGTTGACAGAGCTTATTGCATTCCAACACCTGTTTTGTCTGGTTACAAAATATCTGTCTACGTAGTAGTAGTATAGGGAAATGAGGGTTTGGCGGGGGTGGGGGAGGAGGTGTGGGAGGGTGGTGGTGGGCCAAAACTCTCATTTTCCTATACTACTGACGATGACAGTTGTCATCTTTAATGTTGCAGTTTACAGCAAAGGCAGATTTTCAGTAACATATCTTCACATTTTCTAGCAATATTTTGTGACTCGTAATAGACGGGTTTGTACCTAAATATATCAAACTTGCATATCTTTATATATATGTATATGTATATATATATATATATATATATATATATATATATATATATATATATATATATATATATATATATATATATATATATATATATAACAATTTCAAAAGCAAATTTCATATTTGCTAATACACCAGTGTGTATTTTTGCATCGTGACATATCTGCACAGGTGCAAGTATAATCACCCCGTGCAACTTTGGTGTATAAGAACAAGGTACGAATTTACAGGTTAGGTGCATTACCTGCAGCCAATCCTAACAGTATTCCTAAGTACAGTCGTGCCACATGAGGAAATTGCAAGTTGCATCAAACGATACTAACATTTAGCCAATCAGTATCTTTTGTCTTATCATTTTTAATGAGCGGACTTCCTTGTATTGCACAAACGATTATGAATTTTATTCAAGTAAACTTGTCAACTCGATCATTCAGGAACCTGATAGTCAAACGATGAGTTGTAAGTTTGCTGTGGTCGAACTATTCTCTCTCTCTCTCTCTCTCTCTCTCTCTCTCTCTCTCTCTCTCTCTCTCTCTCTCTCTCTCTCTCTCTCTCTCTCTCTCTCTCTCTCTCTCTCTCTCTCATGTTGGTGGGGATATTTTTTTTATCATGTGCAGATGTTTTTTCATCTTATTACACCTACTCATAAAAGCAATCAGGGCAGTTTTTCAATGAAAAACGTTTTTGAATCAAATTTAGGGGACCACTAAAAACATCCATCGGCACCTGAATCTCTCGTGCTGCCATTGCATATGAATAAGGCGGTACAAGAGGTGTGCGATTTTACCGGTAGGCAGCACTACCGCAGTTTTTTTCTTCTCAGGTAGTACGTAGTAGTAGACACAAACAAGGCTTCTAGAGCAGAGACCATAAAACCCCTCCAAACAAGTTCAAGTCGATCACATTGTCAACACCCTATGATCACTATCGTATTGATGACAAAAACATGATACACCATCATCAACGTCATCATCTTTTGAGAACTATCTCATATGACAAAATATTTCACGACCAAACTTGTTTGGAAGGATTTTAGGATCTCTGATCTATAATCATTGTTTCATCTACTACTGACAAATAAAATTATGCCAGATTATTTCTAATTTTCACACAAAATGTCATACTTTATCACCAAGTATCAATGTTTCAACCGTTGATATTAAAAATATTTCATCATCATAATAGATATAGAACCTTACTTTATTGCTCACAAAGCGACGACATTCGAATAAATCGTTTATTTGCAGCCTGTTAAGAGGATAATTCGTCTATTATAAGGTACTAAACATTTTTATTTCGCCTGTGGTGGAAAGATTTTCTTTTGAGCTTTAATGTTGTATTTAATTTTAATAGGAATATAATCATTTTTTCAAATTATTTAAAGGATATGATATGGTGTTATTTTGCTATAAACAGATAATTCAGAGAGAGAGAGAGAGAGAGAGAGAGAGAGAGAGAGAGAGAGAGAGAGAGAGAGAGAGAGAGAGAGATTTCCAACTATTGACAGGCTGATTAAAAAAAAATTCCTTTGTCACAGACCATTAAAGTGTTGGTCACTAATATAATTACGGTTTGCCGTAGTTAATATCAAAATATATCAGAAATACCGCTGCAAAAAAAAATTGTCTTCGTACTTTGCTCTACACTATATATCAATTATATTCTATGTGTGAAATGACCAAACGCGATTACACGACAAAATAATTTTCCTCCGAAAAAACGTAAGATAGCTAGATAAGTATGTAGAGCCCGCATATAATTGACGTGAAATAGATGTAGTCATGTAGCTTCATTAGGTATTCAACTCACTCTTTTTATCTGTCTTTCTCACTAATTGATACAGATCTAAACTGCACATTTTTATGATCTAATTACAGGTAAGGCAGTTATGTTGGCAGTTTTAGTCTGCAGACTGGTTTCAAGAGCTAGTAAGTAAGATAAATATTTCTTTCTCAAATAATAATTTACATTTCACTTGATTTTGAAGTGGTTCACTACTATGTTTAAAATTCCATATAAAATCATTTATATGGCTGTTGTCGGTGTCGGTCGTTATCTTCCATTCATGATTCGTAACAGCTGCCACTGTACTATACGATCTTGAGACTTGAAATAAGCTTTCGTAATTTGTTTCTACCAAGAATCTGTATTGATTACGTATCAGTGTTGTCGTAAAGGGACGTATAATATACAGATTTCTTTCTGCTCTTATCAAAGTATACGGTCGCAATCTATTTCTCATATCTGCAGGACTATCTTGTAGCAGACAATTTGGTTTAACGGAATACAATCCAAGTCCTGCCATCTTAAGTCTCCACACATCCAACAATAACGACAAACCAACAATGCTCTTGTTTTATGTAACCCGAGTCTCGTTTCACAAAGTAACGGAAGGTTACACATAAAACTTTAATATGTTTCATGTTTAAGCAAAACTCACGCTATTCTGTAAGTGCGTTTCACAAAGGAATTTTCATGTAAAATTCGTTCGTCTGAGCAAAACGTTTGTGTGAGCTATTCTTTTGTGTGGGAAGTAGGTAAAATTTATGTAAAATCTAAGAAGTGCCCACAATATACCTGTAAGGGACGGCGACCAATACGACGCAAATAACAACGAAAATAGATACACAATGATCTCTCTCTCTCTCTATCTCTCTCTCTCTCTCTCTCTCTCTCTCTCTCTCTCTCTCTCTCTCTCTCTCTCTCTCTCTCTCTCTCTCTCTCTCTCTCTCTCTCTATATATATATATATATATATATATATATATATATATATATATGGCAAAAATGCCTTGACCTATTGGCTATTTTGAATGAAATATAGGCCTTATATTTAGTGACAGAAGGTGTGGTACGTGTGGATTGGTGGGTGAGAAGAATTACAAATATATGATTTTATCAACCTAGGCACTGTCAGAGTTGCCACATCCCTTCCACCGTTTCACCGGCCCAATGACCCCCCCAATATATATATATATATATATATATATATATATATATATATATATATATATATATATATATATATATATATATATATATGGCACAAATCCATTGACCTATTGGCTATTTTGAATTAAAAATTAAATATAGGTCTTTTTTAATTACAGAAGGAATGGTACGAGTATATGGGAGGTTTGGTGATATGACAAAGTTTTTATTTTACCAACCTGCGCAATGTTAGTTGCCGCATCTAACTCTTTCTCCCCGACCCAAAACAAAGCCTTTAACCTAGACTCGTTAGAAATATTTACGCTTTAAATGCTGGCTACATTTAACATGGTCATATTTTGAACAGAATGAGCAGCATTTCTTAATAAATCCAGATTTCAAACTTTAAAATCTGCCGCCAGTGAATTTTGTTGCCCTATGCATCTGGGTTGTAACCATCTCTGTGACTCTAAGTCTCCGTAAAGAGATTTACTGCCAAGATTTTCACATTTGTCTTTCTTGGATTAGCATTAAAGGTTAGGTAAAATGCAAGAGAAACTTGCGAAAAATGTAGGTAATTCTAATTAGTGAATCACCCATAATCAGGTAGGAAAGTATGCAAGAACTTAGAAAGATCTTTGACTTTTTTTCTGCTTTGTGAAACTGTACAGGACCATTTCATGTTCATATCTCTCAGACAAATCGAACGATGTAAAGAACGATAGTTGATACATGCCGTTAAACTTAACATAAGTATTAAAACGTGATAGTTACCTCTCAAATATCCCTTTCAATTTTCAGTAAAAAAAGGTGCTCTTACGATTATAAAATACAGACAGGGAAAAAAGAATCTTTGTTTGTAGGCTAATAGCATGCGTTTGATGAGCAAACCTAGGGGAGGGGGGAAAACTCCTTCAAATGTACTTAGAAGACTGAAACATTGTTTGCAACTTTTTGAAAGACACTTTTCGAGGAGGATGTTTATAGGAATCATATCTGTCGGTACGTCTATTCCACATTCCCGATTGTCCAACTCATCGCGAAGTTTGTTGATGGAATCACCATGAAACGTCGAAAATGTTTTAATTATCGTCTGAAGATGTGCATATCGGCTACGCTGTTGCAATGTTTTGTCGTAGTTACTGCCCTGTTTGACCTGGAGGCTGATTCAGCGTAGGAGTATTTTTTTCTCAGTTAGACTCAGTTGTTAATATATCGTCTTGAAATGTCATCATTTTACATTCTCAAATTTCAATCCTAGCGCAAGTTTTGTAAAAGTTATTGCACGTTTACTTTCATGCAACTGAATGAAGTATATGAACATAACGTTTCGAACGGATGTTGTCTTGCAGTGTCTCGGGATAACTCGGGAACCGACCATATGTTTCGAGTGATACTTAGTGCAGCAACACTAGGTTTTTTTTTTTGTCGTGGTGGGGCAGCTTGTGGCTGGTAGTGAGGATGTGATATCGAAGGATTGTCAACATTATGATTTTGACATTGTTTCATGGCTAATATAAGAAAATATTGGCCAACCAGTAAGAATCGGTAATGCTTAAGAAGATCCTGGTATGTTTTAATTGGCATTCAATGTGCTATTGACATACACAAAGTTGCAGTAATGATAACCCAGTTGTTTGTGATTTAATTTTTCTAGCTTTTGTTTGCTGTTTATATGTCTCTTATTTTTAATGTAATATGCGATTATATTTTATATTTAGCTTAATGGAGAGTGGCAGATCTAGGGGATATGATCAATTGAATCTCAATCAATCATGGTAGGGAATCATGAACCGGATTATTAGTGAATAAGTAGTATGACTTTTATGATTAATAGAGTACAAGTGATACTCGGAGGCGTGAATTAAATTGAAGTATCTGCCATTTGTATTTACGACCCTCTTTATATTTTTGCTAGATTTTAGTGATTGTTTGTTAAATATGATGAGTCAGTATTTGTAAGATATTTTTAAACCCTAGTATTTAGCCAATTTCTATAAGCAAGCGTTTTAATGTATAGTATTCAAAAAATGTTGCGACAGCATGGATTTGTTTTGTAACTGGGCCATGTTTAAATTATTATCATAGATAATCAGCCGAGTATATTTTTAGGCATTATTTATGATTGCATAAATTCTTTTATTACGTGTTTGGGTCGTATTTTGTATCGCATGGCATGATTTACTAAGGTTCGGCATAGACATGTTTACAGATAAGTCATACTACTATGAAAGTAGAAAGAACTTGCAGTGTGAATTAGTTTGATGATGTGAGATCATTAAACGATTAGAGGATCTGTAGCAATTGCACATTTATCAACACATCATTTGACAACGATTGTTGTCTAGACGTTACTTAAAAAAGGGAAAAACAACTGGACGTCACTTAAAAAAGGGAAAAACAACTGGCAATCAGTTAGACTCGCGCACGTTTGATTCGCCCGGTAGAGAGATCTCTTCCGTCTAAAAGTATATTTCATATGAATTTGTTCCACATGATACAGTGCTTGTACGCAATTTGGCAACAAAATATCAAAATGGGCTAAGTTGTTTCCTCATGAGCGAAGCAAGATATTTTTTATGAAGGTTGGAGTGTTAGAGAATTTTGTTGGTCATACTTAACACCATTGTCTTGGATCTTCTTAAAATAAAGCAAGCCACATATAAAATCTTACAAATTATGGGGTGGAAAACATTTACCTTACATACTATATGTAACATAACGCTAAGGTGTTTACTGCTTTGGCTTGCATTTATAATCGTGGCTAGACTTGAGGTGGTATATATGCACACAAACCTGCTGCATTTATCTTTTCTAATATAATGATTAAAATATCCTCAAAAATGGCTTGGAGGGAGAAGAGTTCAAGACATACAACTGGCTATTCAGAAAATTCACTATAAAATGACCAGTTTTTTTAATCACCGATAAATTTACTCATGAATAAAAATAAAAAATCGGTAAAGTTGTTTTTAAAGATAACAACGTCGTTTGCTTTTATTTTGTTTGTAAATTTCAGATTCCATAACATGCCTCAGCTGCAGAGGGGCTGCAAGACCACGTGATTGTCAAATCGTACAGGAATGTGGCAGTCATGAGGTACCGTTCAACTGCTTGTAAAATATTTATTTTGACAGTCACTTTAATTAAAATCCTAGGCATCTTTTGTTGTCGGTTGTAAAGACGTAAAGAGTAACCAAGTTGTTGGATATCAGAAAACTGGTTTCCTTGTTGAGAATTCTAAAATTAAATAACATAGTTTATACAACAAAATGCCACCCGACATTATCCCCAATAAAAAAAACAAAGAAGAAGAAGAAGAAGAAGAAGAAGAAGAAGAAGAAGAAGAAGAAGAAGAAGAAGAAGAAGAAGAAGAAAAGAAGAAGAAAAACGTGACAGAAAAGTAAAATTGTTTACATATTTTCTTACCACAACCTGAATAAACATTGCCTTTTCCTTCTCAACTTTAAAGTAATATTCTTTAAATTTCGGATACGTTAGGCTACAAGAAAATTGTTAATAGGCAATACAGTATTCAATAACAATAATCTTCTAGTAAAACTAGACATGCAACACATTTCCCATTTTACTGACCCAATCAATTTTCTTATGAACGTCAGATTAGCCGAGTCATGACATAATCTCATTAAAATTATATACCACACCATGACAAAGACATCTTAGCAACCGTACATGGCAGAATAATTATCCATAATTTTTTGTTTTAAACAACAGCCGTTTTTCCTTTTGACGGCTTTAATTTCATTCATTATGCTCTCTAGTTTTATGCAAGCATCTACAAAACTTCAATAATACAAAACAAATACTTCAACCATGGTGTAAAAAGGCACAACATGTATCTTGTTTCTAGCTCAGATCTCTACCAGCAACTTGACGGAGAGAGTAAAATGTCAGAAACGTTTCCAGTATTAATGCAGTATATTTAAAATAAATTGTGTACATGAAGGTAACAATCGTAGCTCTGAATTTTCAGATAACTCGTCTTTATTTGATAAGGCTCTCTTACGAGATTCGATCTTTCCTATCTCCACTTCATTATATTGGAAATGATTGAGATACACATACAACAGCCACATCAACACATATGCATAGGTTACTGGATTTGTCTTGGAAAATAGAAACGAGGGTTTCTAAGTAATACTGCACGACCTTGGTAGTTGTGCATGTTAATATTAATAAACAACTTTTCAGATTAATGTAAAGCTTTATTAGTCTAATTTTATAACATGTATGTTTAGCATTTCTTTGAAGACAAATTTATATAGGTAATAAGTTAATTGAGACTAAATAAAATAAGTGAAAGTTAATACTAAATCTTATCAAAAGGTTTTACTTACATCAGTGATTCACTCAATACAGTGTCTTAGTTGGATCATTGCGTCTCTACACAATCTGCTCATTCTGCTATAAGTGATATGAGAATAATACACACCCTAGTATGGTCCGACCATCGCCCAATTTTAATGACTATTAGGACTGATCTACTTCCTAGATTGGATTCTTGCCACAATGAACTCTCAAACTTGAAATACAACATTAATTGGTCAGACCTTACTTCTGACGAAAAACTGAATTACACTCAGACATCTGAACTTTTATTAAACAAGATTGAGATCCCACGTGGTGTTGCCATCTGTAATGACTATGGATACACTAATCAGGTACATATGAAACAGTTAAATGAGCTATACGCTGATGTAGAAAAAGCTCTATCGAAATCCAGTAATAAATTGACTAGAAAATCCAAAGGTGCCCACCTGGTTATACCAGGCTGGAATGACTGTGTCAAAGAACTACAGGAAATTGCACGAAATGCTTACCTAATGTGGCGTGATAACGGTAAACCTCGTCATGGACAATTAAGTAACCGAATGTTACAAACAAGATCACAATTTAAGTATGCTCTTAGGTCATGCAAGAATGACAAAGTAAAACATAGAGAAGACTCACTAGCACAAAAATTTGAAAATGTCAACCAACGTGAATTCTGGAAGCAAGTTAAACAAAGTATTACGACAACTTCCAATAAACTACCAATCTGCATTGATGGGTACCATGGTCAAAATAATATATGCAACATATGGAAAAATCATTTTGAAGACTTACTCAATAGTGTCAAAAACGAATCGAATAAGAAGCGTCTTACTTCAGCATTAAATACCCCTTCTGCTCATATTGCGGTAATCACATTATATGAGATCCAAAATGCAATATCAAGACAAAAAGGTGGTAAATGTCTAGGATCATTTTTTTTGTATCTGGAGCATTTTAAATATTCAGATACTAGACTTCATGGGCTATTAATGTTTTTATTTAATTGTATATTTGTGCATAACTTTGTACCAGATAATTTCACAAAAGTTACAATTATACCTTTACTAAAAAGCAAAATTGGTAATTTAGCGGACAAAAATAACTACAGACCTATAGCTCTTACGAGTATTATCTCAAAACTATTCGAATGCATCATCCTAAAAAAGATGCGCAGTCATAATCTCCGATAATCAGTTTGGATTTAAAAAGCAGCATCCTACAGATTTATGTCTTTATGCCTTTAAGGAAACCGTTAGCTATTATGTGGAACATGGCAGCCCAGTAATTGCATGCTTTTTAGACGCTAGTAAGGCATTTGATAGGGTAAATCATTGGACACTCTTTAAAAACTTGCTGGAAATTAAAATTTCTGTATTCATTGTTCATACTTTAGTCAACTGGTATGGCAAACAGTTGTATTACGTGCGATGGGAAAGTGTAATATCCAGCGTTTTCCATGTAACCAATGGAATGGGGCAGGGAGGTATTATTTCCCCTATGTTATTTAATATTTACATTAACGAGTTAAATCGTATATTGGGCCATTGTAACGTAGGGTTGCGTCTGCCACCAAATGGGCTGTTTGTTAACAATTTTAGATTTGCTGATGATGTCATTGATAAGTCCGTCTGTCGCAGGTTTAAGAAAATTATTGAAGATATTTGAACAATATGCATTAGAGAATGATATCATCTATAATACACAAAAATCAGTATGTATGGTCTTTCTGCCAACATCTTTTAAATTTTCATCACCTCCCTATGTACATCTTAACGGCAATGCTCTTACGAATGTCGACATTTATATGTATTTGGGCCATATTTTGAAATCCAATCAGTCAGATAATGAAGATATGATGAGACATTATCGATATTTGTGTACTCGAACAAACATGCTTCTACGCAAATTTAGCCTTGTTCATTGAGTATCAAAATTAGATTATTCAAATCTTTTTGCTGCACCATGTATTGTGCTCCACTGTGGACAAACTTTAGTGAAAATATGAAAATTGTGAAAAGAAGACTAGTAATTAGTTATAATAATATTCTTCGCTTTCTCTTAGGTCTTCCTAGATGGAACAGTGCCTCCAACATGTTTGTAAATTATAATGTATTCAGTTTTGCGGAAGTAATGAGAAAATGAGAAAGTATATATATAGATATATATATATATATATATATATATATATATATATATATATATATATATATATATATATATATATATATATATATATATATTCAATGATAATAAGACTATCTAATAGTGGGAACTATATATTAAGGTCACTTTGGAACTATGACATTCATTTAAATTTTCACATTGTTAGTAGATAGAACCAATTACTATTTAAATGTGTCACTTGACTTCATTTTTTAACAATACAGGGCGCAAAAAATTGTTGCAAATGTATCTGAATATGATATATATATATATATATATATATATATATATATATAATCTTATTTTTCTTTTTCTTATCACTTTTTACAACAAAATGATATATTTTAAATCTAAATGTTACTTTTCGTAACCTTTAGTTAGTTTTAGGTGCTGTTTTTCATGCTTTTGAAATCCGCATTCTTAAGCAGCGTCTTTATTGCATTCACTCAGCAGAAAATATTTGGAATTTAATAACTGATCTGAAAATATAAAATATCTATCTGCCATATATAAATGCAATTTACCACAGAAGCATTCACTGGTCATAACAGATGAACTCCACATTATATAACAGCTTGAAAACAAGGCTGAGATGAATGAAGGTCTTGCAGACATTGAAAACAGAGTAACAATCTAGAAAACATTCAAAGTATTTAGAACTAATTAAAAATGTGGTGCTAGAAAAAAAACTTGATGTAGTACAAATATTATTGAACATATTTGTAACTTTACAAATAGGAAAGAAATGATAAAGAAATTGATAATATTTGGTGGTAAAGAAAGAACAGACAAAGGGTTAATCACTTTTTTAGTTATTAATTTTATCTTTCTAACTCATCATTTTCCGGATAGAATCATTGACAGAGACAAAACTAAGAGTATAACAAAATGAAAAGCAGAACATAAAATTTGTTTCATGAAAAACGAAGCATGTGAAGAATGCTACAATTTTTAGATTTATCTATTCAATTAGAGACTTGCTCCAAACGATAAATATCATCAACATCGTTCTTTTCTTTGACGGCTTTCAATCTGATTGAACGTCTTCCACTTTACAAACATAAGTATTCTAATTGTCAGGTTCTAAACCACAACAACAGTTGCCTCGCATTGTTTAAGTAAATCTTGCCCGTGCCTTGCTTTCAATACGGCTACGTCTAAACATGACTGTTGTGCTTTTTGGTAAATTAAAAGTTTTTTTTTAATTTTTTTAAAGACATATAAAACGTTTGATAACAAATCGGCAATATAAAAATCTCATATCAAGATTCTTCGAGTCAGTTAAGGGCTGCTTGAAAAACTGTTGTAACGGTTTATTTACAATTAGTAAAAGCGGCTACATTTGATGAGAGATGAAGGAAATTTGAAGCAATTTGACACGAAGTTTGCGGGCATTGGGTCTAGCTTAATTAACACTATGTGCTTACTTTAAATAACTGCAGCGGTATTTCATTTAACGTTGCATCCGTTTCATGTCTATAAATTGTACAAGTTTTATGTAAGGGTATTTTCTACCAAATTCAACAGATATAGGGAGGTTACTTTCTCAAAGTTCTCAAAAAAGAAGAAACTCTCTCTTTCTCTCTCTCTCTCTCTCTCTCTCTCTCTCTCTCTCTCTCTCTCTCTCTCTCTCTCTCTCTCTCTCACACAGAAATTTTAAAAAGCAGTCTTTGGAATGTTTTGTCTATTTTATTTACAAATATCGCATTTTATTGCAGATCATCGACAATTTTTACAAGTTTAACTGGCATGTGTTTGATCATTTCCCTAAATTAGACTAACTTCTCTGAGTGTTTTTCACCAAAATGATGTTTAGAGGTCTCCTAATTTTAGTGACTGGCAATATTTGATAGTGAATAGTGAATATGCGGCAGTTCCTTACGACACACACACACACACACACACACACACACACACACACACACACACACACACACACACACACATATATATATATATATAAATATATATATATATATATATATATAATATATATATATATATATATATATATATATATATATATATATATATATATATATATATATATATATATATATATATATAATTTCGTGTTTATTGGAAAATTTGTTGTATTATTCACAAATGTGGATATCTTGCATTTTGGTCTTCCATAGATAAAACGTGCATATTGGAAACTAAACTACTTTATTCACATGAATGAGACTCGAAGTACTTGTTTATTTCAAATGCAGAACTACATTACATAATGTAATAATGTTATATGCAATATCTAGAAACTGCTTGTAGCAAGATGCATTATTCATCTAGTTACATAAATTTCTTAAGTTAGTAATAGCTCATCTTCTCTACAGACATGTTCCATAGAATCATATGTGACAGTATCAGGTGACATTCAATACAATGTTGGGTGTATGGATAGAAATGTAAGTATTGTTTAAATTTAAACTGTCCGTTTCTCTGAAGTAATTAAACTTTTCTTGCTGTTTTGCAATAGTGTTGATAAATATAATGTTCCCAGAATTATGTATTCCTTTTAAGATTTATTTTCTTCTGACAAAAGCGAAAATTTGAATGGGATCTGACAAAATAAAATCGGATAGAGACAAGAGCAGTTTTTAAAAACGCAATGCATGAAAGGAACGTGAGAAGAATGTTTTGGTCATGATTGAAGTATGATCCTAGCCTTTTGAAGTGATGCAAATGTTTCTTTATCACTTTGCAAGAAGCCACTATACAGAGAGAGAGAGAGAGAGAGAGAGAGAGAGAGAGAGAGAGAGAGAGAGAGAGAGAGAGAGAGAGAGAGAGAGAGAGAGAGAGAGAGAGAGAGAGAGAGAGAGAGATTATCATTTTCTTTGAGAAATTAACCTCTTTTTCCATTCGTAGTTATGTGTTATGGCTCTAAGATAAAAAAATGCAATAAAAGAAGTGAAAACAACAAGCAATTATTTCTCTACAGAAAGTGAAACCTTAATACTTAAATCTCAATTAATTTTAAATGTTCTACTTCATGTCCAAATCTATATTGTTCTAAATGAATTTCAACGGTCTTAAATATTCCGATGTAATTTTTGTATAAATTTGTAATTTTCTTTGCGAGAAAGGTGTTGCATATTTATTATACCTGTAGCCACCAGAAAAGATGTTCCCTTTTATTTGTACAATATGTGAACATGTGAAATGATTTCTTTTCATTTCGTTTAATCTATAACAATCAAATATAACTTGCCCTTTTCGTCTCACAGTAAGTACACGTAGGTAGAGATTAGGGTATCAGGTGTTGGATTTCTTACGGTTGTGCCAGACTGAAATTTGGAGATACTCGTATGAGACCGAGATTGATATTTTCCAAAACAGATTAGACGATGAGTTACTGACAAAGGAAAATTTGTGAGTCAATGAATAATCATCAACTTTGTGAGCAGCATTATCCAAAGTTTCCTTTTTTCCTCATCAATACTGAATTTGATGACACTGTAGAGGCACTTCTTGAACTCTATAATTTACACGAGCTGCCAGGTTTTAACATAATCTTATAATCCTTCTTGGATGCAGAGCGTCTATTGTCCAGTGTCTATTTAAAATTTATAAACCTCGATAGGCTTAAGTTACTTATTAATGACCCTTTAATACATATTCGTTAAATACATGATAAGTGTAGTCTGTTGTACTGTCAGCAAAGTGTATACTTCACCAGCTGTTCCAATGAATGCACTTCGTAAATAAAATCCATTACTCCCTTGCCTATTTCAAGCTTTTAGCAATTTTCTGCAAGTAAATAATATGACTTTATTCTCCTAAAAAGAGATACTAATTTCATAATTATGGTAACATTTCTGGTAACATCAAAGCCTGAAATTGTCTGTAAAGTGGAGGGTTGAGGAGAGTGCTCCGCACGGCAGTTCTAATTCTTTTAATTTGTATTTCAGTTACATTACGTCTATTTGCATTTACATTTGCACCTACCTCACTATTTCCTTCTCTACCTTTTTTCTCTCTCTGTTTCCTCTCCTGAATTTTTAATTCCTTTCTCTTTTCTCTGTATTTACATTTCCATATGTTGTCTTAGTTCCAGTTCCACATGATAGTTTGTTCTAATTCGTTTCGTTTTCTATCAAAACCAGATTCATATTTAACAGTCAACCCCAAAGCACTATTATCTTTATGTCTGTCCTCACTATTTTTTTTTAAAAAATAGTTTTAATCTCTTGCTTATTTGTAAATGCACTGTCTTCAGAAACACCATAATATAGGGAAAGTTCAAGTAACTCATATATTTTATCGATTGTAACCCATCTTGGGTAGGATTTGAAAGAGTGTCTCAACATTTGATAAAACCGTGAACGTTTGCTGATTTTGCTAATGATTTCTCAACTGTGTGGTATTAGAATCGTTACTACGGACACCGAAAAATTCGAAACATGGCCAATTTACTTTCTAAGGCAATTTTGTAATATTGCTAATATATTATTTTAAAAATTATGTACCAGACGAGACACCAGTTTCTGTTTTAAATTTTTTTCTTCAAATATGTAACAGAAAAAGTCAAACCATTGTAAGCAAAATCATCAAGCAGTTTATTTCTCTTACATACGAAGTAAAAAATGAAAAATGAGTATTGTAGAAATAATCTCAAATAACCTTCCAAATGTATATAACGTTCCTAATCATCTCCAATAAGCTTGAATGTCCAGATGTAATACAATTATGCAGTCAAGAATATGTTGGAATGAGTTGGTATCAATAATACCAACTGTGTTAATCCAATGTCAATGAGCACTATATTATTTCAAAGGAATATTTTATACAACACACAGTAAATTCCGATCACAGATTGATTCTAAAAGAATCATCTCCCTATTTATACAAATGTTCCATTCACCTATTAACCTCTAGGCCAACGGAGTGCTCCGCCTTGAATATAGTGAGTATTCACAAATGCTGACTGTGATATGAAATGTTGTTATTTAAAATTATTTTCTATTTTCCCACATCTTTTGTTAATTATATGTCTTATTTGTTAATGTACACAATATATGCTATAAAGGCATACCAGAATAGTTATTGCCGTGTTGAGCCAAGTGACTGTTTGTTAGCAGAAATGATGAAATAAAGAACGCTTTCCACCATCCACAGCAAGAACAATCACTTTAAACAAAAGTGAAAATTCACCATGCGACACAATGTAAAATGCGGAGTTATTTCAGACACTCCAGGAAAAACGTATGAAACAATAAAAAAGACAGAAAGTCTGCAATTTTTATAATAAGACGACAGTATTGCTTCTGTATAAACTGCAAATTTAAAAAATATAAATTGAAAAAGCTTTTCAGCTGGAACATCCCTATATGATGCATATCATAGCAAACAAATGTACTCTATTAGCAATCCCATACAACATGGCCGAAGGAGAATCGATCCCATCTGTCAGAACCAAATCCCCAAACCGCATGTGGAAGGCTTAGTATAACGGTTGACTTAGAAAAGAGACTAAATAAAACCAAGCAATAACATAAACCATTATGCCAAATATGCTTTAAAGTCACTGTATATTGTTAAAAAGTTAAATACCTGTACATGTCAACTTTAGAAAATGAATAAAGTAATAAAAGAAAGTATTAATTTCCATTTTTGTGAAACTTTTTATTACGTGATCTTCTCTGACAGTAATACTGGTTTCCACGACTAATGGTAACATTTGACTACTGTTCCAGAAATGTGCGGCTGCTGGAAGAAAACGTGACGTTCTAAGCGCCACTGTCTTCAACCAGATTCAACAGGAAAATGACTTTGGTGCGGTTCCCGAAGAAGAATCGAATCCAACAGATTTAAGCTTGTGTTATGAGTGCTGTGATACGGAACTGTGTAATATCAAGGGATGTGGGGAAGAAGGTGAGGATTACATGGTTCTATCAAAATAGAGAATGTATACTTGATACGTCAAAGATTGAATTTATCCTGATGGATTTGTTGTTTAGTACGACTATGAGTACATAAAAAAATAGGACGGACCAATCATACTTACACACAGTCAGATATTGTGGCGATAAAATATTTTTGATGCAATGAAAATGAATACTTTTTATGTTCAGTAGAATTTCTTCCATCATTTCAATTGGCTTAGAATGCGTTTCCTTTTGTATTCAGTTTATTGAAAATTGATCACGGATACGTGGAAATTAGTTTGAAAATTGTTGCTATATTTACTCGGAGAGAAATATTATATTTTTCAAAGCCGTCAAGTATATATATGTCTTAAAATTACAAGTATGTCTGTTCCAAAAGAAATACCTTGGCAATTGCATTGTCTTCTGATGTGTAAGATGTGTAAACTAGATATCTAATTAAAGGAGGTCTGATAATGGTTAGTAACACTGATTCGAATATGATTTTTAACACTACTATTTATGAAAGCATTGTTAGAAGGCTACATATCTCAACCCGTAAAGACGTTTTAAATCACTTTGTGTTCTAGATTCTAATAGATCAATTTAAACATATAAATAACAGAAAGTTGCGCATCTATCCATTAATTTATCGAATAAATCTTAACAAAATGTTCCCGGTGTTTTCGTTGTTATTCCGTATCGATCGGACAGCCTCGGTGAATTTCTACACTAAGACACGTACTAGATGTAGATTTCGTCTGTGATCCGATGTGTGCCTCAGTAAAATAACAATTGACAGTAATAAGACAATTATTTCACTCACTAAAATGATTGTTTCCAGACTGGACAGGATATAATTTATGATTTTAACTTTGTCAGAGTCTATTGCATACACTGATATATTGTTGTCATGTTGGGGTGTAGCTCCATTTCTCAAATAAGATATATATATATGGAGGCCGGTTTAACTGGTGGTTGAAGAACCAGGATATACAGTCTCGCATACCCACATTGGCCGAGTTCCCGGTGTCGAACCCACGGAGTCAGAGGTGAGATGGCAGTGATCGGCAAATGTGAGCTCATTAAACCACTCAATCACTATGGCGCATGAGATATTAATGCAGGCTAATGATACGCCTCCATTTATGTAACAAGCCTTGGTAGTTCATACCTGTTAGTCTAGTGGTACGAGACAGGAGAATATGCCTTATTTTCCCAAAGACGAAAGTGTGACTTTATTTCTCCTCCCGTCACAATTAGGTTATCTTCCGATTCTATGTAACTAATAGCCCGGTTGAGAATAGCTTCGACAGCTTTGAGAGGTGAATCGGGACGATATTTGCCCATCAATGTCAAGGTAAGACGAGCATTAGCGGCCTAGATTTGTGAGAGCAAGTTTTAATTACCGTTGCTGATCTTAACCTTTTAGTTCAATGACATGTGTGCCCTTGTGAGAGACGGACATACCGGATTCTTTACCTCATTGTGAGAGATTAGATGTCCTCTTCCGTTACAGTACATATTCTTGTTGGCGTTAATAGGTTTGCCGCCGAACAGTGGACTACTATGTTATGCATGCGAACAAGAGACTGATCCGGACAAATGTAAAAGAATTGCACTATGCAGTAGAGACGCCGTAAGTACTCATCTTTTTTTTTTAACCAAATAGGTATCTTCATATCTTATATATTTTTGTTACACATCATAATATTCCCCATGAATTGTCATTATGACCGTATGCCACTTGAACACCAAGTGAGTGGGTCAACGACGAAGTAAAAGATAAGAGACATAAAAAGTACATAATGTAAACAAATCTTAAAAGAAAAAGCCCATGATGATTAAAATTACGCATTAGAACGTTTACAGTTATTGAGAACACATATTTATTTTCATGTATATCGGTATATATTTATTATCTAGGGTTAAACGTTGATGCAATAAAAGAAGAAATGCACGTTTATCTTCTATAACAAACTCTGTTTTTCTTTAGGAATTGACTTAATGTATCCGAGAATGTCATTGCCTATACGCAGTTGATACAACGATATTTTTTTCCGTGATACATGCATATTCATAGAATGGAACGTGAAAGTGAATAAATCCAAAAGAACGTAAACTAACGGTTCGGTGCGTTAGTTAAGATGCCTTGTCTTATTTTGCATACTTTTTTTTCATATAGTATTGTAGTCTTTCAACGGTGCATGTCGGATTGGATTTTATTTATAAGAGCAGCTGTATACCTACACACGTAAGTATATTCTCCTATTTCTGTATACTAATCATGTGATTTTCCTACAGCTGCCATTTTCATCATATCATATTTTTCTATTGATTAAAAAATATTTGTTGACCATGATATAAGACTTACCTTTCTGAAATACCACCTTTCGTATATTAAAATCCATGATTCATTTCAATGACAGTTCTTTTGTACATAGTATAATGCAATTATTTAGATGTTGTTGAGACAAGCGTAGACAATAATAAACATAATCTCTCTCCACACTCATACATCAATTAAGGCACATATAAGTTAACAACTACCTCTTTCTTTCTCTAAATACATACATAAATGCATACATGCATACATTCTGTTACGTATCGGCTCGTTCAAAGTAACATAAAGAAAGAGTGAAAACAACAAACTTTGTAAATTTTAACAAATATAATTTATTTTCCTAGAAAACATGGACAAAATGTAATTATATAAAACAAGACTTATGTTTTATGAAACGATCTAAATAAAGTGAACTAGGAGAATTTAAATGTCAAATTTTAGCCAAATTTAAATATCCCAAAGAACGAGCGACCAATTTCTTTATGTTACGTATCGGCTTGTTCAAAGTTACAAAAAGGAGTAAAGAAAACAATATTTGTAAATTTTAGCAAAAATAAATTTGCCTAGAAATCATGAAAAAAATGTAACTATACAAAATAAGACACACAGTTTGCAGAAATGATCCAGATTGTTTGTTCTAAAGATAAACATTAGACATGTAAAAAGTACTAAGCACAGTTTGAAGTTCAGTTCCGGACCAAAATGGCGGATGATGACCTCAGAAAAGGACTTACAGAAAAATCCAGAATTTACACAGTAAAACACAGTTTGTATTGTTCCGATCCAATTTAGAATATTTTCGGAAAAAGTCTTTTTACAAACCATTAATTTTGTTCTCCAGAAAAACAGTTATCCGGGAAAACGAAGTAAAATTAAACCCACTAACAGGGCACATCTTGTTCTACGTAGACATACGAACAGACAACTTCTAGCACAAAAATACCCTTTTTAAAAGGTAATAGACGTTGTGTAACTCTAAGATGTTACAATTAACTCCAACTCTGATTGTGAATGACTTTACGACTGCGACTGACTGTCTTACAACATACCTTAACATATAAATGAAGCTAATACGTCGATTAGACTGCACGCGTATGAAGGACACGTGCGATTTCACAATACATCTGGACATTAGGACAGCAGTTGATGATCGCACTCATCAAATTGTCGTTTTAAGGAGTTCCTCGGTACAATGTATTTATGTCCTGACAGTGTCCAAACTACACGAGGTCTGGGAAGTTTTCCGATCTGAGCATGGACGTCCACAAGACTAGTTTTGGATGCCTACACCGAGATGGCATTGGAGTTCCTGCTCTGAAGACTGACTAGATTTGATGAGGACGTGAATGTAAGACGGACAGAGATGGTTAAACACATGATTGTTTCCAGGTTGTTCTGTACGTAGATTTTCAGCTGAAATACTACGAAGACGTGTCTGAGGAGTTCACTACATTGATTGGTAGCGACTGCCCACGACGTGGTTTCCTGTACTGCTGTAAATGCGGTCAGAATATAGAAAACATTGATTGCAGCTCGAGCATGTGTGTCGTAGAGGCGGAGACTTTGGACATCCACAACACCAACCACGTTATATTTAATTGTCCATCGCCTGCTCCCGCTGATATATAAGGCATTAGGCAGGTACGTCTCTCATCAGCAGATGCATATGTTTGATGCTTCTGAAGAGGGTAGGGATATGTCAACACACCAAAGATGCTGCTTAGGGGAAGAATCATGCAGATCTGGTGAATGATATCGATGACAGCGCGTTGTGATGAAAATCCCACATTGTGTGCGGAATTACGTGCGAAAACAAAATCGACTCTGCAGTTTTCTCCGTTGACCAAAGTGGGATCCACCACGTCTGCCACTGGAAGCAGGTCTGCATTGGCAGCAAATTCATTGCTAACTGCAGCACCCATCTGAATCTACATGTTGGTAGCGCACGATTGCATGTAGTCGTCGCTCTACATGTTCAAGTTCAGGATCGTGCACGATTGAGGTAAATAGCCATTGATTTCCTCCACAATCTGGTTGTTTAGCTGAGCAGACTTGAATAACTACCATCCGTTTTTTTTCGAGTGTGGCTTTACACGTTTGCGGCATAATGATTACACGGCCTAGTGTGCATTTTCCACGGATTTCCAAAGAGTCTCATGGGAAGCGGGTACACATCTTTGTCACGTGTCTCTATTTTTCGATGCGTATTCGCTTTGAGTTGGTGTCCTGGTACTCAACGTACTTGTACTCTGTCGTCGAGTCATCCGCTGGAGTGTCATCGTTCGGACAAAGTAGTCGGGAGTAAACCTCCAGTGCATGATTCTATGCTATACTAATAAGATGTTATAAATTATAATCATTTAAAACCAAACCCGGATATGATATTGCTCAGTGGGGGTTGTGCACCGATCTTTTTCTCCAGGTCTTGTAAAGTTCTTTTAGATCTATCGTTGAAGATTACTGATGGTTTTTGAGAAGCCTGTTCAGCCTGCCATGGAGAGATTAAGCAACGAGGGTGTTGCTAGCGTCTACAATGGAGTGAAAGACACGATTATGCCTGTTTTTTTTCTCCGATTGCTGTTTTAGCGATAGAGGCTGTTCCGGTGACCCGCTTCGGCTCCCTTGAAGGGAATCAGTACGGTTTTGGGGCATCGAGTTTATAGGCTGCTTGCACGGAAGAAAACAGCGTGGATACAAATCATGAGTGTCTCATGGCTGCTTAGCTTATCTGCGTACATTCTTTTACGTCTTGTACCTGACATGAAGATCATAGGGTATTTTTTTTTCCTGGTATTTATTGACGTCATTTAATGACTGATAGGTAGATGTCTTTGTCTCGTTTTGCATGATGCAGGGTCCTTACACTCGTTTGAGGTCAGTGATGAATGCACGTGCAATTATCGCTTGATAGTAATTTTTCTCCGCAGACGATACTACCAACACACTGTCTTTGATTTCTGGAATGGTGTCTGTCACGAAAACCTCCAATCTTTCTTTGCTTAAAGTAGCTTGACGATTAAAAGTGATTTCAAATATTAGTTCACTTGCAATTTGTTTAGTCTTAGCCTTTTATTATTTTTGTGCTCATTTTTCTTTCAAAAACTCTTGTTGAAAATTTTCTTTTCCTGGTTAATCCCTTCCTTTATCCAGCGATTATAAGCTGAATTTTGGTTTTGTCTTCTCTTTTTTCAACTTCTGTTGTGATACCGCTGTATATGTTTTCTGTCCGCCTCAACTTTTATGGTTCAGTCTTCCCAGCTTCTCCTTTTTATAAGCGTTCTCTAGTTTTGTCATCTCACAGAGGTCACTTTCGAGAGTATCTGGAATTTTCTGCTGAGTTATTTTTCCCAGAACAGAAATCGCACCAACAATTGCTGAGACGATTTAAACATGTCAAGGAGGCTGATCTCGCATGAGTTCGTACTTCGTTTTGGCTTCGCCGAGTTTGGTTTTGGAAGAGGCTTAGGAACGCTGGAGGTATCACGACGAAAAGCGGTCTCATCCGTCTGTAGGGCTAATGAGAAAGACGGAGGAGCTCAGAGAGGATTTCGGTCAGTTCTGGACTGTCATTAAATTTTATAACGACAGTCAGCATGGTTAGTCAAAACCATCGAGTGCATCGTACATAACATTATTCACGAATTGTATCCAAACCTCATGGACGTTATAATGAAAACTTTCTACGTCAAACAGTGAAGGTGTTGTCGAAAGAAGGTCGACGAGGCACACAAAATAGATCACGAATTCGTAGGTAAAGTAGTCTCACGAAAACGCTTTATCGACAATCGATCAATACGAAGAGCTATAGACAAATGTATTTTTCAGCGGATAGATCTTGAGTACGAAGATGTAGGCACGATTCTGGAAGTGATGACGCTTGATGAACATTGCTGGCGGTGGTAGCGATGATGAGGATCCAACCGCTTTTGTCTTAAATAAGGTTAAAGAAGCAATATTTTACTATTCACTATATGTGGAGCACGAGAAAGTGGACACCATCATTGTGCCAGCATCATATCACTATCTCCAACGTCTAAAAATGAAAAAATGACTCCTATACAATTTTCCATTGGAAGAAATCTGCAGAGTAAATGGACGGTAGGAGATTTTGAACTTTACCCTGATGCAGATGAAGGAGAAAAAAGTCAGCGAAGACAGAACCTTATAGATCTAGGGATATGATAGCATACTTCAAGAGAATAATGTCCTTATGGATAAAATTCTTGAGCATGAAAGAATGTACATGAACGTGTTAAGAGTTGTCAAGATGTTTTTTCTTCTTTACATATACCATAATTATTTCGATACCGATTCATTATTGTCGCGATGTTGTACCTTCCTTACATATACCAACATTATTTCGATACCGATCCATTAACGGTGACGTTTGAGTATGCATATCTGAAGGCGATTAACCATGAGGCCTTCCCAGAAATCCTTGAATCCTTGATCTTGTTAAACCAAATCGGTTTACGTCGATAGGTACTACACCATTCCATCTCAGGAGGAATCATTGCTAGTGAAAAGTATGAGGTATCGAAATTAATGTTAAGTGTGAATGAAGTATATGGAAATTCTGTAGGATCATTTGATTGATCTTAAGTCATTGTTGCAGAATATAGTGGAATTAGGCCCATTTGTCACCTCAAACAATTCGACGAAAATTAACGATGAAGCATCTTCCAGAACTAGAACTGTATTACAACTATTGCCACCGACGGGTCGACGTGTAGAAACATGCGTATCAGTGTTACAAATAGCCAATCCCAAGATATTGAGTTTGACCGGTGCTGGGCGGACCTTGAAGACAGGAGAAAATACCTCGAACTGCGATTGGAAGCCAATAAAAATATCACCAAGCAGGCCACACTGTCCTATCAAAAAATGTTCCATCAACTCCGATCGTATCTGCTTGGAGCTCCATTTCACATGTCCCTGCTCATTCATGAAATGAGGATTTTCGACGATCTCATCGAAAACATGGTAGGAATCCACTGTGGGTTGAAACAACTAAGTCGATAAGAAAAGTATTATGTCCACAAATATAAGATCTATTCCTATAAAAAAAATGTCAGACGATGACGATGTATTCAATTTCCAGTTATGATAAATTAACAAGCAATTACATAAGGAACTACGGATTATATTATTTATCATCTCTGTTGTCCCATTGATAGATTAAAATCTCGTGTCTTCAACACTCCTGATGAACTGAAGATCGTATGGAATTGCTCACAAAGTATTTATTTGCTTTCATAGGCTTTAAGCGTGGAGTCGATCTCGAACTTATGCAGCGCAATATACAACCTACAGTAGAGGCAGAACTCTCCTCACACTCAGCCATATAACTTGGAGTAGATGTCAACGTTTATCTTGTACGAGAACACAATACCACTGAGGTGTGGATCAGAGCCAAATCGCTAATTGTGCATCGCAGTGACAAGTTTGGTCATATCATCGACCTTGCTTGTTTTTTTTTTATCCAGCGTCGCATCGAAGACTATCAAAATCACAATCGGCATTGTTCTTCACCGGAGTCAATTCTATCTCATTTCAATCTTCCAAATTCAAAACCGTTCTGCGGAAGAAAATACATACCTCTTTCCAAAATCCATTGTAGCCACCAACTCCTGCATCAATGTCAAGAACAACGATGGCAACTGTATCATATGGGCTATCCTTTTTCGCGTTAAATCTTGTAGAAGATATTACCATCGTGTCTTACATGTTTAATCGGTATTTTATTACCATCCTTACCACCGGCATTAACTTTCCAGCAGCCTTTAAAGACGTTCCCAAATTAGAAGCGCTCAAAAAGGCATCTTCATACAGAGGTTAGGACTCGATAGCAAAAATATGGGCAATACGCAGTTCGTGGTCTGTCTGCTGATGATCTCAAAAACAGCCATAGAGAGTAACATCAATTTTTTGCATTACCATCATTCTTTCTTGCATATCAAAGACGTTTTCGGTTATGTCGATAATAATACAAAAGACGTTTTCGGTTATGTCGATAATAATACACACAGCATAAGAAACATAGCTATTTATGTTATCTATGCTTGCAATGCTTTCATTAAGTCATCTAATAGACGACCAGGTCTCGTCAGGATAATATCAGGAACTACGAACCGTTCAGACGCCAAGCGAGGAAACACCACAGTTCAAAGACCACTAAAAATATGCATTCCCGTTTTACATAGTCTTTGAATCGGAATTGATTCTTGAAAAGGTACAAGGAACCTCTCCTGATACGATAAATTTTTTACTCATGGTGAACACAAGTACATCCCGTGCCCGATCGGATATAAATCCTTGCCGATCCGTCTATGATCGTAATTTTTCCTATCATCCTCCCAACTAGTCACAACTGCGACAGCACACGACGTCGACGCATTGCCACATATGTGAAGAGCACTTTAAACCTCATGATTAAAAGTCAGAGATCAATGTGAAGTCACCGCACACTATCAAGGAGCTGTTCATGTCGATTGTAATCTATGCTTCAAGGATACTGACTTCCTTAAATGATGCTCATAATCTAGGAAGCCACTATGGGACACTTTATCGCAGCAGTCTTTCATCCGCACTTTTTAGTCACTTCTCGCTGAGAAACGTTCCTATCGTATCAGATATATTCCTAACAAATGTGAAAAATACATATCATTTTCAATTGTTACTTTTGAATTTATTGATTCGTTCCAGTTTATGGAGTCGTTGCTAGAAGAACTCGCTGTAAACTGTTTTAAATTCATCCCCATGATAAACGAATTTAGACTTCATGTCACCCTACTCTAATGAAAAGGTTTTTATCCCTAAGAATTCATCGATGCCTGGCCGAGATCAGATGAAACCTCGTTGCTATCCTTTGACGCCTTCTGTTATCACTTACATCTCTCCCACATCTCCAAGGAGGAACTTCAGTACGCGAACAAGATATGGAACGACCTAGGCTATCACATTCCTTGCGATTATCTAGACTTTTGACTGCAACCGGACGTACTCATGGGTGTCTTCGAAACTTTAAGACGCATGTGCCTAGATAATTTTCAACTCGACCCACTCTAGTATTTGTTCTCACAGGGTCTCTCCTGTGATGCTCTCTTCACGTCGAGCCAGGTGTAGCTTGAGCCCTTCACCAATCCAGACATGTTAATATTCACCGATGGAATATCAGCAGTCGTTCATAAATACGTCATGGCCAACAACAAATATATGAAAATCGACGATCCCCCACCCAACCCTTCAACTGCATTGTCTACATTAATACTAATAATGTCTATGGGTGGGCCATATCACATCATCTTCCGGCGGTGTTCGAAGGTGAATAGTGAATAATTTTAATTATATCAGTAGAAATTAGTTCGTACTTGAAAGGGAAGAGGGACACGATGAGGATCATGTCTTCTTCATCGAATTAGATCCCCTTTATTCCAATCATCTACTTGCCGCTCAAAACGATTATCCCTTCTGCGCTGCACCACTCCTCATCACTAAATCGATGTGTTCGCAGCAAAAACTAGAGTAAAAACACCAGTTCGGAATCAGTGATGCCAATATAAGATATTAGTACCCAATCTTAACCACAAACTACAAAATACTATGCAATGCATCATATGCTATTAGAGGTACTGTCAAACATGTACGCATTCTTGACAAAGTTCATCGAGCTCTCAATGTTAAACAATCTCCAAGCGCGAATTCTTACGTCGACTTCATCACCCAACAACGAACCAATTACGGACTTCGGTAAAACTTTCCTCAAACTCGTTAACAACAGCGTCTTCGAAAAGACCGTGGACAACATCAGACGCAGAAAGAAAATCGAAATCGTTATTAACCAATGACGACGAGATAAACACGTGGCCACCGATGTCTTCTTTAGCATGAAAATATTTGACGAACAGATCGTCGCCTTTTAATCTTGAAAAACACATTATGGATAAACCCATCTACGTTGGTCAGTCGTTTTCGACCTCTCCAAATTACTCACGTTCTAGATTCATTACGACTTCATCCAACGCAAATACCGAGATAAAGAAAGGCTGCTCATGACTGATACAGATTTTCTCATCTATGAAATTCTTATCGACGACACTAAGCCTATGTCTGTCAACATTATTAACTCTGTGATCATATCGATTATACCAAAACAAGTCCATACCACTGCAAAGATCAACAAACGAAACTTGAAGTGTTCAAAAGTGAAAAGTATGGTATACCCATCACATAATTCATAGGACCTAGATCCACACTATTGTTGATGATATCGTCATTAAACCAGTCAAACGAGTAAACAAAATGTAATCAGTCACATCCATTACTACAGGCAGTCATTATAGGGGCAACTACGTTCATACTCCATTAGAGCTTTCCGATCATAGTGGCATCGTCTCTCCACATTTCTCATTAACAAACTTCGACTATCTTACTTCGACGATAAACGTTACTCCACCGTTGGTGTTCATACACTCGCACATTGACATTACAAGTAAAATAGACCCAGCACTCGGTAGCAGATATGTGAGCCAGAATCCACTTCTACTTGTATGTGTGCGCGCGTGTGAGTGTGTATGCATGTGTGTGTGTGAGACAGAGACAGAGACAGTGTGTGTATGTGTGTGTGTATGTGTGTGTGTGTGTGTGTGTGTGTGTGAGAGAGAGAGAGAGAGAGAGAGAGAGAGAGAGAGAGAGAGAGAGAGAGAGAGAGAACATATTGACATGTCTTCAAGTTTAGTTTTGTTTCTTTCCAAGATATGCCACCAGCTAGGAGTTCTTGATATAGGAGCTTACCAATTTGTAGGCCGAAGAGACGCTGATATGATTAGCAGATACCAAAGGGTGACATATTGTAATAAATGCTGCTCCAAAAACCTATGTAACTCGGACAATTGTTCTTCCATTATAACTCCAAACACAACACCAGCAATTACGACACAGGGAACCACAACATTAATACCAGGTATAATCTGGGTCTATTTGAGAATCATCTGTTTATTTGGGAGAGGAATTACTTTATTACAATAGATTTAAAAAATACGTGTTCATTGGATTGTTGCTAATATGCGCTTTGTCTTTCTAGTTTTTGTAATTTATATCTTCTTTCTCTTCTAACATTCTACCCATTCATCATTATAATTGTCATCATCATTATCGTGTTTGTTGCTAAGTTACTAAAGGACAAAACAATTTTGCTAAAATTTAATTATCTTTGTTCTTAATCACGTTCAGACGTAGCGGCATATGTATAATAGGAAATATTTATTTATTGCTATTTTCTGTGACCCAGACACGTAACTGGACATTTTACTGTTGAACACAAAATGTTTTGGAATTTGGACACAGACTCATAATTATCATTAATTTGATGGCATTCAATGATAAAAAATTAGTTACTTTAAATTAACAGCTTGTCGAAATTACAGATTTTACGTACTTTCAGAAAAGTAAAACACATATTTGGACTTATATGTTTAAAGAAAATAAAACTACACTTTATAGACGACAACATTTATTTAGAAACCAATACGCATTTTTGATACTTACACTTTTAAATTATGGCAATGAACAGAAACAAGTCACAGTATGGATTTTTATCTAGGTCACAGCAGTATGAACGGCAAGAGGGAGAGAGGGAATATCATATAGGCAATTATTAAATCATACAATACCACAGGTAATAAAATAAATATATAGGAATTCACGCTTAGTTTAGAAATGAAAATCGTCTGAAATCTTAGCGCTGTTATCTGATAAGGAAGCTTTTAATTTCAACAAACAATCATATTTATATAAAAGGTAAATGTAAACTTAATCTGTATTGACTTTAATGTTTCTTCGTATTGTGATTGAAGATGTGTAGTTGCCACCTTGATTGGTTAAATATGTTTAAGGTTTCACTTAACATCAGCTTTAAATTAATAAACGTTTATGAAACCTATAAGCTATATTTCCAGAGTAAGATTCACTGATTTTAGCGAAGGCCATAACAAGCATACGTGATAATTGACATGCAATGTTTCTACGTTGTTCTATGAAAATGACCACGTGACCCTCATACGGGAATCTATTATGAAGTTTGATTGATAGGACTTCACTTTAATTATGGGATTTACTTTGGATTTGATTCGTAGACCTGAAGTTCTTTTGATTATTCATAGCTTGTTTTCGAAGGAAATAAACTATTTTTGTTAAGATCATGGTAAAGTATTTCGCTAATTTCCTTTATTCTTTTTCTTGAGAGCATTTTTTGGCACATTATTTGAAGTACATTCTTAGTTGCACATTTTTTTCAAACGTACGCATGCTAGATTGTAATAATCATAGCATTTGTAGTCGTTGCAGCACATTTCATTAACATGTTAGCTAAAAGCCAGTTACTTACTTGCATTCTCCACTTGTCTGGGATACTTCGTTCTGTTGCAGCATATCTGTTGTTGTAGGCACACATTGCAAAATGCTTGTCAATGATAAGTATCGTAAGGAAAATGGCTGAGCTATCTACAGTGATCAAAATAAGCTCATAGTTTTTCAAAGACCAACCATGCACAGATCAACACTCTCTTAGCATCACTATATTAAGTATTATGTTGCTTTGTCCTCATAAATTGCATATTTTAATTCCTAATTTTGGGATTTACTTTGGCTTGCACGTGGGTCTGTGTGCTTATTTGTGTCAGTATGGGTTTGGAGTGGGAGTCATTTGGACTATTTACTTTATTTGGACGAGGAACTTGATCATGTGGAAACTTTGACTATTTTTCTACCCTCAAACAATTTCTACATTATTCATCTGTTCCATACTTTGTCAAGTATTCACAAAATGGGCAGTGAGTGCAAGGAATACCGAGTGAAAAACAATTAAATTTAAAAAACAGTCAATATTTTTGTTGATTAATGTAAGTATACTACACATATTTACTGGGTGCAATCATTGGCCAGTGAATATTTTCAAATTTAGCCCCTATGGTAGCACGTCCAAATCAAAGTCCTACCTAAGGTCTAGAATGCTCTGGGAAACTTTTGACACACTACAGACTGTGCAAGATCGTGATGATAACATGTTTAGTTAAGATATACAACGTTCTTAGTGCAATTTATAGACAACGTACGTCACGATGTCACGGTATTGACATGTTAGTTAAGATATATAACGTTCTTAGAGCAATCTACAGAAAACGCACGTCACGATGTCACGGTATTGACGTAAGATACAGGGTCTGTTTCATACAGATGGGATAACGTATCTATAATGTGCATAATTTAAATCTTTGTCCTTACTTTTGCCTTCATTATGTGTGCTTTCTGTGTTTAGGTCCGATATATCTCAGAAAATAGCAGTGGTGGGTACCTAATGTGATTTCGAATCCGTTTAACATTTAAAAGGAATATTTGTAAGGTCAGGTCTACTCTAAACAATAGGTATTGCAGGGTATGCATAGCGCAAGTCCATATTTAAGAAATTGTCTCTTTCAAATCCGGCATGCTCACCTCCATACCAATTGCACAAGTAGACTAGGTATTCAACAAATTCAAATTAAAGGTTAAACGGAAATGTCCATCTTGTCAACCTAATGGTATAAATTTAGCTTACAAAGAGGGTGATAAACTAAAATATTCATAACCTGTATTGTTATATCTCCTGGAAATAGTAATACCCAGGATCTCCGCGTGAAAAAAAATTGTTTGGAAATTGCGCTAAAAAATTTCCGCTTTGATGTTACGACACTCAGAATAATGTCCATGCACTTTCTTGACCGAAATGTTTAATAAATATTATTGGCGAATGTGTCTTTCTCAGAGTCCCTATTTGCCACATTTGTTTTCCATTGTCTTTGAATGCACGAAAAAACAATAAAGAATCACAATAGTCCTCGAAAAAGATAAGGCTTCATCAAATGAGCAGAACATTAATGAAACATATTACTAAGGGAATATGCTTGATTGTCTTGTCTTTTAATGTGGGGGAATGGTTGCTCATCTAATATTGTCTTAACCGCTTGTTGTGAAAAACTTTAGTTTCAAAACGTGTTATCTTGTAGATAGTATTAACTACTATTCGAAGTATTAACTACTATTCGAGGCATTATAAGAATCTTAATATATATATATATATATATATATATATATATATATATATATATATATATATATATATATATATATATATATATATATATATATATATATATATATATATATATATCCTTATTGCAAGATGGATGCTGTTTGCTAAAAATGACGTGAGAAAAGACTTCTCAAGTCCTCGTATTTGATGGTCAAATTTGTTAACTCTTCAAGCTGGTAATACAGATATACAGACACAGAATTCACTTTATTTTAAAAAACCCACTAGTATTCTCCTACCGTAAAAAAAGTTAAAAATTTCAGGTTAGCTCCAGTTTTGTACCATACATCTCGTTGGCGAAAAATCTGAGTTTCAAACGTATCAGCACAAATTTATCCTAGCTGATAGACACGTTTTCTGAAATGTGTCCGATAATGCAACCTGTTTTACATTTCAATGTTAGTCAACATTCCCTTATGGATGACGTGTCCTATTGTTCTTTATGAATAGCTGAAGTCGCATAATTTAGAGTCAACAAACAAGTATCCTCCTAATTAGTATTTCAACACCTTATATCGATGCAAATTTCAAGATTGATCCAGTAATCACTTCCTTTTAGTTGATGGCCAATGGTCAGCATGGACGGCTTGGGATATTTGCAGTAAAACTTGCGGAACAGGTGGAATAACTGAAAGGCAACGTACTTGCAATAATCCCGCACCCTCAGCCGGAGGAAAAGACTGTGTTGGTGGACATGTTGAAACGCAGAACTGTTCAGGATCCCAAGGTAGGAAAATTATAAAAAGGACGGTCAGAAGCCAGATAATTTGTCATGTCATAAAAAAATCTCACAGTGTTTGCCAATAATTCTCAGTGTTAAAGTTACAATACCACGGAGTTTTATCTTTTTGTTTTCAAATCAAAAAAGTATATTATTTATTTGTTTACAAAATTGTGATAAACCATTATTTAAAAAAACTAAGACATTATCTTTAAAGGAAGTTAAAATATTAACTTTTAAATTACGATGTATCATTCCATACTTCAGTCACCAAGTTGCTTTTATTTATGATTTGTTTTCCGGGGTACTTAAAAGGTAATGATGTGATACATTTGACCAATTCAGTTAGTGGCAATCCAATCACAATACTTGCACAATTTTTATTAGAGCGGGAATTAAGTTAAGAGAGGCAGGTCCACTTTTCTTCACCAGCTCTGAGAAGAAGTTGTTGTTGTGGGGTTTAACGCCATTTTTCAGCACAGGAAAGGCTATACATGGCGGCCAGTATTAATGGTGGAGGAAGAAACCGGGAAATCACCGGAAAGAACCACCGACCCACGAGAATCTACTGGCAAGCTCTCTCACATATCCACATTCGCCGAATCTTAGACTCGAACCCACGCAGATAGAGGTGAGATGGCAGTGATCCGTAACGGACAGCGCTTTAGACCACTCGGCCACTCGGAGCCCCCGCTCTGAGAAGAAAAAGTGTGCACAAGATAAAATAAGATTCAATCCAAAATTCAACTCGAGAACTTGTGTTGAGGACGAAACCAAGCTTTTCCGGATTTCCATATAAATTGGCAAGTATACAACTAGAAAAGCAAAAGCAATTCTTCAAAAAAAATGCAAAAAATCTAGGATGCATACTGTATCATGTCAATCGTGTCACGAATTTGTTGTTTTAAACTAAGTAACAGAAATGAACTAAAACCATCAAGTTTTATTAAATTCAATTCACATTGACAGTAACGAATAACTGCGGAAACTCGCAAATATTATTGCAGGTTATAATCAAGTGAGAAGGTGAATCGAGGAGTTACGATATCGATTTCACTATAATCTCCAGTGATATAAGAGATACATACATCTATCCATTGCCACGATACAACAAATCTTTATTCAGTTTGTCTGTTAGATGTAACTACTTTATAACATAATCAGCATGGTGTTTGGTCAGTAATCTGTGTTGTTTGATTGTTGTTGAAAGTTTCGTTTGGTAGCAGAGCTTCCCAATTAAACGTTGAAACTTTCAAAGTCCGCACATGTGACTTAAGGGAGTTTCATTTTCGTTGTAATGCAGTAAATTTGAAAATGTTTTGACAGGATGTGGTAATATTGTACGCTGCAATTTGTCACTTACACCACCAGAGTAATAGTCATAGTCAATGAGGTGTTAAATGCATTAATATAGGACTCAAACGACCCTTGACTGAATATTTGACCAGTTCGTACGTTACCAGACGTTGTATGTTTAAATAAAATGTCTTAGAGTGTTTGCAAATTTCCTCAATATGGTTCCTTTGTTTCTTTAAGTCCTAGAGTAGCTCCTTTTTCTGCTTATTTGTAGTCAAATACGTATGTAGACTGAAGATATGAGTCTGGATTCTTTTGTTATATAGCAGCAATAAACATTTGCTTAACTGATTCGCGTTTGGAAAGGTTCATAATTCTTGCTAGAATATGCAATGCTCACATCAACATACATTTCATTTATGGAATTCCCGCTCGCTTTAGGTGTATTCAACTTTAGATACTCCATTTTTGTTTGCATTATTATTAAATCATTTCTTTTTGTACTTTCTGTTCTTAAGCTTGACCAATTTGGTCCGTACTTTTCAGCGATCCTTCTTCAATTACTCGATTTATCAATTTGTAACGATTGTGTTTCAACAATCCTTATACTGCTTTCAATCAAATCACTATTTTCAGATTTTCTGCTCCAAGTTTAAATGGCAAGTCACTTTGCATACTAGCCATATTCGCATAGATAATTATAAATTCCCTCAAAATATTATTGACATCTATCGCTTGAATAATTTTGACAATCTATTATTTCGAGAGCAAACACACATACGTATGTCTGCCTGCCTGTCTGTCTGTCTATCTGTCTGTCTATCTGTCTGTCTGTCTGTCTGTCTGTCTGTCTGTCTGTCTGTCTGTCTGTATGTATGTATGTATGTATGTATGTATGTATGTATGTATGTATGTATGTATGTATGTATGTATGTATGTATGTATGTATGTATGTATGTATGTATGTTTGTATGTATGTATGTATGTATGTATGTATGTATGTATGTATGTATGTATGTATGTATGTATGTATGTATGTATGTATGTATGTATGTATGTATGTATGTATGTATGTATGTATGTATGTATGTATGTATGTATGTATGTATGTATGTATGTATGTATGTATACAAACATAATACATACACACAAAGGATCTACTTGTTACTTGGCAAAGACGATCGTTAGACGCAAGTGGTAGAGGCGTAATTAGCGTGTTTTAAAAGAAGAGGGTACTAGAACCAACGAAGCTCAAACTCCGGAAAGTTCAATAGTCCCATAACCGCAATGACGTAACTTATAGCTACATCTTATTTCATCATGCATTTGTTCTCTCTCTCTCTCTCTCTCTCTCTCTCTCTCTCTCTCTCTCTCTCTCTCTCTCTCTCTCTCTCTCTCTCTCTCTCTCTCTCTCTCTCTCTCTCTCTCTCTCTCTCTCTCTCTCTCTGTTAGTAGGTTAACCGAGTTCTAGTTTCCAGGAGATCCTCATGAATTTGTGGAATGCCAATTTATCCTGATGATCTCGTTCAATCAATCAACTAAAGCATAGTTGATGCAGAATAGATGATAAAGATGACAAACTCAAGTCATAAAATTCAACATTCACATTTCTAGTTTATTTTCAAGAATTTTCTCTCATAATTTTTAGAATTTTTCTTTTTGGGAGGAGAAACCAATGTGGAAGTTCTGCTTGAAACGGTTAAAGCACATTTACCTAGTATACTGATATTCATCCATAGAAGACCTAGTTGTATTTTCAAATCATTCACGCCATTTCCGTTTTTTGGAGGAGAGACATTTTGACTCACGTCAGAAAGTTTTTTTTTATTACAAACACGCACACATATATATTCACACACAACATAAAGTTAAATATTGTCGATTAGTCCACGCAATAAACTTTGGCTCACATGAAAACTCTTTTAGCCACTATCTAACAGAAAACACCACAGTTTATCGACCTCTTGTGTATTGAAAACAACACTTTTCATATAGTAGTATATATCCTCATCAAAAAACAACCCCTCCGGCTCCCTGTACAGATTTAAACGTTTATGTTTCTTTTAGCTTGAATTGTGATCTGATGTGATTATTATTTTTAACGTAGTTTAATGAATTTTTCGCTGCGATGGCTTCATTGTAGCAGGTTATAGTGACATCTCTCACTGAAGCATAATGCTTCAGGCATGTAGCATGATGTTCTACCAAATCACATTATCCTGACACCAGGCTGACCAGTTCTAACACTAACCTCATAATGCTGAACACTGAACACCAGGCGAGGCAGCTGTTAGTACCATTTTTGTAAGTCTTTGATATGACTCAACCGGGAATGGAATTTTGTGCTGTGGAAGATTGACATATGTACTCAAAGTTGCAAGTCCGATTATTTTGTACATTTTTTTCTTCAAGATCCGCAGATTATTCAGAGTGCACAGAACTTTACAAAACCAACTGGCTCACAGATTGTGATACCTTGTCTTGTGCCAGGTGGTACTTCTCCAGCACATGCCCCCAACATCACATGGGTTGCTCCTCAGGTAGGTTTTGCTTTGCGTTTATCTTATAGGCTTGATGATAGAGGGACACTGCAAGATACCACATCTTTTATGGTGCTAGACAACGTAGCTCAGAGATTTGTATGACTAACGCACTAGTAAGACAAATATTCCGTATTTCCGTATAGTTGGTATGGGTGATTGAGACACAGTGAATACCAATATGTGTCCATTAAGGCTGCGAGTTGCTCATTCTTATGTTTATAATAACATTCTATATTAATTTAAAGTTAAATTTCAACAAGTCATTCATGATTATTTACTCGTATCACTCATACTCGAATATTATTATCAAATGTTTCTTTCCACGTCATTTCTGTTTATGAATGTGAAACATTCTTCGTCCTCCTGCTCCTCCTCCTCCTCTTCTTCTTCTTCTTCTTCTTCTTCTTCTTCTTCTTCTTCTTCTTCTTCTTCTTCTTCTTCTTCTTCTTCTTCTTCTTTATTTACATTTGATCAGGCTCTTCAAAGTGTTTGATACTTTTGTGTTTTCTTATTTAATCTACTCACTTAGTCGTGTAACATCCTATGTACATTATTGTTCTGCTACAATCTTATTACAATATGCACGATATGTTGAGGAGAGCCAAAACACAACGAGTATGATTATGATATGATCTAGCTAAATGTGATACAAGTTGAGTTATTATTATTATTATTATTATTATTATTATTATTATTATTATTATTATTATTATTATTATTATTATTATTATTATAATATTACTGTTGTTGTTATTGTTGTTGTGGTTGTTATTATTATTTTTGTTAATGTCAGATGTCAAACTATTTAGTGCACGTTGCAATGGAAATTAACAAACACCTTAATAACGTTATTTCACAAATGCTTCTAATAATAACTCTCTTTTCATCCTGATAATGTTATGATGCTGATAATTCTTCTACATTTTATCATTATTTTTACATGTATTACTTTGGATGTTTGTGATATTTCGTTTCACACCCTCCCTCACTATCACTGCTGTAGCTACTGCTACTAACTCTACTGCTACGGAAATGTTCTGCATTTATAACAACTGTGAAAACAATAATTGCTACCGCTATCACCACATACAACTTCTACTACCATCGGTAATATCCTTCATTATCTTTTTCAGATCGTCGGTCGTCCAATACCAACAAATTTGGCACAATTGCCAAACGGATCCCTCAGTATTGACAGGTTGACATTGGAAAATGTCGGTCCGTACTCTTGCACATTGACCACTGACTGTGGCACATATGACTCAGCCAAATTCTGGGTCAGTATACAGCAGTCAAGAACTCTACTAAGCACACTTAATAAAGGCTTCAACATTTGAACTGTGAATGTCATCATTATTTTTCAAACAGTGACAAAAATGTTCTTAAACAGAGCAATACGAATAATATCGGTACTGTACTTAACTTCTGCACAACTTTACGTAAAGAAAAACCGGGATAGCTGCGAAAGCATGCCCAGACGCGCATGCCATTAATTTGCTGAATACAAGAAAAATGACAATGCAACTAGTAGCAAAATTGTGGGGATCTGTAAAGTGTAGGACTATAGATAAATACCATATCCATCACGTTAACCTCTGACTTTCCATCAAGTATGCAATGTTTATTTTGTTTTAAAACTGCGTACTAAATTATTGATTTTGAGACAAAACACTCACATATTGGTGTTTAAGTTCATTCGTTCTCATCAACAATCACTCTCTATCAGTTCCGATCCTTGTCATCGTATTGAATATGCATTTAAGAAATGTGATAATAAATGTCGAAACATTGTTTTACATGATGAAATTTATGGTATTCAAACTGTTATTGGTGTCTAATAGTGTATGATAATCATAAGACATTTCTAATCAATGATTTAGACAGAGGAAGATTAAGGCCTTCTAACTTTTGATTAGTTTATACCGAACAAATGCGTTCCTTAGAACATTATTTTACGTAAGGAAACATTCCCAGTCTTCCCTGAAAAGGCCCTATAGGGATGTGTCTGGGTCTACTATATGAATAGAAACAAATTCAACCTATACACAAGACTCGGATATTAGAAACCATGCTCTGTTCTTTGACAGCAGACAAATAACTTCTTAGTATTTTGCATTCATTTTCATATTATTATTAAACAATATATTTTTGAAATATTTAGCAACTTTTATTAAAGGCACATTAGGACCGGAACTTGGATCTTGTGATCAGAAAATAGCACAGCGTCGCGTTTTACGCGAATTCCTCAACAATTAGAAACTGTTTTCATTGGCTATACATTTTGGAATTTACTTCATTAATACGCTTAGTATATGGTACAAATTTGTATTCAACGTTTTGATTATATTAACTAATTTTGTGTAAGCTATATGAAAATCGAATTATGGGACCATATAATATATATCGCAAAATATTGTATACATTCTTATTATTGAAAATAGGCAGTGATAGTAACGTAGGTTTACATGAAAGAAAATTCAGCAAAACGATAGGCTGATAGTTTGCTTGCGATACAATGTAGACATTTTTCACTTCGCCAGACAGCCCACCAATGTCTCAATAAACATCCTTAGCGAATGATGATATGGCTTTGAAAAGATCAGTTATTGATCAGACCGCGTATTAATGAAGTAGTTATGTCATTAAACTGTCAATAATATTTGTGAATGGCAGTGTATGCGTGTAATAGGCATCGATATTAGTGTAATATTATGCTATTAATTTGAAACAGTATTAGGTCATTATTTAGTCCGACCGAGTCATACTAAAGATTATAAATTGGTAATAACAACTGTCTAGCAAGGCTATCAGCATTAAGAGGTTAGTGTTAAGTATGGTCGACCTGTTGTCACGATCATGTGACTGAGTAGGACATGATGCTACATCTCTGCAGCACGACGCCCTAATGCTAGACATTATTATAAGCTGCCACACTGCAGACATTATAGCCATATACCTTAAAGCTACATTAAACATTCAAATCCAAAACGCATTTTGTTTTTGTAAAATATATAGTTATTTTATTTCTTCTGACATAGTACATATATATTCAACGACACTGACAGTGTGCCATTCTGTTTCAACTTGGTATCAGTAAATTTAACATTTTAATGAGACCATAGACCCGATTCCATCTCTCTTGGTCTAAACTGTATATTTTGTATATAACAACAAATAATAATACTAATATCAACAAAAATGACAAAGCGGAATGTGATTATAACATTGGCAAGTACATGAACAAGTGAAATAAGAAATGATAACACGTAAAAAGTTTTGACTTTAAATGATTGAAATACCTACCTAAACTTACAATTACTCCTCGTAACAAATACACAGCATGCGTTCCAAACAACAATGATACATTTCTAGGATTTAATAGCTATAACACTATAATATATTTTACTTAATCATGTTTGCGGTCCGAAACCACAATCTATATATTTTCTCAAGCAAATAGATGGCAAAAATTAAATTAATGTGTATTACTCGTATGTATATGAGGCCTTGCCAATGAATAATTACTTTTACCGAAGTTTTGTTCATTCAGACCATGTTATCGGTAATTATAAACAAACACAAAATGGTTAAATTAACAGACTTAATATACATAAAGATTGACAGATGCTGATGTAATAATTAAAACCAATGTTTTCATGTTGATTAAAACTAATTATTGGAATTATGCCATTTTGAGGTACTAGTGAAACTTTAAATACTGAAACAACAACAAAAGAAAACATGATAAAAATGATGCAATACTATGGCAAACCATTAACATTTCATCATCATCATCATCATCATCATCATCATCATCATCATCATCATCATCATCATCATCATCATCATCATCATCATCATCATCATCAATCCCTTAACCCTATAGGTCATTTTGGCACCACAGTTGACTTCGCAACATGAACTCAATATCTTTCCCTGTTCTCAACTGCCCTTTATGAATCTCCAAATCCCACGCCTGTCCACTCCTTAATGTTTTCTTCCCACGTCTTCTTCTGTTTGCTTCTTTTTTTCCACCGTGGCACTGTACCTTGTAAGATTGTTTTTGGCAGCCCAGATGATGCTGAGACATGACTGTACCACTTCAGTTTACGCTTTATTACATTGTCAACGGTCTCTTTATGATCTGATGGCTCGTTGGTTCCTGTTGTGGACTTATTCGTTTGTTATATGGTCAGGGTAGGAGATTCCCAAGATCTGACCTTTACTTCTCATTTCTAAGATTGGAATTCTTCGTTATAAATCTGATGTGAGGATCCATGTTTCACAAGTATACAGAAATATGCAATTTGCTTTATTTTACTGACTGAAATTCATCGCATTGCTGCAGAAACAAAAAATCGGCTTAAATCTAATACAGCCCTTATTTATTTCTTAAATTTTGCATAGAAATGGTTACTGATGTCACTCAAATGTTCATGGTCCTGAAGACATTATATCGATATGTTATGCTATGTTATGCTATAACTGGATTTTGTATCCGATCTATCTTAGTGGTAGAAGTGGTGAAGTTTTAGTTTTACAGTTAGACCTCTTTTTTAAACTATGCATTAGTATAAATTATTTCATTTATATTGCCTTTTTATATAAAAACTGGTTTTCTAGAGATCCCTGTTTACCATGAAATCAAATGATCTGCTTGACTGAGACAGGAAACTATTGATATGGTACTACACTGTATTATTAAATAATGCAGGTAATTTCACACAAGGCAAACATGTGGCTATGCGGTTATTATGCTAGCTTTGTGCTAAAATGGTTCAGGTTTGTATCCTTCCATCATACCAGCCTGGGTCAGGTCAGCTTCTTAGATATGTCCTTAGCAAGATAATTCGATTGTATGTAAAAAACTAACATGTACTTTTGTTGTGGTGCCAGAAAACCCAAAACCATTTACACGCTTTTCAACGTCCATATTATGCAAACAGTAAGATTACTTCCAGTCTCTAAATTTCATTTTAAATTAAATCCTGAATAATATTTTCTGAGAAGGAAAACCCATTTATCTGACTTTGGCAGTTTGTCATCTGTCCGAAGTATGTGGAATGTATGTACTTGCAAAGTCTGGGTATACAAAATTCATGCAGTAAGTTAAACGTTACACACACACACACACACACACACACACACACACACACACACACACACACACACACACACACACACACACACACACACCATGAGAAGTAAGTTTACATTATGGACAAAAAAACCTGGTGGTTGAAGAATTCAGGGACAACCATAGGCCTAGAGAAAGATACTGGTAAACTTCTCATGTACGCACTCTTACCGATCCCAAGACTTGAACCCAAAAAAAAAAAAACCAAAAAAAAAAAAAAAAACCAAACGAGGAGTCATCAGTGCAGATGTATACTGCAGGCTGCACAGCTACCCAACAGGAGCAAAATAAAAATAACAAACAAACTGAAAAACAGAAACAGTCATATGCTTCCATTCTCCATGTTTAATTATTGTAGCATTTACTATAAACTGAACAAGAGTTAGCATAGTTACCGGTACTGATGTCATCGTTAATACCTTGGTTATGTGATAAGGTCATCACTGATGACGATCGTCGTTTTTTATGTACCCAAGCAAACTGTCGGTTCAGTATGTGATTCCGGTGCAAAGAATGTCATTGGTGCATAAATGAGAATATACTTTTATGGGATTGGTTAATATGGCCTGGGTTTTAATAGGGAGAGTGGACTTTGTCATTCAATCTCTCAAGAGAAATCAGGGGACACGATATTGAAGCTTTAGTTCACCCAATACTCTTTCCTTTCCACTAAGTGCTATTCGAGATAAACTGATAAAACTGGGTGAACATTGCTAGCGAGCAGGTTGTGTGCCACATGGCGGGCTTTAGTTTCAGTCATGATCATATGCTAGCATTTTCCGTTTATCCCTCTAACATTTATCTGCATGCGTTTGAAATACAAGTGTAAGTCATGTGGATCAAATACAGTTCAGTTATGTAACTTTTAACCATCACATTCAACAGAGTTTATCCAATGTAAATGTCACAGTTCAAAGTAAGTCTATTCTCTTTTCAACGTTGTAATTTTGAAACCATCTCAGACAGGCTAAAGCTCGACTCTTATACCGGTATGTTGTTCCAAGATGAGATAAGTTTAGTGCCACTTTTGGAGTGTGGTAAAAGTCACACAAATTCACCAAATTACTTCCATGAGATTGGCTGCAATTTTTTTTTTACAGTAACAGGACAGTATTTCTTAGCTAAAAGAGCAGCAGAAGTGGGACGTCGGACCAAAGAAAATGGCCTCAACTTTTGGGCATCCCCCAATAGACACGTTTTGCAAAAATGGGGGCTAATAAAGCTGTTTTAGCCAAGTAGTGATAAGTAATTAAATTATCCAATGGTCAATACGTGGCCTGTATGTAAGTAGAGTAACTGTCCATGAAGGCGACCACAAAATGCCCCACTCCCATTCATCCCATTCAAGGATCCATTGTGAGAATGGTAATTTTACCTGCTTGATTGACGTCGAATATCTTCTGAATGTTTTTTGTCTTGTTGCATGAATCGCTACGTGTGTCAAACTTTTTGAGATTCAGAGGGTTTTGAATTTTGTATTCAAGCACCTCCCCAGAGAACTGAGTACATTATAAAATTAACTCATATTTTGAGTTCGGACGAGAGGGGTCAGGCAAGTGCACCTAAGTTAAGTTTTATAATCAACGTTATTTCGTTTCCTAATGCATCGTAGGCACACACACAAAAACAACCTTTTAATATTTCTTTTAAAACGCTAACAATATGTCAATAGCACTTTGGGATCAAGAACGCGAGGTTAGTTTCCATGCTTCGATCGAAAGATAACGATTGTCAGTACACTCGAAACACTCGGCCGCTGTCACCATTAAGAATATGCAGCTAAAAAAAATTACATGAACTTATACCAGCGGTGCTGTTCACAGTAGTCACACTTTTGAACAGACATATAATAGTGTACACGCATTTATTAAATATCTGATCTTTCCAGTCCTATTATCGCAGGTATTGATTTTTGCCATGGGCTGATAAACCCAGCGTGCTATTTATTGGGATCAAATCATCACAGGTATTGCACGTCGCCCGGGGCAGTGTCTAAATGTGTGTCGAACCGAAAGTCAGGCAATTTGCAGCGTAAAAATACGTTATTGATATACTAAAGTCTGTTATGTCAACTGACTTGTGATGTGTAATTAAATCATTGTGGTAATTCTGAGCTACAAAATCTTGTACAGCTAAATTTGAGAAAACTCTAGGGAGAAATATCTCTGAGTGCAGCGGCGTTGCAAGGCTTAAATAAATTATCAGTGAGAGAACGTCAGTCCAAATACAACAATGAAGCCAAGGAATCAAAAGCTTCTGTGCCATCTATTCTTTCCTCGATTGCAGTAAGCTACACAGTATATTTCCCCTTCTAGCGGCGATACCAGAGCTAATTTCCGCTGCAGCTGAATCTGTTCCAACAATAGCTGCACTCGGTGCTGCTGGAACAGCTATCGGTATGGCAATGCAAAAGGCAACAACACACGTAATAAAGACCTCAAAACACGGTACAGTTTAATATTTCCAGGAACGCGGTGCGGTCAAGGTCTGAGACGTTTAGTTAAAGCTCTCCATGTTCAAACTCCAAACCAGCACCGAAAGCTTCTTTGTAAATAATAAAAGACGTATAGTTTAATTTCCCTTTCGACCTAGACAATCTCACACATTCACACAACCTTTCATCATCATAGTGGCAAATAAAATCGTTAGGTCACACAAACACTTTCATCGATATATTTCATGTACGACAAAATATTGGTAGTAATACAATGGTATTAACGTATCCTGATACATACATCAAAATCTTTCGTGAGATGAGTACACACTTATAATTTGTGATATAGTAACTACCAACAGCACTACAATCAGATGCATTCCTTACCTTAAAATCAAGAAAGGTGCACACAATGTTCATCAGAAATATGCCGATACTTCACTATATATTACATAGCCAACATGTCTAACTCTTCTATAGTTTGTAACTATGAATTCTAATTCAAAATTAATACAAGCATAAGTTCTAACACAACTCATTAATAAATGCAGTATTTAGATACGATGCTTATATTTTACGTCTGGCGGGGTTGATCCTGAATAGGTTGTTGTTTTTCAGGATCGGCACGGACGGCTAAAGACGTGCTTTATCAAATGGATCTATATTATTAAATTTAGATGCAACAAGCAATAAAATTCTGGTATTTAACAGTGACGGTAGAATAAAGACTCATGCATATCACTCACGAGTATCCACAGTGATATCAGTAGATGTGTTGCTACAGTAACGTTTGAACTCAACATAGGCAGAAATAGTATTGCTAATTTGAAGAAGCGGAATCGTGTGATGACCCTTCAACGAAGAAATACGTGAATAAAAACTTCCTTAACAAGAATCAGTGAAGGATTGGCATACTCAGAGCTGAATACAACAATCAAGTGACCGCCTTTATTTTTTTTTTACAGATTCGTAAACAGACCGGTTAATGATTTTTTTTTTTGAGTTTCAAATGTCCTGGACATTATATTCTCGAAAATTCGCACGCGATTCGATAAGTACATCGAGAAAGTCAAAGCGATTCAAGATTGTGTTATTCATACGACTCTGCTAATTAGCAAGGTTAACACGGGAGCGTATGAATCAGCAACATGGTCACAGCAAAATAACTCCATGAAACTAGCCGCTAAAGTCACTGGGGTGTACAAGATCTCCGTATTTAACGCTGATAAATTTATAATATTTGCGTCATATATCTGGTGTCATTCCTCCGATATATTTTTCGGAACTGTGTCGGTGGTGTTAAATGAAAATTCCTAGAAAACATTCATACTAGAACCAGCAGATACAGACTTGACTGCAACGACGTATTGATGGTGTCTGTAATTCATCGAGAAAACACCTCTGTTTGTAATTTCGAATATAACATAATTAATCCCATACAGACACTCCGGTATAACAAAGCATGTATATGGAAGGTATTGAAAGTATAAATCGACAAGCACATGAGAAAACAAAAACAAAATATATCAGATAAATTGTCGACATCGACAATCTTTTATACGCGGTTTCCTCGCTTGTTTGTTGGAACAACGACATTAGTCGGTACGCTATCAGCGACGCATGGGATATCGCCCATGGGTCGGTGTCCCTGTTGTTGTTGGCGTTTCTGGTATCATTAATATTATCGCGAGAAATATCTACATGTGCGGATTAAAATTACACGAACACGCATTAATAACGTTCGCCGAAAAAGGATTCGTGTATAAACGTATCGTCGATACTGTCGGTGGGGTTAAAGGACGGTGCAATATCAGACAATGAATTTGCTACAGTCAGGGATATTTATTATCGGTATCGCAAGAAAGTTAACATAGCCGTGCGGACGTTGTAAGAATCACATATATAATTTGTGTAAACTGATTGTGATAAATCCATGTGTGATTTTCCTAGCATGTGCAAAGAAACGTTTTGAATTTGTTTATGTCCATGTCATCAGGACACCAAAGTTTGTGTGTCTCAGCGTATGTGTGTCAATACCGTTAAAAAACCAAAAATTACAGTTATCTCTGAACGCTTTGGGGATCTGAGTGTACCGCTATGTAGCATAAATGACATCTGTGTTTTTACTCCTGATTCGGGAAAATATTCTGGCCGGATATTTGTTTGTATGTCAAGCATGACATCATCGTAAACCATATATATTGTGATATCCTCGTCGATTTACTGAATTCCTTAAGAACATCATAGCACCGTTGATGATGGCGCTATTAAATAAAGTTTGTTTCATTGGAGCCAACTTATCAGGTTGAACAATTGGGTTTAACCAGAACTAGAAGGACCAATTAAAATAACTTCGAATGGAATTTGGCAAAACTGGATGATGCTTGTCCGGTGTTTTCTCTCGTGTTGCCGAAAAGTCAGTCACGATCTGCAACAACGACATAACGCCTACATCAAGTTAATTTACATGCTAAAGTCGAGAAAAAGAAACCGTACGAAAATCACTCGCGAACTGGTAAATAATATCGGCGATGAGCGGAAAACTATCGGTATAAGCTGGCAATTAAGCACAGATAATTAAATAACGGAGTCGATTAACTATTGTCCAGGATGATATTGGAGATGTGTAGCGGTTTATAGCAAATTCGCTGATTCAGCTGGTGTCACACGTGCTGTTACCGCAGATTGGTTGTTACGACAGTTAATATGCAGATTTACCTACCACGTCCTAACACGATTCAGAATGGGCGATTTGATGTCAGCACGCCCAACAAAGTTCATCAGGCAGATATATTAATTTGTACCACATGACATACAAATATGTCAACGGTATAAGCAGGTACAAAGAAGCGAAAGTCGCTATCGACAACAACAGTTACTTAAGTCTCAAAAATGTTTAAACAAATTTATTCACGTAGCGGTCTGCGATGGCCACAGTTCCTTCATGTGGATCCTGGCAAATAAGTTATCGGTGTTGTAACAACGCTGATCAGCAACATAACGTTAAAATCAGACGTGGTCACACCGCGCTACCTCGTCATCAAGCAATAGTTGAAAGATTTGTTAAAACACTTGCACAGCGAATGTTTGGATATCAATACGCGCAGGAATTACAGAACAAGGACAGGTTTCGTGAATGGGTTATGTGACTACTACACGTGATAACCACGTTAAAATTTGTTACGAGCAGAATTATCATGAAATCCGTCGATGCAATCGCGTTAAAATACATACATGGCGACAATCTCCAGGAAATCAATTACAGAAAACAAAGCAGAACAGCTATATGTCAGACAGGTATGTATATAAATCTGGAGAACTTGAGGCGGATCAGTAGGAGGAACTGATCTCAAATGGAGCGTAACAATGCATAAAATATAAGCGAGGTAAGATCAACTGCGTTGCCTGCAATCTAAAGACCAGATACAACAGCTTCTCATCGTGGACTTGTCCTGTAAACACCCAATTACCATCGGCCTCAGGACGTTAGCGCGGAGGAGGATGATCGTGGGAGTTGTCTAGAAGACGCGAAGCTCCTAGACTTCTGTTAGATTCAAAACATGTCAGAGCGACATGTTCGCGTGTGTGACCGAGACTAATATCGTTTTTGTCCACGGTGACTTGTCATACTTCGTTGGGAAAATATTGCCATAGCATTTATTGTGTTACATTTTGTCGTTGCATCAGAGTAATGATAAATTCAACATCATGTTCAAACTAGTGATGCATTTATGTTTTCCGTCGCATAATAATCTAATGTCTTCTTTTGCGTGGCAGCAACCAGAGTAAGTAGCAGTCTCTGCCACTGTCGTTGGTCGTGAAACGATGTGAGCCTCAGACGCCATTTCGTCGGCAGCGTCATCGCCAATGTATATAATTCAACGCAGTTAAGATAGTTTTGTAACTCTCGATATCGCCGAATATACTAAATTTGACCAATCTATGCGATCTTCCACAATCCATATATTAGTTTCTGAGATTGCTTGCCCCTGCGTCGAATGAATTGTTATCGCATTACCTAGAGTTCATGGTGAGCCACACATGTGGCAAGCGTCTCTGACACCGTGGCAATCACTAGATGGCCCCGTCTGTGATACAGGCATTTCTTAACTCTGCACGCTTTCGTCTCTCTGGAGAGAGATTGAGTTGGAATGAGCACATTTATATCCGAGTTTTGAAAAAAAAATCTATCTGACGTGTTGCTTTACCAAAACCACCAGTATCATTAAGATAGACTATGCTATAATATCTCGTATTTGGTTCATTCACTACGAGGACGATGATCTGATAATGTATCTTTTCAGTAATACACCGCGGAAGTTTTAACAATCGGCCGATTCAGAATACTTACGCATTTGTTAGCCCCTTTTCTCCTCCAATGACCCCAACGTGTATTATCTAAGTGAGCAGAAATTTTCGTACACAGTATAAATGGTTTCACAAGATCCATTTTCGATCGAGATATATAAAATGAATCTTTGGCGATTCAATAGCGTCCGCTGAAAACCGGTCAATCATCGATAACAGATTTATTGACGAATGTGGGAGCATCAAAGATCTAACATGAATGAAGTGCGGCTAATCATGGTTTTAGTAGCTAACAACCGTGCCAATAGTTGTGCTGTCTGGTAAGCATACACGCTGCTGAGACACTAAAACACCTCACGAAGCCGTACCCATGATTGATCTTGGATAGCTTCGTTTATAATCAGATGACTTACAGAACTTGAACTTACCGATACTTTTTCTACACATAAAATATTATGAGTGCAGTAACCAAAACTGTCCTCTCCAGCCTGTACAAATTCATCGCCGATGGTACAGTCAGAGATGTGAGGATCTTGGCGTCTAACATATATTGTAATAGCAATATTAGATCACAGCAACGTTGATTTTTTGAGCAAGAGTCGTTGAGATTAATTGTTGTGTCCGGTTTATTAAAATTAGTACCAGACCAGACGGATACAACCGGATGAATACTCGCTTAGAATGATTCAACTCGAATGATTCAATCTCAGCAAATCCAATCTGATAGTAGTCGAGAGGCAGTGGACCTGTTATCAGCACTCTGGTCAATTCGTGTATTCAATGACGGAATCCATCAAAATACGGCTGACATTCGTTGTATCCAAAAAAAAAATAGAGGCCGTGTAAAAAGCCACACTGTCACTGAGATCATATCGGCGGAATTATATTTTGTGTTCCAGTGACCACCAAGTCCAATATTTGACACAATATCGCGATATATCGTTGAAATATTATTTCCATATTGGACAACATGAATTAATTTTTGCGCTATATCATCCACATCAGAAGACTTGGAAAAGCAGTTTTTGAGTAATTGTTTAGTATCGGCGTCATATTTTACCGCAATCTTTTTCGTACCAAGTTGGAGAGATTCCTTCCGATAAAGTATATCAGATATAACTGCCAGAGATAAATCCGCTGTATATAAATATGTCATCACCATGAAATAGAGAGATAGATACAGGGCCACAGGCACTAACATTATAAATCGCCTCAAAAATATCGCAGTCATGTATTTTTTTTTTCTTTGTCACTGATTCAGACCAGGCCTGACTGTTATGATCAACCATCGCTATCGGGGTTCCTTTACAATGTTTTGCCAGTGTTATTAAAATATTGTTTGCAATTGTTTTTACCACGACTTCAATGTTTTCCCAACATTGCTACATCATTTATTTATTCACTGTTAATAAAATAATTTTCCCCTCGTCTATTTTTGTTTAAAATCTCGAATCTGTTAGTCCGTTTCCACGTCTCGTGTTAATAAAATGTTCTCTGACACGCTGAACTACACAATTTTACGTGGCACAGTCAGCGATGTTGGTGCTTGCGCCACACATCGGCGGGAGAGCATTTCTATTCAAATCGTTCGTTTAAACGGTATAGTGCATAAGCGACCATAGACACTGGATACGCATTATTTTAATATAGTTTGTTTATTCCGACAAACGTGCCTGGCTTGGAGTATTTGTCCACGCTGGCGATGTTGTTATGTCCCTGTGATTTCTTAATAGGGTGGGAATTATCACAAATACTCCAAACTGACATGCTCGACAATAAATTTTATTTTTAAAAAAATATCGTTGGTCGTCTATGTGCAGGAAAATGGTGTTTAGAATTAGAATTAATTAGCGTTGCTGCTACTGAAGCCAATGTCGCTGAACATAGTAAACATAGCACACGTGTCCGAATACTCGGAATATAAAGTCGTGGTCAATGTAGGTAATGAAAAGGACAAACATAACTTCAACTAATTTCTAGAAAACTGCAAATTTATCTTTTCGTAGTCTGGAAAAGGTCTTACACAAGTGGAAAAATACAACATTACCACAAATAGCGAAACTTACGTGAGTAAAGATATCAGATACTATTCACATAGTATCTGTTAAAAAGTAAACATATTCTGTAAAATAAAAAAATAGCAGATTTGTTTACTATTTTCTCCTTTTTTGTACAAATTTTTGTCACGTTTATAGATATGCACAAAGTCTTGAAAAGTCCTTACAAACGAGAGATAGTGTGTGAAATGGATCAATGAGCAACCTATACGCAAAAGATAAGTCAATTGATGGGAGAGTCCTTGGCACATGAAAATATATTGGTCTAAGGAACCTACTACTGATGTAGTGAACATGATTTACTAAGATGTGTAAATAAATGTTTCTGATACATTGTGCAGCTCATCTTTACAACAAGAGATGTTGGTACATGTTCTAGGAAATAAATAAATAAATAAATAAATAAATAAATAAATAAATAAATAAATAAATAAATAAATAAATAAATAAATAAATAAATAAATAAATAATTAAATAAATAAATAAATAAATAAATAAATAAATAAATAAATAAATAATAAGCAAAGGAGCAAATTCCAGATCGACGAAATACCATCTTGGGGCACATAAGCATTGGAGCTATAAATGATTATATTCATTTATTCTCCCCTTTCCTGAAAATCATTGTTGACTAAAGATAATGTACTGCTCTTACTGATTATCTCATTTTCAATTGACCAAATGAACTGGGAAGTATTTCATTTCGTGCGTTGCACAAGTGGGCGCAGTCGCGGGCATGTCAAACGATAACGTTAGAAAATGATGTAGGATTCCTTAAAAATGTGATAGCGATTTAAATTTGTTGTACATCTAAATTGTAGAATATTTGAACTAACCATTTAGTAAGAAATTATTACGCTAAGTGAATTTTAGCTTCAAATATCAGTTTTGATTCTTAAAATACACACATGTACACACAAACACACACATCTACACACACACACACACACACACACACAAAGTTTTGTCTACACTGAATGCAAAGCTAGGAGCCCATTTGTATCACTAATTTACAGTTTGTCAGAAAGATATTTTTGGTATATCCGTTAACAAAATTCTGATTTCCATTACATTGAGAGCCAGGTGAGATGTGACTAAACCTCTAAAATAGAATGAAGAATACATCCGTTTACGGTATTACATGTTAGAAATTGGTATACACTAGTATACAGTATTAGATACTAGATATATAGATATATACCAGTATACGGTATTATGTAATAGACTGAGGTATATAACAGGATACGGTATTACTTGTTAGAATGGCGTATATATATATATATATATATATATATATATATATATATATATAGATCTATATCTATAAATATATATATATATATATATATATAAGATTTGCGTTAGAATACTCCCATAATACGAACATTTTATTTCCAACGCGGGAAGTTAACTACCTATTTTAACACATATAATTCATTTATATCATCGTCTAACACATGTTATAATAGACTCAATAAAATAACTAAGACATTTATGCTAACATTTATTGACAACATTTATTGAGAATCACTAAACGAAGAAACAAAACATTAATTTGTGCCAATAAAATAAGATATTGACGAACATATGCATTTTTAAAAGAATGAAAGATTAATTTGTTTTATCAACACCAATGAAGAATGATTGAGTATGGTTGTGTTTGTTTTAAATTTATTATACTCGTTGTTATGTTTGGGTTAACAGGTAAGATAGTCAATTCATTTGTAAGTGAAGAAGAGACTTTAGGATTGGTGGTCACTCAAATGAACATGATGACCTATACAGCACGAATTAATAGTCTCGTCAATATGATAGGATGATATTATGAGATAAAGCGTGCCAATCAATATCGTCTTATGACATTAATAGCATACCTTACCAGTAGATATTAAAAAGCAAAATATAAAAGATGTTTGTTTTTTTTTTGTCTTGATGCATTAAACCCTTTTTCTTTAGGCCGGAATAAAGGTGGAACAATGAAACGCATGCAAAGCATGTGTTTGAATTTCGTGGATGTTTTATTTTTCTGTTTTAATTTTATAAAGTTTTGTTTGTAAAGTGCTATATGGATCACTTTAAAACTTAGTTCGGTGTTGGACATAAATAATTATGTTAGTCTATAAATGTACCGCTGTATTTTTTTTGCGTGTATATTTACAATCAAATGTTGAACACTAAATGAAAATTTAAGTGCAATATAAAGTGTGTAGTTCAGGAAAGGTGTAATTTGCTTGTATCAGATGGCATACATAAGTTTTAGTATTTACGTGTAGAAAAGCTTATTGGCATGATCCCTCTCAGAATTCATTATCCGAGGGATCCCTAGTTCTAAAATAGAAAGTTTTATGTGTATTCGTATTGTGTCAAAGTGTATTAGTCGTGTTTTTATTTTTACGATTTTTGATTTTATAATTACGGATTAGGGTTTAAACGCATTCCTAAACTAGTGTAATATAAGAGCTATTTTCTCGGGCTGGAGTCAAAGCTCATTTATATTTTAGTTATTCTTGCCAGGGATCCGTCTTGCCCTATGTTTGCTATATGAGTGTGTTGTTTGATGTGTCTGTCTTTTTCTTTATGTTTTTGTACGGGCTGGCTAGATAGGTCAAATTCGCATAGTCTCTTTATTTTCATTGGTTTCATTGATTCAGGAGACCGGTTGTGAAGTAAGATCGATACCGGCCTTCCTATCTTAGGACCCTTGTTATTTTTAGTGTGTGCATAGAGAAGATAGTAGATGATAGAAAAGTTATGTATGAATGATTACCCCGCAGGCATATACATTTTGAGCAATTTTTGTTTATAATCAGGAATAGTTTTTATTAATGAGTTAATAAAATTTATAAGGTCATAATATAAATTCTTATCATTAATGCCATTTGTAAATAAAGGTTGTGCAGTTTCATTTCTTCCATATTTTTGTTGAATTTTGTTTCTGATATTTTGCCTTTCCAATTTATTTCCTTGTCATTCTAAAATTAAGTGACTTTTAGAGTCAATATGTGCTCCACACAGTCTACATTTTGGTATTTGTTTCGTTAGGTGTCTGATGAAAGTTACTTCACCTGTAAACCATCTATCATGTATATAGAAAAAAATCTACTTTGAATACCAGGCGATTTTATGCCTGACCAATTTCTAGAGATTGAATCCCAGTTTAGTCTTGGGTTTGTCAGTTCTACTTCCTGATGTTCTTTGATAAATGGTTCCATTATATATATATATATATATATATATATATATATATATATATATATATATATATATATATATATATATATATATATATATATATTCTTTCTCCATATCTCATAGTTCTTTGTTTTTTCTATATCTGTAAATGAGTTTTTTAATTTTCTAAAAGAGGATAAGAAACTGTTTAGTTTACGTATATCAACTTACATTGGTGTAAACTGTACGTAATAGACTTTACCTGCAAAATCTTCTATAAGATTAATCTAAATAAAATTTGCATGTGTAAATTTCAAGGTGTGCAAATTTAACTATGCGTGCTCACCTTTATGAATTACAACTATTTCGTATTTATTTATTTATTTTATTCTATTTTTTAATTTAATTTAGACCTCAAGTTGAACTGCTATTAGTACTTTTTATAACTTTAGTTAAATTTGTTCACAGTATTTGTTTCTAGATAGCATATGAGTCACTGTAGCAACTTGCACTCGTGTCTACATGACTGTCTGTCTTATGACGTCTTGTGTCTATATATAGTTTAGAGGGAAGGATATATTAATGAGTGAATATGAATTAATATTTTTGCATCCATTATTATAAGTCCATGTTCGTGTTGTCAACCGATGAAGATGATAATTGCAATGAAAATTGTCATCTTTAATGTTGCAGTTTACAGCAAAGGCAGTTTTCCAGAAACATATATTCACAATTTATAGCAATATTTTGTTACCCGTGAAAGATAGGTTTGTTCTTAGATATATTTAACTTGCATATCTTTCTTGAAACCAACTTAAAAATCAAAATATATATTTGCCAATATATCTGTGTGTATTTTTACATCGTGACATTTGCAAAGGTGCAAGTATAATCACCCCGTGCAACTTTGGTATATAAGAACAATGTACGAATTTACAGGATAGGTGCATTACCTGCAGCCCATCCTAACAGTATTTTTAAGTACAGTCGTGCCAAATGAGAAAATTACTTTACTGCAAGTTCCATCAAACGATAGGAACTTTTAACCAATATGTATCTTATGTCTTATCAATTTTAATGAGAAGACTTCCTTGTATTGCACGATCGATTATGAATTTTATGAAAGTAAACATATGTCAGCTCGATCATTTGTAAACCTGACAGAGTCAAGCGATGAGTTGTAAGTTTGCTGTGGTAGAACAAGTCTTAAGTTTGAATATTCATCTCTCTCTCTCTTTCTCTCTGCATACATGCATATATATATATATATATATATATATATATATATATATATATATATATATATATATATATATATATATATATATATATATATATATATATATATATAGTGTTTCGACCCTGTAGTTAAGTGTATGTATTTTAAGGAATGAATCCTGTATAAATCTTTTTATTTTTATTTTTGGAAAAATTGTTTTCCTGGAGAACAACAGTACTAATTTGGACAAAGACAATTTCTTGAAAATATTCTAAGCTGGAACGGAAAAACAAAAACTGTGCTTTAGTGTGTAAATTCTGTAATTTTCTGTTAGCCTTCGTCTGACGTGGTCATCCGCCATTTTGGACCGGAATTGAACTTCAAACTGTGTCTAGAACTTTTTACAGGACTTATATTTCTATTTTGAACAAACAATTTGGATCATTTCCTAAAAACAGTAAGTTTAACATATTTAATTTTTTCATGTTTTCTAGGAAAATAAATTATTTTGTTAAAATTTACCAAGCTTGATGTCTTCACTCATTCTTTTATGTTACCTTGAACGAGCCGATACGTATCAATATATATATATATATATATATATATATATATATATATATATATATATATATATATATATATATATATATATATATATATATATATATATATATATATAGTGCCGTCACCAGTGAAGCACTTGCTTGCCTCTTAATGCCATTTGGGATTTTGTATGTGCATATGTTTTTTCTTATTAAACCTCTTCATGAATGCAACGTGGAAAGTTTTTTAATGCAGGGGTTATGCTGGTAAGGGAAAAGGTCATTGATATAAAAACGTTTTTAGAATAAAATTTAAGGGGACCATTAAAGAACATCCCTCGGCGTCTCAAGCTCTCGTGCAGCCACTGCATATGTATAAACCGGTATATGCAAGATGTGTGCGATATTACTTCTAGGCAGCTTTACCACAGTACTTTTTACAGATAGTATGTAGTTTTAGACGAAAATAAGAATTCTAGACCAGAGAACATAAAACCCCTCGAAACAAGTTTAAGTTGACCACATTGTCAACATCCAATGATCATTATCGTATTGATGACACTAACATATGAATCATCAAATGTCAAAATATTCGGCGACCAAACTTGTTTGGAAGGGATTTAGGATATCTGATCTCTAGTCCTTGTTTCTTCTACTACTAGATCAAATAATTTTGTGAGATTATTTCTAATTTGTTCACATAAAATTGTATGCATTATCACCAAATATCAATGTTTCAACCGTTGATATTAAAAAAATATTTCATCTCCACGGTAATAGACAAAACATTACTGTACCGCTCACACAGCGACGACATTCGAATAAGTCTTATTTGCAGTTTGTTAAAAGGATATTTTGATCAATAAAATATACTTTTGACTGATCTAGATAGATGCTAAGTTTTGTATATTTTTGTTGATTGATTAGATCATGAAAGTTTGTAAATCCTGCTGACAACTTCTGTCTCAATTGTCCACAATGATTGAAATAATCGCTGTTACCAGATCAGATAAGTGAGAACATTAGTTTGTTGCCAGCAATATTGATGCTGATGAAACATATACCTGATAATTCATTATTAATTTCAACTGTCATCTCTTTACCGTCTATCATTAGTTATTTGATCTTGCTATTGCAGCTATTTGTCACTGCACAATTTTTCAAACATTATTTCTAAGGTTCACAGATATCATATCCTTGCCTTCAAATATGATATCAAGAAATGATCTATCATCACAACGATACCCAAGTGCAGACTGATCTATTCCATTTTAGCAATAGTGTTTGTCATCAAAATTATTCAATCCGCCTTTGATAATAACACCTGTTTTATGTTTACGATGATTTGTTCGAACAGCCATCGCTCTTATATAACTAACACCTCCGTCAAGAGCATACCTGTATTCAACATGTTTTATAAATCTTTTAACAAAATCGCGTGGGAGACCTTTTGCTGTTTTCGTTATTTATTATTATACAGCAATGCGGCATACATTTAACTTCCCAATCCAAAAAATAGTTGATGATGCGTGAGATCATTTCATTCTTGAACTTATCAATAACCTCTTTGTTTTGATCATCATGAAATTTATTGTCATGAGGTTAATCGGAAAGATCAAATAAATATCAATAATCGTAAATATCCTGACAGACTTAAACACATTCTATTTCAGACACAAGAGTCAGTGTCTGAAAACAATGATCTACTTGATGGCCACTGCTTTTAGCAAAATTATAATTTTAAATAGTACTTGAGCCACTTCTACAACTCAAAGACAGAACTTCGAACGTGAATCGGCTTATTTAGTTTTAGATTTGCTTCTCATTGCTGTATTGCGACAAAGACCTCATTAAAATATTCATACTAATGCTGATCATTAACTATCTCTATTTTCTAATATTTCCAATATTTATAAGTTTAAAGAAGTTGTTCTCAAAATCGGTTTTCGCTACATCTCTACTTGACTATCCCTCATAGCATATGGCTTTGAATTTATCTTGTACTCGATTGGTTAGGATTATTTTCTGCTCCAAGTACAGACTAAAGTAAAGACTCGAAGTCAGTGTACATAACGAAAGAAATTTTGAGCTTGTGATTATGATTGACAAACTGAAAAATGCTTTTATCTTTGGACGGCATAGCTTTTTGTTTTAAGTCTCAAAATTACCGCAAATACTTTGTATATTTTCACTGACGGAACATCCATGCAAACAACTGGAACGAAAATAATTTTTAGTTTTGTATTTGTTATATTGCTCACCAATTAGTCCATAAAATATTTTGATTCAAACATTGATTCATATAAAACAATAAGTTTATTGTTGATTGTGAAGCTATTTCTGAAATATAACTTGGATAGACATTTTCACGGTCGTCAAGACCAAATAAATTAACTAAGATATTATTTTATAATACTATAATATTATATCTTTAATTGGTTGTTCGATCAATAACTTACCACACACTTGCTAGACAAACCGATCAATAGTTCACCGCATTCCAACTGAACAATCAATTAGGAATTTGATATTACTATGGAAATATTGTCAGAGATTTTGACAACAAATCTACTATGCTCATCCCAAGTATAATTTATACGCGGGAAATGTATTAGGGCCAGTGATACACATCAAATACGGACAGCCATTTGGTAAAGCCACGTTAGTTGGTTATACGATTAGTGTTAAAAGCGATAATGCTGTGAGAGCAGAAATGCTATTGAAATATTTTATTTATACGTTATTTTGTGATGAAATTCCAAAAGGATAAAGAATATATCATGTCAATGACTCAGATACCGACAATAACATTGAAACTTGTTTTTGCAAGATGAGTTTTAACCACAAAACGTATTTGATTTTTACGAAGCTTCTGACAAAGAAATTATTCAAATTATAAAGTACTATGTAATTTGCATAAGAGTGGATATCTTAGGATGAAAGTTCGAGGAACAATAACTGATCATCTTAATTATTCTATCCATCGTTTTGTTTACGAGACGTGCCAAGGACCCATGCATAACTGTTTGGTGATTGATCTCATCAATAATTTGAGAGAAACAAGATTGAAAATCTTGAATCAATTACTCAATAGGAAAATGTGAAAAAGGACGAGGTGGTAATATTAACTTCTGATACCCGGAAACACATGTCATAGCGGTAAATCTTGAAAAAGATGAGGAGCTAAAATTTCTATCGATAACAGTTGCTGCAAGACATTATTTAAATTCGGCAGCAATAAAATTTGTCGCTGATGGAAGAATATAATTAGCTATGTCACAATCAATCTTTGTCGGAATAATCTTTAAATATAACGATTAAATATATTTGCTAGCTCGGCTTTAGTTAAACATTTGTAGGCAAATTCCATATCATTTTCCACAAATTTCAGCGAAAGTACAACGCTCTTATTAAGTTTATTTTTTTTCTGCTGCTCTGAGCAGAAATTTTATTAGAATCACCTTGCACAAGAATAACGTCGACAAAAAATAATTATATCCTAACAAACGTTCTCGTACTGCCGAAGCTTATTTGCTGTAGTTTAATATAATAACTTTTTAATAATATTTTACTTCGTTATTCATTCTATTTTTATAAGTTAGATAAAATATATTATAATATATACTTGATGATACGACTTGCTAATATTTCCTTCCGCGATATGATCGCTTTTGATATGATCGCGGATGATAACCTTACAACTGGAGATGCTAACGTCATAGCGGTTGATTACACAAAAGACGACATTTTATTTATCAGCGACGACGAGCTAAACTAGTTTGTAAGTGTAGATGAGAAGAAATATTATAGAACACCGACAACTTGTAGATACAACGTAACATCACCTTACAAAGAAAATTCTGAAATTTAATTTTACAGAAGACAAAAGACAGTCGGTCTGGCATCTGGTAAGACTTTTATTAAACAACAGATTTTCAGAGCGATGAAATAGTGTAAAATTTGATTTCATCTTGTCAAGACATTTCATTTAATGACGATCTCTGGCCATCGCAGACGATATTTGATATCATAGTGTAAGCGTATAAAATGTAAGTCGGTCTAACGCAATTATGAAAAATCTACAAAAAATTTGTTTTCACAATTTTCTTAGTTGGCATCCAACTATTAAATTTATCGCTATATCCACGCTACTTTGTGAGGCTTTTACTACCGCGATTCTTGATTACTTTTTCATAACAAAAACATCTTATTAAATTTTCTGTAGTTCCTATTCATAAAAAATATCAATTACCGGTTCCCCTGCTAGACGTATTAACGAGTATCTTACTGGTATCGCTAAAAAGTACTTTATCAATGATACATGCTTCTTTAGTCCAGTTTGGAGAAAATCCTTTCCCATACAATCTTTTTTTTGTCTGAGAATCCTAACCTTATCACCAACCTTACATTTATGTCTGCGTTACATGTTTTCATTTGTTAGTATTGTATTTTTAATCGCATCATTTGTTGACATTTTCCTTTCACGTGACAAAAGGGTTCGATGTTTGTGTAATTGTATTTGTGAAGGATCAGCATAAAATCGTCGATGTACCTATTTATTTTTTTGTATCAAATATGCATGTATAAGCTCATTTAGAGTACGATTAAATCTTTCAACTGCGACACGTTTTACCTCATTCCATGTGACATACTTTTTTATTTTAATTTGCCAAAAATATTGCTGTTTTTTTTATTGAAACTGTTCACATTGTATTTGGTTTTCTTTTAATTTTGACGATAATTTGTTTAGCGCATCAGTCATTGACGTCTATGATTTATCCGAAATTGGTATACTAAACGCGTACTTACTAAAAACGTCAATAACGTTAAACAAGCATTTTTTTTACTATCGAGGAACTGAGCAGGATTTGAGACATTTACCACATCTAATGCACAAGTATCATTTGTGGTATTCGAGCCAACCCTACGTCTTGGGAACTTCTTTAGTTTGGGTAATTCACCTGCGAGATCATCGTAAAATTCTCTATCAAGTCGAGCCTTGAAGATATATTCTATCAAATCTTTTTCTCATGTTTAGAGGTTTCATATCAAGTAATTTATCTAACATTACATTATTACGATCTGATTTTGAACTCTTTCCATGGAAGATGAGGTTATCAGAACGTTCTATATTACGGTAGCAGATATGATTAATTTCTATTGCATCTACTTGATTTGTAAGGTTCTTTTTCTGGTAATGGGTTATATTGTTTACCCAACAGTTTGTTAAGCAGGTGTTACGGCCTGGTGTATTTGTGGTTTGGCAACTTAAACCCCACTTTTGATTTTCCAATGCATTTGTGGATGTCATTTCTCCTGCCTATTTCCTCACAGTTATTGCATGATTGACAGTACGTGACAAGTTTGTCTTGTTCGATACAAAGTTCTTTATTACAGTCATAGTTTTATTTTATTTTGCGTTATACAAGTTGGTCGACAGAATTGTTGGTTTGGTTTAGTGTGTTTTCCACCCAATGTTACCTGTTCTTTTTTTAGGAAAAATGCGCCAAAAGGTCAAAGAAATCAGTCCAAATTCTTGTTTTTATGAGGGTCTAACCTCGATGGAGTTAGAGAGAAATTAAGATTAGAAATTTGAAAAATCGATTTTCTCCCTGATGTTATCATATACCTCAATGTCATATACCTCTATGAGATCGAAATAAGTTTTACCTAACAGTTTTATTTCATAATCGTCCCACAATGTTGCAACGACGATTGTCGTCAAAGTCAGACATGACGTAAATCTACCTTTTGTGTTGTTTCATCCTCTAGCTTTCGCATTACATCCTCATCATATGGCGACAGTAGTTTGTTTTGTGGCAGTTATTATAGTTCCTTCTGTTTTTGCTGTCGGTGCGATATCTGATTTTGCTCGTTTTATTTCCCATGCGGAAGGTTCAGCATCAATTGCATTTGGTGTTACTATACCCATTCCCTTTAAATATTCTGTATTTGTTTTGTAAATATATCTCCAAGCAATCCACCAACAAGTTTTCTTCCATAAACTAATTATGTTTCATCGTTATTATTAAATTAGGCTTACAAAAATTATGCCCGAGCTACGCCAACGAGTCAAGCATACATGTAATTAGTAGGTTACAACCTCGTGATAAAGATCAATTTGTTACCTGATTGGTTTGTTAGCTGCATCATCATTTTATATGTTGTTTGGTTTTCAGAAATATTTGATAATATATAAGTTGTCTGCGAGAAATTTGCTTTAATGACACTCGTGATTATATAACCTAAACGTTCTAATGCCGAGCAAGAGCCTGATTCAATGGAAGAGTTAATCTACATCGTGCTGACCTGTGTAATGTTAACAGTAGTTATTCTATACTACCGTATCGCTTATTTTGAGAACCTGGCAGTAAAGCTATTTTAGTCGCTGATAGGAAATCAATTATAATTTTTTTAAAAATGTAATTATAGCCTGTAGTGTATAATAATTAGGAGCCAGCTCACTATTGTCTGCTGCATTGTACTTTGATATTAGCTCTGTTATAATCTTACCGAGGTCAGTTACAATACACGCTGTGTGTGGTAATTTAACTGATATACAGGATATATATATATATATATATATATATATATATATATATATATATATATATATATATATATATATGTATATGTATATGTATATGTATATGTATATGTATATGTATATGTGTATATATATATATATATATATATATATATATATATATATACATATACATATACATATATATATACATATATCCATATACATATACATATATATATATATACATATATATATATATATATATATATATATATATATATATATATATATATATATATATATATATATATATATATATATATATATATATATATATATATATAGATAATTCCTGGAGATCTAAATCAGGATGTCAGAGTTAAATGTAAAATTTGCGCTAAGATTTAATTTTACATATGCCATGAAATAGCATATTGTAGCATATATCAGCCCAATATTGTAATTTTCAACAGGATCCAATAGGATTGTAAGATTATATTGGAGAGAAGTTTGCTCTGACAATCTTCCTCTGTGACGCAATCTAACAACATTGTTTAAATTACATCATAATTGATAAACACGATCGCTGTGTAAAATTTGGCATTTGTTTGATGTTAGTATTCCACTCAATCCAAGGTTATCTAGTATATCAATGATTTCGTTTTCGATCTCTACACTTTGATTAGCAATTTTAATTGGCTGATATCAATAGCAAAAGTCGGTCAACCAGTTAGGCGTTTGATGTAAACACTCAAACATCATATTCAGTTTTTGGGTTTTCCTCTGGTGATATTTTATTTTGTTCTTCTTCGTACTTTTTAAATAGTCTTCTAAAACTTTTCCTTTTTTATAATCGTCATTTCTAGTCCTGTACTGGTAAGAGGTATCATTTAAAACTTCATAAATAAATCCCTCCCTTACTATATCATACAAGGTCAACATTTCATTCTCTTTTTGAACTTTTTAATCTCTTCATCAACTTCATAAGAATGATTTATTTTTTTACCTAAGATAATTGGTTGTTTTTATTATTATCATCATGTTTGAATGCCATTGAGATCATTAAATTTTCTACTTACCAAATATATTTGCATAAATTTGATGAATTGATAATCTCTTATTCGTGACAGAGGTAGTGTTATATAACATATGATCTGATTTTCGATGGGAACATTTCTAAGGTTATCTTAGCTACTCATTTGTGTTCCTCGGCTAATTTTTAAATTTGTTTTGATAAATTTTCTATCAACCTCTTTAACTCGGTTGGATTTACAGTCAGTTTGCTATCGCGTGTTTAAGCATGCAAGGTTTATTCATTAACCCATCAAATTCAACAGGTCGTACAGCAAAATTAGCAATGTGTTTTACGAATTCCCTCTTTTTGATCTCTCTCTGAGTAAACCAATTTTTGTTGTTCTTCCAGAGATAACTTAAAAATCTCTGGTTGTTTGCCTAGTACTGATTTACTACTGGCTTATAAAATTATGCGGATGTTTCTTCATTTTGAGTTTGCTCACGCTGGGTTTTCCATCCTTTTCTTAAAAGCAACTTGAGATGCAGAAAGTTTCTTTAGTAATTCATTTTTTAGTTTTTATCCTATCTACAAACTTCTTTTAGAGAAATGTGTCAATGCAGCAGCCAATCATCTTAGCCGGATCATACGTTAATCTATCGAAAAAACAGATTATATTTATCATTAGTTACCTGATGATATAATTCAATAAATGTTTCTTTCGTTACATCACCACACTGCCTGTTTGCAATATTTTTTTCATCAACATTATGTAACCCTGTAAATAGTATGAAGCATCCTTCGTTTCGTCTGATAAATGTTTCAACGATATTGTATCCTTGTTCAAGATAGATCGAATTACAGTTGTTGTTACGCGATAATGAAAAAAAAAAAGACTTGAGCTTGCTCATCTCCTCTTTGATTAAGGGAATATGGTCAAATGCAATTATTTTTTGTTATTAATAACCAGATTTTTCGATTGAAATTTTTTTTCCTGATTATAAACATGTCTTTGTCAGCCCCAAGCTGGTCGTGAAGTGTGCCATTGTATTCGCTCAATAATTCGCATTTAACATGTTGTGGGTTAATTGTGCTAGTATACATATTATCGAAGTTAAAGTTCTCGTTGATCAAGAGATTGAAAAAAAAAGATTTCTTTTGCCAGACCCCGTGCGACTTATAATAAGATAATGTGGAAGTTAGTTGTTTTGTTTATGTTTGATTAATCGTTCAGGATAAAAAAGTAATATTGACGATGACTGCGTCATTGTTGTTTTACAATTGTATGCTTTATATTTTATACAATATGAACTATTACATAAAATTCCGAACAGCACTTACAACATCCAACGAACTAGGAAAATTAACTGATATATAATCGGTTATGCTATGACAGGTTATTTACTTATGTCTAATCAGCGAATACTTGGCTTGGAAGTAGAGTATCCGCCGCCAAGGGTCGATCTCACACAAGTGGTGAGCTACTCAAAACTAAAAGTGATCGATGATAACAAACTATCATCGACAGGAGGAATTTTGGCCGGTAATCTTGACATATCCTAGAAAAATCATAAATTTGGAGACAGCTCATCCACCATAAAACTTAAATCAAAAACCAGTCTGTAAATTATTTACAGTATAAATACATGAATAATAATAACTTGAAAAAACGGGTGGAACGGTTACAGGTGATATTAACGTCAAATTGAAAATCATTGGACGTGAGACTGTATACCCACCAGTGACCATTGACGGCACACAAGCGGTAAATTATTTACAGTTAAAGTATGTGGATGATAACATGATTAATAAATCTGGTGAAATAATACCAGGTATCCTTGTAATGAGTAATAACTAAAAATAACTTTATTGCTAAAACATGTACTATCAGCAGATGATACCGATGTTATTAGTTATGCTCTGTTGAAAGGATCACTTGCCTCGTATTTAAAACTATATGGTGTACCCACGTCTGGTAAAACTAATATGCGAGCCAACAAGATAACTACATACTACGTTCCAATCAATCTTAATGATCTGATAAATAAGGCGAATGTTGATACTATACATAGCAGTGGTGTAAGAAAACAAAATTAATTTATTACTATATTTCAATGCTCTATCAGGCAACTGGTTAAAAGCAAGGAAAATATTTATACAATAATTCATTCAGATCTAAAACAGCACGAACTTGTAATGGAAGAGCATATGAGGAAAGATGAATAAATTAAAATCAAGATCGTTTCAAGAAACTAATGGAATCTAAAAAATAGTTTTATTAAGAAACATAAAGCTTTTACCATGAAAAGCTTTGGTGCGTAAAACAGTGTTAAAAATATTAAGCAAAATATCTCGGGTAATAGATTTACCTCTGATAACGACTAAATTAGGTACAATTTTAAGTGTAGCATCACTAAATCTGTTTTTGTTAACAATATCAGGTGTTGACGTTTCTCTTATAACACCTTTTAGAAAGACAGAGCAACGACTTGAGACCAAAAAGAGTGCCTGCAAAGCAGGAAGCATGTCCTATAAGAATTACTGTATCAGATATAATCTTATTTGCGAGGAATAAAATATGATATGAATGATTTAGTTCATGCGTTTCGAATTATTGACATTATGTAAACATACTAGAATTAGCAAGTATGAAAACACGTATCAGACAAAGTATTGTAATGATAGGTTATAATAATTTGGTAAACATTAGATAAAATCTGACAATTTTTTTTTCAGTAGTAGAGGAAACAAGGTTTATAGATCAATGATCCTAAAACCCATTCTAACAAGTTCGGTCGTATAATATTTTGTCATTAGATAGTTCTCAAGAGATGATCACGTTGATGATGATGCATATGTTTTTGTCATCATATACGATAGTGATTATAGGGTGCTTATAATGTGGTCGACATGAACTCATTTGGAGGGGTTTTAGTATTTCTTGTCTGGAAACTTTTTTTTTTGTTTTACTACTTACGTGGCACGTTACTTGATTACTCTACTGGTACGTCATCGTTAGCAAGAAATGCACGCATATGCCCGAGTATTAATGTTACAAGATGATTGATATTAACAGCAAGTTTACATTTTTATTGTAAAATATTGTACCACTAATAATAATAATAATAATAATAATAATAATAATAAAAATTAAAAATAATAATAATAATTATAATAATAATAATAATAATGTTATTATTATTATTATTATTATTATTATTATTATTATTATTATTATTATTATTATTATTATTATTATTATTATTATTATTATTATTATTATTATTATTATTATTATTATTATATGTTTTCTTCACAATGAATTGTATTTACCAGAAATTAATTTTGAATATTACAAATGTAATCATAATTGAAATTCTTCATTTACACGTTTGACACGTGTCTTGTCTCTGCATGTGATGGTCAAAGGGGATGCTTTGAATATATTCTGGCAAAATCCACCTATAGGATAAATGGGAAAATTGCAGGTGCAATTATATTTGCAATCATTTAATCACATGTTTGACCAGTGCATAATGTCGTTGCGACGTTCCGAAAGATATTCGGAACAAAAGTCTAACTGTTAGAGATAACATAATTCATGCTAATATCATCCTAAACTTTAGTTACTTACTGGGTTATGTTAATGTGTTAAGTATTGTTTTGTAATACTACGAGTAATTCTGCGATATTCATGACAGCAGTCCTTTTATGTTTTAATATCTCATAATCTATCATGTCCATCTAGTTTGTTAAATAAGTGGGTTTCATAATTTAATGACCATCTCTGATAAACATAGTGCATGGGCGTTTTGTTTACTCTCAGAGTATCTGCCTAGTGTAACAAGTAAAATGAGAGCTTTCATTGTCAACAAATCCTTCTTTTATCAACAAGCTATTTAAAGTCAGCACAGTCTCTCCAATTAAGTTACAGTTTTAAGAATACCAGTTGAGCACCAGTTAGCATACACATGGCATATTCGTCTACTATAAGGCACTGACCATTTTTATGTGGTTGAATAATTTTTATTGAGCTTTAATATTGAATTTTATTTTAATAGGAACATAATCATTTCTTTTTCAAATTATTTAATAAATATAATATGGTGCTATTTTGCTATAAACATATAATTCAAAGAGATTTATAAGTACTGAAAGGCAGATGTTTTAGTTTTTAAAGTTTCTCTGATACATGTCATTAATGTGTTGGTCACTAATATAATTACGGTACAGTGTATTTCATATCGAGTTATGTTCAAAAATATCGCGGTAAAAATTTGTCTTCGTATCCAACTCTTGGTTATATATCACTCTATGCGTGAAATAACCAAACGTGATTACACGACAAAATAACTTTCCTTTGAAACAACATAAGATAGCTTGATAAGCATGTAGGGGCCGCGTATAATTGACGTGAAATAAATGTAGTCGTAAAACTTCGTTATCTATTCACTCACATTTTCGCCGTCTTTATCCCTAATTGATACAGACCAAAATTGCATAGATTTTCATGATCTAATTACAGGTACAGCAGTTATTTTGGCAGTCTTAGTCTTCGGACTAGTTTCAAAAGCAAGTAAGTGAGATAAATATTTCTTTCTCAAAAAATATACATGTTACTTGATTTTGAAATGGTTCATTACTTTGTTTAAAATTCCATATAATGTCATTTTTATGGCTTTTGTTGGTGGCGGTCGTTATCTTCCATTCCTAAGAATTGAACGTTCTCATTCTAAAAAAAAAAAAGCCACTGAATAATACTATTTTGATATTTGATATAACACTTGCCTTATTCCGGTTTTACGAAGAATCCGTATTTTATTGATTACATATACCTACAAGTGTTGTCGTAAAAGGACATAGAACATACCGATTTCTTTCTGCTTTTATCAAGGTATATGGTCGATATCATTTTTTCTTATATCCTTATGACTGTCTTATAGTAGACAATATGGTTTAACGGAATACAATCCATTTCGTGCCAGCTTAAGTCTCCACACTTCCAACAATAGTAATAATAATAATAATAATAATAATAATAATAATAATAATAATAATAATAATAATAATAATAATAATAATAATAATAATAATGTTTTATGTTCTATCTCCCGAGTCTCGTTTTAAGAAGCAAAGGAAAGGTGTGCATAACACTTTAGTATGCTTCAAGCTTACGAAAAGCTCACGCTTTTTTGTAAGTATGTTTCACAAAGGTATCCTCAGGTAAAGTTCGTTCGCCTGAGCAAAACGTTTGTGTGAGCTACTATTTTGTGTGGGAGGATGGTAAAAGTGTCTGTAAAAATCTAACAGATCACCCATAATATACATGTTAAGGACAGCGACCAATATGACGCAAACAACAACAAGAATAGATACAGAATGACCCATATATATATATATATATATATATATATATATATATATATATATATATATATATATATATATATATATATATATATATATATATATATATATATATATATATATATATATATGTAAACACACACATATGGCACAATTTGCTTGACCTTTTGGTTATTTTGAATGTAATACAGGTCTTTATTTAATTACAGAAGGAATGGTACGAGTGGTATGGGTGGTTGGGTGATATGACAATTTTTTGATTTTTACCAACTTAGGCAATGTTAGTTGCCGCATCCCACTCTTTCTCCCCGGCCCAAAAACAAAACCTTAAAACGTTAGAAATATTTATGCTTTAAATGCTGGTTACATTTAACATGGCCATCTTTTAAACAGAATGAGCAGCATTTTCTTAATAAATCAAGATTTCAAACTTGAAAATCTGCCGCCGGTGAATTTTGTTGCCCAAGGCATATGAGTGTAACCATCTCTCTGACTCAAAGACTCCATAAAGATATTTACTATCAAGCTTTTCACATTTGTCTACCTTGGATTTGCATTAAAAGTTAGGAAAATATGCAAGAGAAAATTGCAAAAAATGTACGTAATTCTGATTAGAGAATTACCCATAATCAGGTAGGAGAGTAGTATGCAAGGACTTAAAAAGATATGTGGCGTACGTTGCATTGTGAAAAGGTGCCCAGGACCAGTTCTTGTTCATATCTCTCAGACAAATTGAACAATGTAAATAAAGTAGCTCGATAAATGCTGTTTAACCTTTAAATCTGAAAAAACATAACATTTTTTCGTCTAATTTCCCTTTTTAGTTTCAATGATTACATAATACTGACAGATTTCAGGAAAACAAAAATCTTTGTCCGTAGGCGTATGCGTTTGACGAGTAAGCAAAAATGGGACAAACTACTTCACATGTAGTTCGAAGACTTTGAAATATTGTTTGGAACTTGTTGAAAGACATTTTTCGAGGAGGATGTGCAGAGGAATCCTCATGTCAATTGATACGCCTAGTCCACATTCCGGTTTGTCCAACTCATCGCGAAGTTTGTGAATGGATTCGCCATGAAACGTCCAAAATGTTATAATCGTCGTCTGCTGATGAGCATATCGATTATGCTGTTGCGATGTTTTGTCATAGTTACTGCCCTTTTTGACTTGGAGCCTGATTCGGTGTATGACAGGTTTTTCTTTGCTCAATTAGACTCAGATTTCAATGCATCGCCTTGAAATATCATCATCATTTGACAGTCTCCTAGCACAGATTTTTCATAAGTTATTGCACTTTTATTTTATTGCAACTGAATGAAGTGTATGAACATAACGTTTCGAACGGATGTTGTCTTGCAGTGTCTTAGATAACTCGGATACCGACGATATATTTCTAGTGATGCTTAGGTTTCTTTTTTGTTGTGGTGGGGCAGCTTGTGGCTGATCATCACGATGTAATATCGAAGGTTTATCAACATTAGGATGTTGACATTGTTCTAAGGATAATATAACAAACATTTTGGCAGCCTGTACAAATTGACAATGCCTGAGAAGATCTTGATATTTTATAATTGACATTCAATGTGCTATTAATATGCAAAAGGTTGCAGTTTTGATAACCCGGTAGTTTGTGATAGAATTTTGTTCGTTGTTTATATGTATTTTATATTTAAGGCAATATGCGATTATGTTTTATATTTAGTTTAATGGAGATAGGCGGATCTAGGTGAAATGACATTTAATCTGCCAGATTTGTAATAAACTTTGGGAATCACGAATCGAGTTGCTAGTGATTATTGAGCACGACTATGACTTTTACGATTACTTGAGGACGAGTATTATTCGGTGGCTTGCATTAAACCGATGTTTCTGCCATTTGTATTTACGTCCATCTATATATCTTTGCTAGATTTTAGCAATTGTTTTTCAAATATGATGAGTCGGTATTGGGAAGATATTCCTCAGCCCTAGTATGTAGCAAAATTATATAAGCAAGCGTCATAATGTACGGTATTCAAGAGATTTTGCGACAGACTGGATTTGTTTTATGAACTTGACCCTCTTTAAGTTATTATCACATTTAATTAACCGAGTATATTTTCAGGTATTAATGTCAGGTAATTTATGATTGGAGTAATGTTTTGTATTACGTGTTTGGGTCGTATTTTGTATTGCATGGCATGAATTACTAAGATTCGCATAGACGTTCATACAGATAAGTCATGCTACTATGAAATTAGAGAGAACATTCAGTGTGAATTAGTTTGATGATGTGAGATCGTTATTAGATTAGAGGATCTGTAGCAATTGCACATTTATCAACACATCATTTGACAATGATTGTTGTCTTAAAGTCACTTAACAAAGGGAAAAACAACTTATCGTCAGATTCGCAGACGTGTTTGATTCGCTCTGTAGAGAGATCCCTTCCGTATAAAAGTATTTTTCATGAGAATTTGTTCCACATGTTACAGCTGCAAAAATAACAAAATGGACTAGGTTGTTGTCTGATGAGCGAATCAAATTTTTTTTTATGAAGGTTGAAGATTGTAAGAATTCTGTTAGTCAAACGTAAAGCCATTGTGTTTCACCTTCTTAAAATAAAGCACGCCGCTTACAAATTATAGGGTGGAAAACATTTTTCCCACAGACTATGTAACTTGAGGCGACGGTGTTTGCTGCTTTGGCTCGCATTTAGAATCGTGTCTAGACTTGAGGGTGTGTGCTCTAAACCTGCTGCTCCTTTCCTTTATAATATCATGATAAAGTATATCTTCAAATAATGGCTGGGATAAAGGCAGCTCACAACATACTACTGGCTATTCAGAAAATTCACCATAAAATAACCAGCGTTTTAATCAACGATAAATTTGCTCTTAAATAAAAATTCGGTAAAATTGCTTTCAAAGATAACAACGTCTTTTGCTTTTATTTTGTTTGAAAATTTCAGATTCCATAAAATGCCTCAGCTGCACAGACACTGCTAGACCACGTGATTGTGAAAACGTACAGGAATGTGGCATTCATGAGGTACTGTTCAACTGCTTGTAAAATATTTATTGTGACAGTCACTATAATTTAAATACTAGGCATCTTTTTTGTCGGTTGTAAGGATGTAAAGAGTAACCGAGCACGTTGTTGGATATAATAAAAAAAACAACTGGATTTGCTGTTGAGAGTTCTATAATAAAGAAACATAGCTTATACAGAGAAACTGCCACCCACCAATTTCCCAAATAAAAACCAAATGAGAAGAAGAAGCAAAAATAAAAGCCAAGAGAAAAAAAAGGTTTACACATTTTCTTGCCACAACCTGAGGAATCATTACCCTTTCCTTCTGAACTTTAAAGTCATATTCATTGTGGCACGTTAGGCTACGAGAAAATTGCTACTAGGATATTCAGTATTAAATAACAACAATTTTGTAGTAAAATGAGAATGGAATCATATTTCCCATTTTACGGACCAAAATAATTTCCTAATGAATGTTACATTAGCCGAGTCAAAACATGATTATATTCCACACCATGACAAAAATGTCCTAGCAACCTTACATAGTACATTAATTATCGAGAAGATTTGTTTAAGCAACATCCATTTTTCCTTTTGTACAGCTTTAATTTCATTAATTATTCTCTTTAGTTTTACTCTTGTTTTATGGTAGCATCTACAAAACTACAAAAATTGATTGAATACTTGTCCTATGGTGTACATTGGCACAACATGTATCTATTGTCTAGCTCAGACCTCTCTCTGCGACCTGGCACACAGAGAGAGAGAGAGAGAGAGAGAGAGAGAGAGAGAGAGAGAGAGAGAGAGAGAGAGAGAGAGAGAGAGAGAGAGAGAGAGAGAGAGAGAGAGAGAGAGAGAGAGAGAGAGAGTAAAATGTCATTATTGTGACCAGTATCTATGCAGCATATTTAAATGATGCTGTGTACAGGATCCCAACAATCGTACCTCCAAATTTTCAGATAATGCCTCTACATTTGACAAGGCGTTCCTACGAGATTCTCTCTCTCCCATCATTGTTTTTTGGTTAGTAACTTGGAAATGAGATCATCATAATACAGCCAGACCAACACATTATGTATAGATTACTGGATTTGTATTGGAAAATATGAACGAGGGTTTCTAAGTAATACTTTAGTTGTCAATATTAATATCAATAAACAACTTTTGAGATTATTGTGAAGCTTTATTATTCTACGTTTATAACATGTATGGTTGGCATTGCTTTGCAGACAAACGTGTATATGTAATGATATAATTGAAACGAAATAAAAAAAGAGAAACTTAATACTAAACCATATTACCATTTGTAATAAAATGTTACAATTTAAAGTTTTGTAATAGGTACTTTTCGTATCAATTAGTTACTTTTGTTGCTGTTTTTCCATGTTTTTTAAATCTGCATTCCTAAGCATCGTTCTTATTCCATTCACTCAGCAATAAATATTTGAAATTTAAGAACTCATCTGAAAAAAAAATATACATCCGGCATATATACATTATATAACGGCTTGAATTCAAGGCTGATACGGATGAACGCTTGCAGCATTGAAAACAGAGCGACAATCTAGAAAATATTCAAAGTATTTGGAGCTAATTAAAAACTTAGTATTGGAAACAAACTTGATGATGTATTATAATCATTATTGACAATATTTATAACTTTACAAATATGAAGGAAGTGTTAAAGAAATCGATGATATTAAGTGGAAAAGAAAGAATAGACAAGGAATTAATCACTTAATTTTCTGTTTTTAATTTTATCGTTCTAAGTCATCATATTAAGGATAAAATCATTAACGAAAACAAAAACAAAATAAAATACAGTGACTGCTGAAACAGTAGAACAAACTAAAAGCAGAACATAAAATTTGTTTCATGAAAAAGAAGCTTGTGAGAAATGCGACAATATTTAGATTTATCTATTCAATTAGAGACTTGCTCCAAACGATTAATATCATCAATATCGTTTTTTTTTTCTTGGACGGGTATCAATCTGATTGAACGTCTTCCACTTTGCAAACGCAATTATTCTAATTCTCAGGTTCTAGGACACAATAACAGTTGCCTCGCATTGTTTAAGTGAATCTTGCCTGTGCTATTGCTTTCCAGACGGCTACGTCTAAACATGACCGGTGTGCTTATTGTGAAATTAAAGGTTATTTTTATAAACACATCTAAAACATTTGATAACATATCGGTATCATTTGTACACAATATAAAATCCTCATACTGAAGTACATAAATCCAGTTAAGTGCTGCTTGAGAAACTGTTTAAACGGTTTATCTGTATTTATTAAAGCGGATACATTTGATGAGAGATGAACAAATTTTGAAGCAATTTGAAACGAACTTTGAGATAATTGGGTCTAGCTTGTTTAAACATTGTTCATCTGCTTATCAGAAGAAATGATTTTTAATGTTCATGCTTTAAATAATTTTAAGTTGCACCTATTTCATATCTGTAAAGTATATGATTTATATGATGGTGTTTTCTATCAAATTCAACAGGTTTAGGAGGTTTTGCAAAGCAGTCTTTGGACTGTTTTCTCGATTCTGTTTTCGCATATTGCATATTATTGCAAATGACTGACAAATTTTACCAGTTCGTAAGGCCTTTATTTAATCCTTGCCCAAAATTTGATTAAGATCATTTAGTGTTCTTTTTTATATCAAAAAGTGATGTTTAGATGTTTCCTAATTTTCGTGACGGTGGCAATATTTGGTAGCGAATGTACAGCACTTCTCTACAACGGGAAACTATATCACTAAATTCTCTGCCTTGTTTGGTTTCCGAGAAAATGTTGAAAATATCAATCTCTGACAGAAAACGGATGTTTTACCCCATTGTGATTCATGGTACGCACAAAAACAGACACACATACACGCAGATACACACTTTCAGTGATATAATACTTATCGCTATTGCCAACAACCACAGCTGGAGTTCCGAAACCAGGAAGGAAAAGGAATCATACTGGATACGCCGCCTTAGAACATTGAAACCAAGCGGTCTAAACCAAGAAGACTAGAAAATGAAAACTATGCACTAGTAGAATTTAACATTTTCTAAATCTTCTTATCCTTCAATTTTTACTATAAGAATAACCGGTATAGAACCAAATATCCGGGATATAATCTGCGTTACATATGTACACAAAGTAAAAATAGATGTCGCTTTGGCTTGTAGACTTTTAGGGAATTATACAACGTTTTCAGTTTCCGCAACTAGTGTATACAAGCTGGTTGTATTTATAGTTTTAGCACATGTGAAGATAGAAATGTAGAGGTTTACAAACGCAACGTTTTTGTGTTTATTTGTTTGTCGTAACTATGTTTTGTATTTGCCTTTGAAAAAGACTCATTAAGAGTCGAAAGCGCTTAGGCTAGTTAGTTGCTAGTTTCGTACTGTTCGTCGTCAGTTTATTGCATCTATTTTAATTAATCCCTGACAAACGTGATCCCTTGGTGGATCCAGTACGCTTGAGAGGGTTGTTATTCGCCATATGATTTGTATTCTTTATATATATATATATATATATATATATATATATATATATATATATATATATATATATATATAATTCGTGTTTATTGGAAACTTTTTGTATTAATCACAAATGTGAATGTCATGCATATTGGCCTCCACTAGATGAAACAATTGTTCATTGAAAATCATTTTTTTCACATATATGAAACTCGATGTACGTGTTTATTTCAATTGTATTGAATACGTTGAATAATGCATTTTGCAAAGTTTAGTAGCTGCTTGCATTAAGATGCTTTAGTCATCTTGTTGTATAAAGTTCTTAAGTTAATAATAGCTTCTCTACTTTACAGCAATGTTCCATAGAATCACTTGTGACATTATCGGGTGACATTCGATACAAAGTTGGCTGTATGGATGGAAATGCAAGTATAATTTAAGTTTAAATTCTTTTCTCTGAGGAAAATGAACTTTTCATTCTGATCGGCAATAGTGGTTAATGACATAATGATACTAGAATTATCTTTTCACTCTAATATTCATTTTCTTCTGACAAAAGCGAAACTTTGAGTATGACCTGATTAACCGTAACATAATTAAAAGGCAAGTTTTAAAAGCAATGCATGACAGGAAGGTACGAAGAATGTAAGTGCACGCAGGAAGAGATTAGAATGTCTGATCTGCTGTATCAGATAGTGGATTTCTAAAAGAAATGCCAGATTGATATTTTGAGATACTTGTATGTAACTGTGATGGCGTTTTACCAAAAGCAGATTAGAGGATGACTTACCGACAAATGAAAATTGTGAGTCAAGTAGGAAATATCTGAACTTACATAGTTTGATAATAAAACATGAAGATGTATACATTACAGTTTCAAGAGTGTAAGATCTTACGATCAAACGTAACCTTATTTTATTCCCACAATGTACTTCGTTTTGCAAATAGACAGTTAACTTTGAGTGAAGCAGGTAAGGGTTAGGCTGTGATAAATTGTGAATGACGTGAATGAACAGACGTTATTTTCAGTGTTGTTTGCCTTTTGTGTGTGTGAATTGGATTTTTAACGTAGCTTTAACAATTTTTCAGTCATATCGCTACGATGTCTGCAGCGTGCCAGTTAATTTCTCGTACGGGGGTATCAATGTCAGAGTCCCACCCAGGCATAATATCATGACACGTGGCCGACCAGTCCTAACACTAACCTACTAATGCTGAGCGCCTAGAGAGGCAATTGTTTGTACTATTTTTGTGCCTTTGGTTTGTCTCAGCCGGGGATCGAACCCACGACCTACAGCATCCGGGACGGACGCTCTAACCATTAGGCCATCTGAGCGGTCCGCCTTTAAAATAGTGAGAAATCACTAATGATGACTTGACTGCGATATGACATGTTATTTGAAAATTATTTCCTATTTTTCCAAACCTGTTGCTGATTATATGTACTATTTGTTGATGTACACAATAGAAATTTTAAGGGCATAACATAATATTTATTGTCGTATTGGGTCAAGTGAATGATAAGTGGAAGAAATGATGAAATATAAACGCTTTCCAACATTCACAGCAAGAAAAATCACTTTAAACAAACGTGAAAATGCACCATGAGACACAATGTAAAATGCAATGAAATTGCAGACACTCCAGCAAAAAGCATAGGAAACAATAATCAAAGGCGACAGTGGGCTTTCTTTATAACAAGATGTCATTCTTGCTTCTGTATCAACATCAATTTTGAAAAAAAAAATAAAAGAGTTTTCAGTTGGAACAAGATTATACGATACCTATCATAGCAAACACATTCACTCTATTAGACAACTCATACAACATGGATGAAGGAGATTCGACCCCATCTGCCACAACCAAATCACCAACCGCAGGTGAAAGGCTTAGTGGAATTCAAGACAGATTTTATAATGGTTGACAACAATAGACTAAATGAAACAAAGCAATATAACAGAACCAATTTACAAAACAGGCTTTAAAGTCACTGTCAGTTGTTTAAATATTATATTATTGTACCTGTCTGACTTTAGAAGTATCCACAAGAAATGTTACCAAAAATGAATAAAATACTAAAACATAAAGTATTATCGAGAATTTTGGTGAAACTTTTATTACGTGATCTTCTCTGACAGTAATACTGGCTTCCACGACTAATGGCAAAATTTGACCACTGTTCCAGAAATGTGCGGCTGCTGGAAGAAAACGAGATACTCTCAGCTCCACTGTCCTCAACCGGGTTCAGCAGGAAAATGACTTTGGTGCAGTTCCCGAGGAAGAATCGGATCCAACAGATTTGAGCTTGTGTTATGAGTGCTGTAATACGGAACTGTGTAATATCAAGGGATGTGGCGAAGTAGGTGAGGACTGAATAAGTTATATTCGAAATAAAGAATGTATTCTTCATTTGTCAAAGTTTTGAATTTCTCCTTATGGGTTGCATGTTTCGCACATTTTAGAGTGCATTACATAGAACATATCAATCAAACTGACATACAGTTAGATGTTGTGCCGATAAAATATTAATGCAATGAAGATCAATACTTTTTATATTTGGCAGAATTTCTTCCATTATTTCAATTGGTTTAGAATGCGCTTTCTTCTGTATTCAAACTATTGGAACATGATCATAAATACGTGGATATTAGTTTGAGAATTGTGGCCATATATTCGTGTAGAGAAATATTATATTTCGTGAAAGCCTTTAAGTATAATTTGTTATAAAATAAAAAGTGTCTCTGTTGTAAAAGAAAGACCTTGGTAATTGCGCAGTCTTTTGATGTGTAAGCTACACCTCTAATTAAACGATTTCTGACAATGGTAGGTAACACTGATTTGAATATGATTTTTAATACTACCTATGGTGGTTTAGTCTCTTAGAGATGAATCTAAACATTAAAACATCATAAAAGTGCATATCTAGTCTTTACTTTAATGCATAAATCTTAACAAAATGTGCCAATTGTTTTCGTTGTCATTCCGTATCGCTCAGACAACCTCGATGTGGTTCTACACTAAACCACGTTCTTAATTATGTACTTGTACCTTTTCTATGTGACCAAATTTGTGAATCATTAAAATAACCATTGACAGTAATAAGACAATTAGTTCCTCACTAAAAGGATTGTTTCCAGACCGGAATGGATATAATTTAAGGTTCTAATTTTGTCAGAATCTATTGCATACACTGATATAATGTTATTGTTATTTTGGGATTTAGCTCCATTTCTCAGATAGGATAACAGTCTAACTGGTATGAGGAAGGATCCGATATTGATCCGAGTATTAACCTTGAAAGAACGACCGACCCACAAGAAGTTACTGATAGCTTTCTCGCATACCCATATTGACCGAGTTCCCGTGCGAACCCTCGGGGTCAGTGGTGAGATGGCAATGATTGGCAAAGATGAGCGTATTACACCACTCAACTACTAGGGCGCATGAGATGTTTACTCACTGTAATGACACGCCTCCATTTAGTAAGAAGCCTTGGTGGTTCAGACCTGTTACTCTAGTGGTACGAAACAGGAGAATATAGCTTATTTTCCAGAACGCGAAAGTTTGTCTTTATTTCTCCTCCCGTCACAATTAGGTTATCTTCGATTCTAAGTACTTTGAGTCCTGTTGAGAATGGATTTTGACAGCTTTGAGAGGAGAATCAGAACGACATTTGACCATCAATGTCAAGGTAAGAGAAGAGGCTTAGGTTTATGAAATCACGTTCTAACTGCCGTTTCTGATCTTATCTTTTGAGTCCAATGATATCTGTGCCCTAGTGAGAGACGGACGAACCGGATTTTTTTCCTTACTGCGACAGTTAGTTTAATTGTCCACTTCGTTTACAGTATATAGTTTTGTTTGCGCTAATAGGATTGCCGCCGAACAGTGGACTACTATGTTATGCATGCGAGCAAGATACTGCTCCCTACAGATGTAACAAACTCAAACTATGCAGCAGAGACGCAGTAAGTAATCACTTTATTGAACAAATAGGTATCTTCAAGTCTTGTCTATTTTCTTTCTTTATTTATAATAATCATCAGCACGTTTCATTATGACAGTATGCCACATGAACACCAAATGTCAAGGACAAGTACAAAATATCCGTTAAGAGACTTATAACAGACACACACACACACACACACACACACACACACATATATATATATATATATATATATATATATATATAACAAATTTTAAAATCAAGCAACTGAAAACAATGATTATAATTTTATATTAGAACGTTTGTAGTCAAATGGATTATATATTTCTTTTAAGTATATCGGTATATATTTCTTATCTCGGGTGAAATGCCGATATAATAAATATACAAATGCATTTTCTTCTTTTTTGCGAAACTGTGGTTTCATTTAGAAATTGACTAAATATATCCTCAAATGATATTTCCTACATGCAAATTGATACAACGATAATAATTTTTCACGTACTATGTGGATATTCATAGAATGAAATATGAAAATTAAAAAGAAAATGAAAAAACTATTTCATGTGTAAATTACAATTGCATTCCTTATTCTGAGTGCTTTTTTCATATAGTATTGTTATCTTTCAACGCTGGTTGTCGGATTGGATATTATTTATAAGAGCGAATGTATACCCACACATGTAAGTATATTCTTCTATTCCATGTAATAATCATGTGATTTTCCTATATCTACCACTTGAACATATATTTGCTATTAATTGTTTTCAAAAATATTGTTGACCATAATCTAAAATTTAACATTTCTGAAATGCTAAATATCTTATATTACAATTGAAACTAAGATACGACATCATAAATGTTGATTCATTTCCGTCGTAATTATTTTTGATTTATTGAGATGTGCTTATTTATGTTTTGTTGCGACCAATGTAGAAATTAATAAGCATAACTTCTCGATCACTATCCACAATCGCACACCAATCAAGGCACATGGAAGTTAATATAATTCTATCTCTCTCCACACACACACACACACACACCACAAACACACACACACACACACATAAGCACACACTTACACGCACAAAATAAAGGCACATGGAAGTTAATGGAATAAGTTACAATTATACAAGACACAGAATGGAAAGTGGTTCGAATCTCAGTAGGGACGACATAGAGGAAAACCCCACAACAATAACAATTACAAAACTCCCACACGTATATTATTATTAATTCTACAAAATATAATTAATTATGATATTATCGCGAATTTTTTACTGTCTCGTGTCATTACTTTTCACTCTGGATATATATATATATATATATATATATATATATATATATATATATATATATATATATATATATATATATATATATATATATATATATATATATATATATATATGCAAAAAGCGCTACTGGCTCGCTAGCTTCCTGGGTCTTCTGTGTGAGCGACTCCTCTCTCCCATTAAGTCTACTATTGGCTTATATCTGAGTAATGGAAATCTGGCTCACTGTGATCTCTATAATGCTATGAATTGCACCAACGACAGAAGTTTATTTATTTTTTCTTTTTTGCTTTTGAGAAGACTGGTCTAGGCGTCTTTATTTAACACATCTATGACCGTTATGAGGCAGTAAAAGTGATCACTGTGCGCGCTATAACCTCTCATTTCGACGATGTCTGCCACTATAGGTCGTCACCCGGGACTTAAATCTAATGCCGCTCTACACAAGGTAATCGGATAAGTCGGAGGAGAGCTCAATGCTATGCCTAAAGTCATCCTTCCCATGGCAAACTCATCCGAGAGAATAAAACACTGGCAGGACAAGCGATCTTCGCCACTTAGCAGTAACAAAATCAACTGCGAGACAAGCACAAAGCGCTCACGGGAAAAACCACTCAGCCTTCCAAACTCCTTTTACTTATGCATGAAACCACGAGACGATCTTGAGCAGCTACCATCGAGAAAAAGCTACCCAAAATAAAGCCCTTTAATAACAACGCTTCTGCCATAACCCCTTTTAGCCTAAAAAAGCGTATTGAGGTTATGCCAAAGGAAATATTTTCTATCTTAGGCTTTGAGCAAAGAGTGGATCATTAACTCATTCAGTTCATTCTACAACCTACCGTAGAGGCAGACGTGCTCGGCCACAAGGCCATCAAACTTGGGGTAGCTCGCAACGTTCATATTGTGCGGAGACACAAAATCATCAATGTGTAGAACAGAGCCAAATCCCTGATTGTGTATCTCAGTTACATCGTCGACATGGCCAGTTCCTTTATCCAACATCTCTAAAAGTCAGGATCGGCATGGTTCTTCTCCTGAGTAAATTCTGTCTAGTTTGAAACATTCAAATTCAAACCGTTGTTCGAAAACAAGTATATACCTCTTCCCATGTCCATTGGAGCCACTTACGGATGAGTCAATGTCAAGAACAACGATGTCTACTGTCTTGCCTGGGCTATACTTTTCGCGTTAATTCCCGCAGAAGTGAATGCCGATCGCCTCTCCAAATACAAGGCGTATTTTAATACCCTCAATACCATCTATATCACCATTCGATCAGACATTAAAGACGTTCCCAAAGTAGAAGCGTTCATCAAAGGAATCGCCATCAATTTGTTTGGATAACAAAACCGCGATCAATACGCAATTTGTTTTCTATCGCTGCTAATCCCAAAACAGCCTCCCAGATCAGCACCATTTTAATGTATTACCATCACAATTTCGTGCACATAAAAGACATTAGTCAATTCACACTGCATACGAAACACGGCTATTTATGTTATTGCTGCTTGCATTGCTTTCTACAACCACATCTATTAGGATATCATGCACTGTCATGATACTGTCAAGAACTATAAACAGAACAGATGGCAAGCAAATGAACCCTAAAGTTCTATCGCCACTACAAAAAAGTGCGCACACGTTTGTTACATTGTTAATTTGGATACTATCCTTGAACACGTGCAAAGAACCTTTCATGATCCCATCAATTCATTTACTCGAAATAACACAAGAACGTCCCGTGCACGATCGGTTATAAAATTTGCTGTTCTGTCTTCTCGGTATGAACAGTAACGAAGTGAGGATTGCGTATCCTGGTTCTTGTTGGCAAATATCTGCTGCATGAAACTATCAGCGAAATCCAAACATGCAAGTCTTTTAACCCCACATCGTCACAAATGCAACAGCATAAGTAGTCGACTCAGTGCCATATATGTGAAGAGTACATTAAACCTTATGATAAAATAAGTCAGATATTATTGTCATGTCATCGCACACTATAGAGGAGCTGCTCATGCGGATTGTAATCTGCGCTTCAAAGATCTAGACTTCCTTCCTGTCATTGCTCATAATCTACCCTGCTACGATGAGACATCTCATCATGGTATCACTCTGTTATCCGGGCTTTATGACACATTTGCCTGAGGTGGGTTCCTGGCTTATCAAATTCATTCATAACAGATTTGAAAAATGTCTTTTTTCATTGATCCTTTTCGATTCATCAGTTATGGAGTCGTCCGTAGAAGAACTCCTGGAAACCTGTTTTTAGTTCTCCCACTTCAAAAATGAATTTGGAGATCTTGTCACTCTATTTCAGCGTGAAGGTGTTTATGCCTAAGAATGCATCAATTAGTAGTCGAGTTTAGATGAAACCTCATTGCCACACTCTCGGCTAAAACGGACTAACTTCTACTCATGGATGTTTTCTAAAATTTCAAACTCATGTACCTACATCATTAATAACTCTATCCACTCTGGTATTTCGCGTCACAGGGTCATGCATAGTAAGATAACCTAGTTGTGACGGGAGGAAAATAAAATATACTTGGAAAGTACAAAGATGCAACATGTGGAATACCCATCACGGGATTCATAGAACTTAGATCCAAAATGTATAGTTTCACGCTTGATGACGCTACCGTCAAGAAACAAGCCAAATTAGTTTTAAAAAATCTGGTATCAGTCGCATGGCAACCATCGATCATTACAGACGGTCATTACAGAACAGAATCTGAACATTCAATGACAGAGACATTATCTCTCCAACATGCTCATCAACAAAATAGACTATGTTCCGGTATTCACACACCCCTACATGGACATAGTCACAAATAAGAAACAGCCAGGGCCCATCAGTAGGAAGCATTGGAAAATATCCTTTCTAACTCTTAGTGAGCCAGAACCCGCATTTTCATCTAAGCAGTACAATGAGAAAATGCACTAATAGATTTAATGGGGAAGAGGAGTCGCTAACCCATATCACGTATGGAGCAGGAAGAGAGAGAGAGAGAGAGAGAGAGAGAGAGAGAGAGAGAGAGAGAGAGAGAGAGAGAGAGAGAGAGAGAGAGAGAGAGAGAGAGAGAGAGAGAGAGAGAGAGAGATGTGAAACCGTTTTTATATATATATGCATGATTCATCGCTGCATGGTGTTTGAGTAGTCTAAAAGTTAAATATGTTTCTTTCCAAGTTATGCCACGAGTTAGGAGTTCTTGATATAGGAGCTTACCAAATTGTAGGGAGAAGAGACGCTGATATAGTCAGCACATACCAAAGGGTGACAACATGTAATAAATGCTGCTCGAAAAACCTATGTAACTCGGACAATTGTACTTCGTTGTCGCATATATCCATAATAACGTCATCCACAACGTCAGCAATTACGACAGAGGCATCCACAGGATTAGCACGAGGTATATTATGGGTCTACGTGATTATCATTTATATATCTGAGTGAGAGATTTCTTAGTAATGTTAGATTTTATAAGTGTTATTTGGATTGCAGTTAATGAGTTATAGCTTCTTTCCCCTTGTCTTTCATCCCAGGTTTTGTCATTTCTTTCTTTGTTCTCAAACATTATACACGATCATCGTTTTAATTGTCATTACTGTTATCGTTTTTGCTTCTACATTGCTAAAGTACGGAACTATTTTGTTATAATTTAAATATATTCGCTCTAAACAAGAGCAGTGATAGCAACCTATGTACATCAGGAATTATTTTTTTAATGCTATATTCTGTGACCTAGATACACTATTAAAACTTTTACGGTTGCACACAACATTATTTGAAATATTGATGGATTGTAATCATGACAAGTAAATTATCTTTAAACATCAGCTTCTCAATTGTACATAGTTTAAGTACTTTAAGAAAACTAAAACACATTATGGACCTTATATACCTAAAATGGGAACCAACAAAGTATCATCACACACGTAACCATTTATTTTATTTGAAAACACTTATATGAAATGAGCCTTCAAATATATTAATAATGAGGTCAATGATTCAAATATAAAACAAGTGTTGCGACTTATTTGTATTCAGCATCGTTCAAGGCACGAAATATGCATATATTTAAAGAAAGAAAACAATACGCTATTAACGACACAATTTGTTTACGAATCCAATGAGCAGTTTTAATAATTACACTTTAAATTGTTTAGATAGGCCACATTAACTCGGCAGTATGAACGGCAAGATCAGGAGACGAAGTATCTTAAAGGCATTTATTAAATCAAATAATATCACTGGTAGTAACATAAATATATAGGAATTCACTCTTAGTTTAGACATGAAAATTGTTGTCTGAAATGTTAGCATAGTTTTCTGATAATCAAGCTTTTAACAAACAATAATATTTATATAAATATAATATAAACTTAATCTGTGATAACATTAACATTCCTTCGTATCGTTATTACAAACGTGCAGTTGCTACTTTGATTGGCTCGATATGTTTTAAGATTCACTTAACATTAGCTTTGAATTAGTAGACGTTCATTAAACCCCATTAACTGACCAACAATTGAGCAATATATCTATAAATACATATACACAGTCACACTTGCCTATCAAGCAAAGATAAAGATAAAGTAAAGAGGGAAGTGATAGGACAGTCAGAAGAGCAATGATAGTAAAGGCAGAAACAAGAAAACGAATGTCAGTGTACGTTTTGACCTCTCATACTCAAACCAATCCGGCTACCGTAACGGCGATGAGATATTGAACCTTATTCGATATAGCCCTGTAAATCACTACTTCATTAGAATGTGACTTTGGAAAGCTCTTGCTTGCGAGGCATCAAGTGAGGAGCTTCTGCAATTATTGATGGTAGTTTGTTCCAAGCCCTATTGGACATGGGAATAATCTGAACCTGAAACAATTTATCGATGATGACTTAAGTTGAAACTTTTTCTGTGGTTTGACCTAGTTTGGCTATTTGTCAGCTTTAGGTATTTGTCCGCTGATATGTTCTCAGTATTGTAGAACATGGTCAGCTGGGCCTTGATTGATTTGTATTAGAATGTTTCCCACTGGAGAAATTTAAAAATTTCACTGACACTGCTAGTTGTACGATATTCATTTGTGGTGAATCTAGCAGCTCTCATTTGACCCATCTCTATCTTATTTATTACACACAGTCGAGCAATACTTAAGAACTGGTTGAACCAGAGCGAACTATGCTACACGTTTGACTTCTCCGTTGTTGCCTTGGAGGTTGCGGCGCAAGAAACCAAGTTTACTGTTCCCTTTATTCACTGTTTTGTCTGTATGCCGTTTTGCAAGAGAAGTTTCTGGCCAATTCAACCCCGATATATTTTGTTACCTGCTCAGTGACTAACGTTTGTTCCTCCCCTTAAGAGTGTATTAGGACAAGATTTGTGATTTCTTATAGGAAACATTTAGGATGCTGCATTTTCTGGGTGGATCATCATATCTCAGGTTCTTTCCCAGAGTGCCAGTTGACTCAGATCTTCTTGAAAGATCTCACAGCCTTTGGAGGCATTTATATCCCGGTAGACTATACAGTCATCTTCAAAATTACTTGTGTGGGTTTGACGAGCGCACGTAGACCATTGATGAATACCAGTAAGAAGACGGGACCCTAAACATTTTCTTGAGGTACCCCACTTACAACCGGTGCTGTATCAAATGTTGCTCTATCTACCATAACTCTGCTATCTGATTCGTTTTGGGTGTAAGCACTGGTAACATAATGGTCCAACTTAGTGAGGAGACTATCATGGGGGACACGATGGAAAGCCTGACTGAAGTCAAGGATAACAAGGTCATACTGTTTCCCTCTGTCTAAAACATTTACGAGCTCATCCACTAGGCTTATGAACTATGTTTCACAGCTCGTATGGCACGGAAACCATTCTGGCAGTCGGTTAGAATGTTGTAACGATCTGGATGTTGCATATTGTTGCAACGATTTCGTAAATTACAACCATTTAAGTGATCCCTTCAAATCGTGTCCTAGCTACTAAAGAAATTTTAAATAAGACCATTCGAACGCAGATGATTGATCTTAGAGGATACGACTTTAAGAAAAAAAAATAATGACAGTCCAGATAGACAACTAAAAGTACCTCAAACGAGTAATACGTTGGACAAGTTACCAAACCTAATTAATGATAACAATCTGTACAATAACAAAAAGAAAAGTAACAACAAAATTAAATCTTATATTTATGTATTAGAAACTGAAACGGATTAATAAACAAAAATATTAGAAAATACTTAGTGAAACAGAGATGAAAAAAATTCAGACTTAATGAAGTTCAACACAACTGATTGTGCAAATATGATATTGTAGTGCTATTGGATACCTGTACGAAATGATGACTGATAAAACTAATCAGTATTTGTAGTTGCAAAACTGAAATCCTAATCCTGAAAATTCGTGGACTGAACACTCAGCTTGTATTATCCACACGAGTGTAAAATGAAGTAACTGTAGACAAAAGTGTGATATCAAATCAGTAGTTATATACTTATCAGCATTGCTTTTAACTTGATATTTGAGACAATAAGATCCAGATTCGTATGTTTTCTTGCTTTTGTATTGTCATTGATGAAGTAGGATTTTGTTAGAATGTTTTTAAGGTCACATTATAGAATACAACAAATTTTCAGTTGGTGGCATTAGTATGTAAATTGAACAGAACAATATTCAGGCCTTGTATCTATTATGTAATCTATTTTAATGCATCGTCTTACCTGTTCTTGTAGTGATTATTCAAAACAAATGTAACTCCAAATCTTTGAACTGGAAGAAAGTCTTATTCTCTCAATATAATGCTCACTTGCAGTGAATGGTGGATGGACTAGTTGGTCTCATTGGAATATTTGCAGCCTGACCTGTGGTGGAGGTCAACAATACAGGGTTCGCTTTTGTACCAATCCTCCTCCAGCCCATGCAGGAGAATTTTGTAGTGGTTCAAGCAGCGAAACGCAAAATTGCAGTACTCAACCATGCGCCGGTAAGGTAAAAGTTAGGTCTGACCTAGATATTTATCTTTTGCTCTTAGTAATTTTGGACGTTAGTATTCCGGTTATGTTGTTGGCTGTCCCTTTCTTTTTCCTCTTCTTAAGATATTTCTTTGATTAGATGAAACTGAGATTGTGAAAAAGACATTATTCTTTGATTTGTTCCTTCTTTTACTCTCCCATTTTGTTAGCATACTCTTAGACATCTGAAAATGCAAGGTTTGAATAGTATAATATAACACTGGATAATATGTCTTCAAGGAGATATAACATTACATCCAGAGTGACATATGCAATCAATACATTTGGTTCCCAATAATTTGACTTATAAAAGATTTTTCACTCGTTCCTCCCAAATTGACATGTGTAGTGATAATTAACTTATAAGCACATCTACTGTACCCAATAAATTAAACACATCACTCTTTTAACATACAATTTTTCAATCTATACTTCATAAAAAAGGTAATCATTCCTACGACAAAATGTTTGCGCAAAAAATTACTGTTAGTGAAAGAATAACATTACTCAACGTAGAAACAACCACGCCCTAAATTATAGAACAATCGAAGATTCCATAATTGAAGTATTTGTTGCGATTATATTAAAGTAAGTATTAGTATTTGTTTTTTGTGTGCAAATTACCATGATAAATGATAGAAGAGACTACGTTTATAAAGTTTCGAATTAGTATCTATTTCATATAGTCACAGTAATTCGGTGCTGAACATTTAAACCAAATGCGCAACAGTCTATCCGTGTAGGTATACGTTTGTAATGTTCCACACGCTTTGCTATTAAACAAGTATTAGGTAGCATTTCACAGGTATCAGCATATTTCACTTTGACTGACACGTGGTTAACCATTAACTTGCAAATAACATTCGGATGATTCTATTACTATGCCTTCAATCTAGGTCCAGTTTATAATGAATAAGAAGACATAGAGTTTTCCACTCGTATACACCTTATCTTTGGTAAGGAAGTTTAAATCCATCTCTGGCGACATTAGTGCAGTTATGACTAAATGTAACAATATCGTGTATTCCCTGTTCACTTTGTATAAACTAATCTTGAAAACTATAATTTATTCATATCATAAAACATACTTCCATCATTTTGTAAGGAAGAAAGCATTAAATATGTCATGATGTTTGATTTCACTTCTTGAACGTTTATATAAAGAAATAGGTAAATATATATTAGTAGTAAAAATGGATAGATCTTGATAATGTACAACAATATAGTTGAAGCAATGGAACACATTTTCACATTTAAAATTGCTATTTCTAGACCTGTATATATTGTAATACTCTAAATATTACTATACAAATGTAACCGGACTGGAGTGTTTTGTAAATTAAAATCAGTAGCAAAATACATAGAGCCAAAAACTAATTAATTGATAGCAAAAAAAATAAAAATACTACTAGCACATCTACTAAGCACTGTTAGAAAGTCTAGAAAGATATATGACCTAAAATATAACCAATTAGTGTCAATTAAACATTACGCGGTGCTAAGTCACTGGCATTAATTCATAATGCACATTTCAGTGCAGACATGTTTCTCATTGTTCCATAAAATTAGTATTTAACAGTAATGTTAAATAGCATAACCATATTTAATGTTTATATTTGCGAATAGACCACTGACCTCCCTGCGAGTAATAAAATTAATGACCATGTTTGAGAAAGATACTCTCTGTTTCTTTTATGAGGTAGAGCAAAAATAATTATATGTTTGTACTAGCCGCAACAAGTAGAATCAATAGATAACCATTTATTACATTTATAAATTAGTTTGTAAATCTGCATTCACCATCAATATAATCTGCGAACAATCAGTAGTTTATACAAAATCCATAAGTGTTAAATAACTGTGATAATACTCATAATCTGTTATGTATGCTGCCTCTCTGGTTTTTGGAATGATTTGGGAAATTTTGCAAGTGGTGTGGGGATTTTGTCTAACTTGAATTGTAGATATTTCCTTACAGATCACTTGGAATAGTACAAGTCTAAAGAGGTCCAGCCTTAGAAAATGTCCATATTGTAAGCTTGACCCGAACCGATTTTCTTTTCTAATTGCTGGGGAAATTATATAGTCAAAAGGGCCAGCACCCAGTCGTATGGTTGGGCCGTGGCTAATACGTACTCCTGACGTACGAGCAATACATTTATTCATATCTATTTAATTATTGATGAAATATTTGTCGTTGGAAAAAAAATCAAAATAAAGACTACTGTGTACTCGAGAACAAGTATCATAACAAGTATCATAAGATGAGAATAAATGCAACTACCTTTGATACAGGTTGCAGCTACGAAATATAGGAAATGGATGAATCTATATAATTAAACATTATCCAGAAGAGAAGACACACATCCACTCACAAATAAATACAGGAGTTACGTTGGCATGAATTAAAATAGGTCTGATGCTACCAATTGAACCGTACCATTTAAATTTCAAACAGCACACCTTGCTAAAGTCTCCGTGTTATAATTGTTCCAGAAGACAAGCCAATAAAATCCCAGTCGTCCACAGCACCATCAAGAATTACATCTAAAGAAACTATGTAAGAAGCATTTTTCTGCCATAATTTGACCTTTCCCTCTCCATTCCCTATAAAAGTCGTAGCAATCTCTGACTTGTGTATAAATCTTCTCCTTATCATGATGATTTAGATCAGGGCAAACAAGCATGAACTTTCTATTATCAAATAATGACTTTGATCCACAACGGACAGAATATCATTTAAAAGTTAATTAGGCTATACAATTAGTTTCATTTGACCAGTCTGATACAATGAACCTACCCGGCAGGACTTCTAGTATAGTCCACACAAGAATATAAACTTTCAGTACATGCTAAAATGCACTGGACCTGAATTCTTCAAATTGAAGTAGTTGCATAAACCTTTCACAAAATATTTTCGAAATGTTTGAAGTTCTCTGAGTGTAAAATAGTTTTTATGATTGTGTTTGATAAGGGATAAAAGTTCATCCTCAAACTGTCACTTTACAGAAAAAAACCAATCTTGGTCAAGTTAGACGTTACATTTCATTTATAATTTTTTATTTAAAGCAACAGTTAGATTTCGAATAAAAATTTCCATTTTCATTTATTTGGTTTTGAATTCCAGATTAAAATGGTATTGGTATTGTTTGATGTCTAATGTCATAACATAATTGTCATTACTATGATTTAGTAAGTAGGATATGGGGCTTTGAAAACATACTTGATTTCTTGTTAAAGGTATTTTAAATATTTTTATCTTACTTCTTCATCAAGCCCTTCTCAGAGACGGTCTTACATTTTGACGCATGTTCTTTAAGACCTATATTCTCAAAATTATGCTAAAACACATACTCAATTTGTACAAATTTCGCATGATCCAACAATTGCACTCTAGTCACCTTATTAAACCAGTAATACTTCTCATTACGCTGCGACTCCGACAAACGAAATACTTAAACTTACTTTTTATATAATACTTCTGATTGTATTGCTGCACTGGACACTAATGACTGTAACGACGCTTCACCCAGTCCTCCTCT